>CM038675.1:354664670-355112170 GCA_021605145.1 Aegilops bicornis | reverse complement strand
CGAGGACGTCGACTTTGACGACCTGACTACGAACGTGCGAGGACGTCGCACCTTAGCAATCGCTAAACCAACTCTGAGAGGTTATTGACCACGCCAGAGCACGATCAACTTGACCATGAAGGTCTGTTTCCTGCAGGCAAACAAAGAACAAGCAAGAAACTAAGATTGCAATTTCGATATGGCGAATATAAGAGGAAAGCTTTATTTATCAAGGTGGGGTTCTGTGACGCCTTTGTCTAGTAGCTAAACACAAACGAAGTACGCGAAGTTGCAGCTATGGCGAACTTTTAATCTAAACAAAATCCAAAGTCTAAACGGTGCCCTAAGGGCTGTATATATGGATGAAGAGGGGGGGGGGATTTCATGGCCCTTGGGGAAGGGGTCCGAAACCAACTCTATCTCTTGTTTCCCCACACATACGGACTCTAAAAACAGCCTATACTTATGTACTTTGAAATTACATGGGCATGGCCCAATAATAAGGTGACGCAGCACCTAGAATAGCCTTTGGACGAAATTTATGAAATGGCATCTTGTATTTTCGTCCAAGGCTTCATGCACTCATTATGGTGGCCTCAAAGTCCTGAAATCATCACCTGTAACTCCGTTCTTGTTCCCCTTGTGCATGCCACCCTCTCCATGCTTGGTCTTGCTCCAGTGTTTGTCCTTCTTATCCATGCCAGGCCCTTCATTTGTAAGCAAAACAAATGTATCCAATTTAGGCAACATCATATTCTCATGAACATTAGTATCATTACCAAGAAACGAAAGCACCTGAAAATTTAATTGGCGTGCGCGAGCTCTAGTAATTGGTCCAATATATGTAGAAATAGGGGTTGTGGGTGTAACAATGGTATTGAGGTCCTCATCACCCACACATGAGAGAATGCCACACATCCTATGTGAGGTTGAGAGCCATTTCAGTGACTCCACCAACCATATGAGTGAGAGCATCATACCGGGAGTGAGTGAGCCACAACACCTAGTGAGTGAGGTAGTTGAGATGGCATGTGACGCCACTATGATTTCTAACGACTTACCCTCTACTCCAAGTGTGTTTTCCCTTTTGGTGCTAGATTTCTTACACGACGACGTGCCTATCCTCGACGAGTCTATACCTCCAATGGAGACGACGATGGCCATCGTGGAAGACGATGATGCACCCCCACATGGTTCCATCAAGATGAAAATGACCACGACTTGGTCTTCGACACCTTACCTACAACACATGAGCGACGCACCGAAGGTAACATATGTGATGGTGCTTCTCTTGTCCCACTTGCAGACTATCTCACCAATGATTGATTGTATGATGTTGATCCACCCATGCTTCATCCATTGTGCATTCTTCAAGTCATGACTTACCCATTTATGATGAACACGATGATGAGCATGTTGAATTGCCTAGTTGTGATGTTATGCTCCATAGGATATCATGTGAAAATTCTATTGGTCACTTCATGTTTGACAACCCTTTAAACTTGTCATATGCTATGAGTGAGATCTCCCATATTGAATCATTTCAATCTCAACATAGTAACTATTCAAGCCCCATTTAAAAAATTCCATTTGCACTTATGGGATAGATGATGAGATGATGGTCATTGGCTTTTTTTCATGTGATGATATTGCTACGCTTCCTTTACATGATTTGCACAATTCATCTACTATGCCATGCCATGATCACATTGTTCCAAATAATTTTTTTGTTTTGGTCGTTGTCAATATTCTCCATGTGATGTTTCAACAAATGCTCACGAGGAGACCCCCATAGTTTCCTCATACATATTAGGATATTTTGATGCATTCCATAATTGCTTGCATCATATGCATTCCATGAATAACAATGCTCTACATATCTCTCATGATGCATTACATGATTTGAGTCTACATTATGCTATACATAATAACAAACCCCTCATGATGGATGACATGTTTCTATATCATGCATCTCATTTATTTGAGCATTGGCTACTTTGTGCTAACCAACACAAGCATGTATGCATCATGATGGATGATGTGTACATATACCACACACACACACAATTTTCCCTTTTCCTTTGTTTTGTGTAGGTACTCACACACACACAATTCAATCCCAAGAGTTGGTGAAATCAGCTCTTGAGAGCAACGATGACTTAGGATCCCATGGATTATCCTTACCACCATTCCCTTCGCGCAAGGACTACGCACATCTCTTCTACTTGGCTCTCACACGGCTTTGGGCTATATACCATTTGTCATCTTATGCCCATTCTACTGTGTTCACTTTGCATGTTATGCCTATTTCTATGTCTTTGCCATGCAATTGTGACCCTTGCTTGCACTTACACATGATACACAATTATGCTACTCCTATCTGTATTTGCATTTTGGTGGAGATCCTTGTTGCCATTACCATGTTTTCCTTGTACCTCATGCTATTGATGCTTGTTGTGTTGGGAGAGTCATGATGACCCATTGCTATTTACATATGGCCTCTCGCCAATACATTGATGATATTTTCCTCATATCTGCTTTCAGGCTTGTGATATGTCATGTGCATCATTCATGACCACTATTTGCACATATGACATGCTTGCCATGATTCCTTCTAGTACGTTGCATCTTCGCACTACTAGCTTACTTGACTTGTTTACTACAATTGCTTTCTTTATCGCATCACCCATGTTCCATTCTCAATCGCTTTCTTGGGTTGATGACATATATGTTCATGCCTCTCACTTGATTTTTCTTAACCATTGTCTGTTATCTCCGTTAGTTGCACCATTCATATCCACTTGTCGTGCGTGCACCGATACTATGCTTATTGATCATGGAGACTTGGACAACTTACTTGTGATGCATGCTTGTTTACTTGAGCCTAATGTCTTTGGTTGTAGTCGCATCATATGCTTTCATAGAATGCCACACCATGTCCTTTCTTATGTCAAGAATGATGAGAATACTTGTTGGGTATTTCACCACATGAATGATAGGTTTTTCTTTCATGCTAACCTCATTTGTTTTTTCGAGTGTTTGTCATGTTCTTTCGTTTTGAAGGAATCACAAGGCACCACTATCACGAGACATATTGGTTATGTGAAGGCGTACATGACGTGCAACTCCAACATCTTCGGGAACATTCATAAGGTGAACTCCTTCCTTTGAGCCATCCTCACATACGTATATTGGATAGGTCATTCTTTCATTGTTTTTTCCTTCTTCTTGTATAAATGATACACATATTGGAGGGAGGACCGACATTGGAGATGGACCCTATGGACCTTCAAGTTGAGGAGTGCCACAACATCGAGCTTTGGTACAACATCGCACATAATAAATTTGCATCTTATGCATATATTGACTAAAATTATGATTGCCTTGTTGCATCTTGTATTACCATGTCATCCATGATTTATGAGCTTGTGCACTTTCTTCGCAAATTTGTTGTGATCTTTCTTGATGACATATTCATACATCATGATCATATTGCCTACCATCAGTTGCATGATAACTTATTCATATTGAGCATCCATTGCCAGATTCATGCTATTGATAAACCGTCTCACTATGACATTGTTTTGCACCGTGGTTGCATTGATCATATTCACAACATATTTGTGTGCATAATGAATTTTTCTCCCATGCACGCTTTGCATATCATTCTATATCATCTTGATAAGCTTCATGCGCTTTGTCACGAACAATCTTGCCGTACGAACTCATTCTTACATGATGGACACTTTGTGTGTGCTAACCATTGCATTTCCGAGTGTTGTTTGTGTTTGCTCTTTTTGCATGTATACCACTCCGGCGATACCTTGGAGTACTTGGATTGCGCAATGTCTTCATCTCCGTCCAACTACAAGTATGTCCAAAACAACCGTTTCCATGGTGATGAGGACAACGATCCGAGGTCGGATCTTTCCCAAGAGGGGGAGATGATGCGGAGCATTCTACGATCATCCCCATGTACACTTCGACTACTCCCCAAGCCCCAAGAGGACATATGATGAGACCTCAACCATACGCCATTGGACACAAGGTGAACTCACTCCTCTTCGAACCATCACTTTCCACATATGAGACATGGTTACTACCTCATGCATGGACCTTGTGTATACTCAGGCTCATACGAGATGAACATGTAGATTCAAAGGACCAAGGCCAAGCATGGAAGAGAAGACAGAAGAAAGGAGAAGAAGACGGAGCAGCTGCTAGAGTCAGCCTGGACGTTCGGACCTCCGTCCGGATCTTCTGGACTCAGCCATACCATCCGGATGCCCCCCCCCCCCCGGATCATCGACGTAATCCCAAAGCCACGACACCTAAAGCTTGCAGAATCCACCTGGCAGAGCCGGATCATCCGGGCGAGGGCCCAGATCATCCGGACCTCCATCCGGATCATCTGGCCTTTGCCTGCGCGCATGACTTGGGCCGAGGCCCGTGTCCCCCTTGCCCCTCACTTACCCCTTCGTGGCTTATCACTACATATAAACCCCCCTCCTCCTAGTTAGGGTTAGCATAGGTTAAGCTCATTGAGATAGAACTTTGCTCACCCATACGGGTCTAGTCCATCAAGAGAGACCGCGCCTCTACGGAGAAGATCCACTTGGATTCAAGACCCCTAACATGAAGAACTCAAGACCTCCTCACGGAGAAGAACCAGTTACCTTATGTATCATCCTTTGTTGGATTTGGACCGTGTGATCTCTATGCGTACTTGGATCTAGAACATGTGTGATTGCTTTTGTTGATTTGAGTGATTCCTCTCTTTCCCCTTATGTTTTTCCCACTCGTGTTCTTCGTGTTCTTCGTGGAATTCGCTCCAATCATGAAAGATCGGCCACCTAGAGTTCTACCCTACATCAGATTTGATTGGGAGCACAATTATGTATTAATTAAGTTTAATCACTTGTGCAAATTAATCATGAATAATTTCTATGTGTAGTTTGCATTACTGTTGTAGAATTATGGCTCACAGTTCCACCTTTTGTTGTTGAAATTGGTTGACTATTATTTATCTAGTTGAATCTTTATGATTGACAGGACCGTCCTCTAAAAGTGCAATGAAGGATTTTTTTTCCTACTGTATGCTTACAATACTCTCCTGCTGATGCTATGGATGACGAGACTCACGTTCTTCAATCCATAAACTAGAATTGCATTACGGTCTGCTTGCTTCCGAGAAACCCGAACTTCAAAATTTTTTGGGATAGTTATGTGATACTCTAAGATTGTTTTCAGAAACAAACAAAGATTAAAAGATATGTGATATCTAAAGAAGTGTTTTTTTGTAAGATCTAGTGAAGTGTTCAACTATTTTTAAGACTGAAATATGTAAGATCCGGAAGAACGCCAGTCAGAGTTGAGGACGAGAACTTAAAGAGAAAGAACAAAACCAAAGGATGTAATGAGACTTACATGCCTAGGGGAGTTCAGGGCTCATGCCACTCCTAAAAAGTTAGATGATTCTTGTGTTGAGTGTGAGAAATACTGAAAGTAAAAATATATGAAGTTTAGAAGCGGAAGGATAAGAGACTGGAATGTCCAGCTCAGGTATGAATGCCATACACGTTATAAGATGTAGAGGAAGTCGGTCAAGTAGTGTGATTCTCGATAATTTTGATTAAATTGTTTTACACTAAATTCTTTGGGAATTGTGGTTAAAAGTTGATCAGAAGAAAACCGACTCGATTGCATGTTGTTGCGAATTGATGCAAGAATTACTATGACCTAATATCCAACAAATAAATGAGGTTAAATATGTGTTGAATATTTTGTAATAGTTATGATAGTTTTTTATCAACATATTACCTCTCAGTTTATTGTCATAATCATTTAGAGTTTTTTCACTCTAGCCCATTGCATAGAAATAACAAGGAGCTTGTTCATAAGAGAACAATAGTTGCTTGTGTAATTACCAAAAGGTTCATACTACTATTATGAATAGAATGGAAGTTATGAATATTGGTGATAGGATTGAACATCCATAACACTGACGCTAAATGTCGCAAGACTAAAAATACGACATATGTATGTGGCACTGCATTTAGTCACATTGGAGAAACCCGCATGAAGAAATTCCATAGTGATGGATTTTGGTGTCATATGAATATGAATCATCTGATACTTGAAACTTTCATCCAAATAGTGAAGTAAACTAAAATACCGTTCACAGGCCATAAAGAACGAGCAACAAAACTAATTGAGAATATGCATATTGATGTATGTAGTCCAATAAGTGCTGTTGCAAACATTTGGTTTATCTTTCTTCATGGATGACTCAAGTAGATATTTATATTTACTAAGTGAGACATAAATCTGGATCTTTTGAAATGTTGCAAAAGATTTTCAGAATGCAGTAGAAATAACTGTAACAAGAAACTTGTGTTTCTACTATTAGATTGCAGAAAAGAATATTTGAGTTTCAAATTTAGCGAATGTCTGATGAGCTACAAAAGGATTTTATAGCTTGCACCTCCTAGAAACACCACTAAGAGTAGGGTGTTTTGAGTAGATGTAATCAAGCTATTTATGACATGGTGAGATCAGAGATGACATTGATTATTCCGCCAATATTGTTTTAATATGATGCTTTTGAGACTATGGCTTTTATACTGAAAAGAGTGCCATCAAATTTGTTGAAATAACTGTGACTTTATAGGTTATACCAAATGGTTGGGTATTCCTCAATCACTACACCGAGGCAAAGTGTTTTGTCACAGAGTGCGGAAATTTTGAAGAAAATGTTTTCTGTAAAAGAGTGAGTGGGAGGACAGTGTAATTCGACGAGATTACAGAATCTTCGTGATCTGGTCGAAGAAAAGAAACATGTAACATCCCAAAATTCTAAAATTTTGGAATGTTATATTAAATAAATGACTATGCTTGTTGTCTGATTGTTTGTTTGAGTGATTGAGTGAAATTGAGTGGAATTTGAAAACTTTTGAAATTTGGATGAGAGGGAATAAAATGACTTTCCCAAAACTATCCCCTTTGCCCTTGTTGGATCTCAATGAATTCAATTCCATTCCAACACCAAACCCTAGAGTGAAGATGACATGACTTCTTCCATTTTGAAATGAAAAGGGTTTTGAAAAGATTTGAATTTCATTTGAGAATATTTCAAATTCAAAGCTTTATGCAACTCAATGATTTTCATGAGGGAAGATAAAATGACTTCTTCAATTATATGAAATATGAGTTGGAAGTTAAAAAGAATCAAATTGAAAGTCATTTGAAGGTATTTTGAAACTCCTTCAAATTTGGAATTTTTGGTTTTTATTCAAAACTATTTTTCTCCTAAAAATAAATAAATGGAAATATGGGTAAAATGATTCCCTTCAATGAAAAATTAGGAGAAAATAAATTTGAAGTCATTTTGGTATTTTTAAAATGATTTTATTGGATTTTATTAGGGCAGAAACACCCTTTGTTTTATTTGAATTTTTGTGTATTTTATTTGAACTTGAAAAATAGTTCATGTTGTAGGAAATCTTTTCGATCATTTTGGTATATATATGTCCTATATAAAATATTTATATTTTAAAAGATATCTCTGTTTTTGTTTTATTTAAAAAATAAAAATTAAAAAAGAAACCCCCCCTCAGCGCCACCAAAGCATCGCCCAGCAATACCAAGACTGCCCACCAGCGGCCTAACTGCCAGCCTGAGCCAACAGACCGACTGCCCTCCTCAAGGCTCAACTCCACTCCGCTCGGCCGCCTGACCGCTTCCACCCCCTCTCTCTCTCACCGACAAAGGACCCCACCCTCCTTCAACCTCCCGCCCACGCCACGCCGCGTCGCCTCGATCACCGGATCCGTGAGATCCGGGATGCCGATCCTCCCGATCGCCTCCCTTGCCACGCCGAGGCCCTCCCTATAAGAACCCCTCCTCACCCCATTCCCCCCCTCGCCCCTCGCGGACCTCTTCCTCTCCTCAAGAAAGCCTCGCCGAGCTCCGCCCGCCACCGCGCCATTGTCGCCCTAGCCACCCCTCCGTCGCCCCGAGCCCCACCACTTGTACCAATCGCCTACACCATCCACCGCACCTCCCGTGCCTCGCCTCGAGCTCCAGAGCCAGGAGCACCGTCGCTGCCGATCACCCGAACGCCACCGCCGCCTCGAGCTCGCTTCTGACCGACTCCGACCACCCCGAGCTCGCCTGACCCCACCCCGAAGCTCCTTGCTCACAGACACGCCGGGAGGCCTCCGCCGTCGCCCGGACCACCGGAGCTGTGGCCATCGCCGCCTCGAGCTGCCGTCGACCATCGCTGCTGCCTTCCCATGGTGAGTCACGGAGAACCCCCCCACCGTTAGATCTAGATCGTAGGGTCTAGATTAGAACCCCCGAAGGGGTACGGTCTATTTTTAAAAGCCCCGGTTTTATTCCGGTTTATTTTGGTTTTAGTTAGATTAGTTTAGACCGGCCCGATTCGTTTAAACCCTAGGCCCGTTTAGCTATATTACGCTCAGTGCGTTAGTTAGGCCCGTTTAGCCCGTTTTTCTTTATTTTTCATTTTCTGTTTTAGCAGAATAGTTTCAGATTTGAAAAATTCATAACTTTTAATCTACTTAATATTTTTAGGTGATTCTTTTTTTGTTGGATTGCAAATTTCGTGTAGTTTCTGTAGAAAATATAATTAGCTATGTCAAAAATAATTAAAATTGCTTTAATTTAGTTTTAGTCAGAATAGTAAATCTGTTATAACAAGAGCTAGGAAAATTATTTTTATATGATTCTTTTGTCCCAACTTTATTTTGACATTGCCAAACCATAGGAATTAATTTGGGTATTTTAGGATTAATGAAAAATAGTTTTAGCAGAATCTTGTTAATCCTAATTAATTAACTAGCTACTGTTTTCCTATTATTTTAATTAGTAAATAAATTTATTTTTCACATGTGATTGATTATTCTTGGATAGTTTCTGTCACTTTATAGGATGAACTTTTATTTATATTAAATAAAACTTTTTATTTTATTTTCTTAATATAAATTGGATTAGGCCTAATAGGAGTTTTACTATAGCTTTTAAATTGATTCTTTTTGCTCCTAGTTGCTTAATGCATTCTTTTCTGTTAAGTTAACATAAACTCATGATTAGGTTATGTTGAGAAAATTTTTGTTATATAAAACTATTTTTAGTTGTTGCTTGAAGTAGGAAAAACTTCAGTTGGTTTTTCTTTGAGTTTTCCCTTGGGTTTTGAATTGTTTGTTTGGTGTGTTATGTTACTATGTTGCTATGTTAAGTGATCTCATGCTATATGCTTATTATAGTTATTGTTTGCCTCGGTAGAATTTCCGGAGTGCGGAGCTTGCTACTACGAATCCCTAGTTTTCGAAGATCGTCAACAAGGCAAGTTCACTTTGACCATGCTTTCATACCTATGTTTTATTGCATTTAGTGACATCTTTGCAACCACCCTCGGTAGTGTTATTGAATCCTTGTAGTTGAGTAGTATGCATGAGGTAGGAACCCACCCCCTGTTACCAAGCCCGGGACGATATTTTATTTTAATGCTATGCTATAGTAGACGGGGTTTGGTATGAGTACTCGGGAGTGGTGTGAGAATGGAGGATTCTACGTCAATGACGACAACTCCATGATGGAATCTGCAAGGACTGCATCTTCAAGACCTCAAGACTTCAAGACTCGAGACAAGAATTCAATACACACTAATGGGTGAAGGACGGTTGACGGGCACCCTGGAGGAACCAGTGGTTGGCCGGGATGCATGGAGAAGCGCCATGACATCTTGCGGAAAGCTTCACCCAGACTCAAAGAGACGGAAGAATACTTCATGCCCGGAAGCTTATCTGTGCAACCGCAAGTCATTATGGGCTCTGGCTTGGTTGACCTTAGTTGTGACTCTGGCTGGGACGGTACTAGCAGATCTAGAACTATGGTAGGGTGGGATGAGTACCGGACAGTGGTCAGAGGAACTCTTTGGAAGACCATGTTTCGGTCATCCTGTTCTCAAACACTCTGAAGTGCGAGAACGTAAAGAGAGGGATCGAATCTTGCGGGTAAAGTGTACAAACCTCTGCAGAGGGTATAAACCTAATCGATTAGCCGTGTCCCCGGTTACGGACAAATTGAGCATCTGGACTTGGATCTATCTCGGAACTCTCAACACCGGATTGATAACTTAATTGTGGGCAACATATGATGAATTTTGGGCTATGAGACATCGGTTGGCGGAACCATGTCATGATAGAAAACTCCTTAGTACAGACTTCATTCTATTCCTTTGATGTAGGTAAAATAAAATCAGATTTTACGCAAACAAAACTCAGATACAGAGCCATAAAGCCATACTGCATACAGTATAGTTTATCATCTGTTTTCTCTTATTGTGATCTTGCCAGTACATTCAATGTACTGACCTACACGGCTGCAACGTATCATGTTGCAGATATTTCCTCGACGAGTAAGAGTTACGATACAGTGGTTACGGTCTACACTCAACTCCGCCGATGGCGCTGATGGGAGTCCACACCCGATTACTTGTTTCTCACGAGACTATTGAGGTATATATCAGTTTTACGTTATTTATACATGTGATTGCACTTTGATATATACATTAATGTACCGTGTGTGCCAAAGATACATCTTGATCCGTGGATGGCACGGATACGAGGCTTGACTGCCCCGAGGTCGGGTCGCTCTGTAAATGGTATCGAGCACATGTTGGCTGTAGAACGTGACCCTAGAAAATGACTTAGTAATATGAAGACCCCAATAGGAATGACCTTTGTTACGTACTACTCTCGTAACACCTGATTCCTTTTATCGAACCCTCCTTATTTCAAACTATAGATGGAGAGCTACATTACGAACAAAAGAGAACACTACGAGAAGGTTCTTGGAGGCCCCTTCCTTGTGGAGCTAGTCAGGCTGAAGTTACCGATACCTGAGATCAAGGCAACTAAGAGGACGTCCAGATCGTGGGGAGTCAAGACCCAAGTTTTTGGTCGTAAAGAAGCCCCAAGACTGCAGACATCAGCTTCGGAACTATAAATGGTGACTGTGATATGGGCATCAACACTGCCGTCCATGATGCTATTGCACGTTTATGCTATCGTCATCGTGCTGCACTAAACCCACACTTCTTTGGAAGGATTGGATGGCAGAAGTTTGATGGAGCAACTATTGCCTTGACGGAAGCACAAAAGATGAAATTCTCTCCACTTTTAGTGTACAATCAGGATCTGGAACAATACGTCAAGAATCTTCAGATGGACCTCCTGGAAGCCCTGTTCGACAATGAAGCACTACGAGAAGAGGTCAAGACTCAGAGACTGAAGGTAAACAAGCTGGAGGAGGAGAACCTCGAGATCTCGAGAATGCGTCAGGAACTGAAGAACAGCAGGACCATGTCTCATGCAAAGGATGTTGAAATCCAGAAGCTCAAGGAACAACTTCAGGACATACAGGGTCGTCACAAGAAACTCCGTGTCGATAGGGAAAATCTAGCAGAAGAACTGGAGGAGATCAAGTCCACACAGAAGAAACCCCAGTAAATTAATAGTACCCCACCATGAGAGAAATAAAGATGAACGCCATCTCGATTTAAGTATCTGACCATACCAATTTATGTGGGTGGCGATACTGTATAATTGATTGAATAAAAGAATGCTTGGTTGCTATTATTTTTGTGTGTTTATTGAATGGTTGGATAGATGCGATATTCGTAGGCTTGTATTTATTTCAACCATGAGAGACGTAAGTTACGGAAGAATGGTAGAAGGCCTTCATATGGAAACAGCATCAGGAATTGGAAACTCCCGAGCATTGAAGACCTGAAGAAATTAGGACTTAGAAACGAAACCATAGTAGAACGGCCCATTACAAACGATAATTTTGTTGATGGGTGGGTATTTGCTTTCTCTTTCTATCTCAACCAGACTTCAAATCTTGAACCCATGGACAATCGAACACCAAACTTTTCTCGGAGACAATTGCAATTTCCCCATGGAGATACATTCTTTGTTCCGAGCACCCTCTTATCCTACACATGCAGATGACAACCCTTTATGAGTCTTTCCTTAAAGGTCCGGAAACAATCATGACCTGACGAGTGATCATGATTACCCAAGATCCCGAGGGACATGATGAAGCATATTCACCTTGAAGGAGATGCGGTCTACAAAGGCTACCCTTCATGCAAAAGGGAGTGGAACTTTGGTATGTGGAGGTACACCTCCACCATTTGAAAGGAGTTTGCCCAAAGATGATGGGGCAGTACTTTTTCATTTCACGTGTGCCACAAGCAACTTTTTTCGATGTTGTTCGTGAAGCAGCCATGGAAGCCATACACCAGATCGGAGAAATACTTGAAGCAAGACTCCGTTATACTCAGGAATACCTAAGCGAAGTGCATGCAGAGATGATGAAGGTGAAGCTCAAGACCACCATGATGAAATAGAAGATTGAAGATTTCAAGGCTCATGTCGCACACTTCCAGTGGGACTGAAGAATCCTCGAGGAGGATAAATAAATAAAGTTGGAAGTAAGGTCTGACCATACCAAACCATGTGGGTGGCAGCATTTGTAACAAAGTACCTTTTGGAATTTGGATTCTGAAAAAGGTTAAGGATGTAATGAAAGATTGATATGAGAATAATGAGATTTTATGGATAAACTTGTGCATTCTTTTGGTCATAGTACTCTGTAAAGCCACAAGATCAATGAAGAAAGAAATATGTTATTCACGACGGTCCATAGAAGGGAGCTGGACAAAATAAGTTGGAGTTTTGTTCTTGATATGATGGTATGAAGAAACAGAGTACTATTGGATTCACAGGAGGTGTAAGAGAGTTACTCCAAGGATGAGTTAAAGATGCACTAGTGTTGAAGTGGGCCATAACCCACAGGCCCAGGATTTTGATAAGGAACAGATGTAAACTTGATAAAGGAATAAATTTGGAAGAATCAGTGATCCAATCAAAGATAAGTTTCAGAGAGGAGATTACGCAAAAACCTGAGAGTGGTGAAGTAACGATAGATGTTTGTTCAGCTTGTAGAAACCATGAAATTACTCGAACCCAGTTCGAGAACAAGAGAAATTCTGCAATGCTTGTGAGTATGCCCAAGTGTTAGAATACGTGATTCGATATTTACATATGTGGTAATGATTCAAGTACGGGATGGATTGGCCCCCATACCGGAGACTTCTATCATGAACTATCATATGTTGATGGAAAATCGTAGAGCCTTGAAAACCTTTGAAGAGTGTCGACGCGATAAGCCATAAAACAATAGAATGGTAGGACGATGGAACCCTTTACAGCAACCGTTGCCAATCGTAGGTTATACGGTGAAGTTCAACCTGCACTGCTTTCTACAGGAGAAACCATTAATGGTAGACCACCATGAGTGTTTTGATAGTTGTCTAGAATGGACACAGACCCATCAGCTAAGAAGATCCAGTCTCGGACGAACTTCAACTTTGACGAACCGACCCACGATTTTGAGGAAAACTCTATGCTTCTGACAGAAGAGCTTTAATGAAGGAGCTATTGTAAGATATGTGAAGAGACATACAATGTCGGCACTCCAGAGGAAGTATCTGAGTTTATTGGAACTGTAACCTTGTTTTGAGTGTGGTAGCACCCTGACCTTTCTGACCAAAACTTTTGCTAGAAGACCCCAACCCCTAACCTCTTTCTTGCTAGCCTTTTCGAATCTCGAGGACGAGATTCATTTTAAGTGTGGTAGGTTTGTAACATCCCAAAATTCTAAAATTTTGGAATGTTATATTAAATTAATGACTATGCTTGTTGTCTGATTGTTTGTTTGAGTGATTGAGTGAAATTGAGTGGAATTTGAAATTTTTGAAATTTGGATGAGAGGGAATAAAATGACTTTCCCAAAACTATCCCCTTTGGCCTTGTTGGATCTCAATGAATTCAATTCCATTCCAACACCAAACCCTAGAGTGAAGATGACATGACTTCTTCCATTTTGAAATGAAAAGGGTTTTGAAAATATTTGAATTTCATTTGAGAATATTTCAAATTCAAAGCTTTATGCAACTCAATGATTTTCATGAGGGAAGATAAAATGACTTCTTCAATTATATGAAATATGAGTTGGAAGTTAAAAAGAATCAGATTGAAAGTCATTTGAAGGTATTTTGAAACTCCCCTTCAAATTTGGAATTTTTTTGGATTTTATTCAAAACTATTTTTCTCCTAAAAATAAATAAATGGAAATATGGGTAAAATGATTCCTTCAATGAAAAATTAGGAGAAAATAAATTTGAAGTCATTTTGGTATTTTTAAAATGATTTTATTGGATTTTATTAGGGCAGAAACACCCTTTGTTTTATTTGAATTTTTGTGTATTTTATTTGAACTTGAAAAATAGTTCATGTTGTAGGAAATCTTTTTTGATCATTTTGGTATATATATGTCCTATATAAAATATTTATATTTTAAAAGATATCTCTGTTTTTGTTTTATTTAAAAATAAAATTTAAAAAAGAAACCCCCTCTCAAGCGCCAGCTAGGCCATCGCCCAGGCCTACCAAGACTGCCCACCACCAGTGCCCAACTGCCAGCCAGCCAACAGACCGACTGCCCTCCCGCCTGAACCCACTCCGGCTCGGTCGCCTGACCGCCTCCACCCCTCTCTCTCTCACCGATAGGGCGGACCCCACCCTCCTTCAACCTCCCGCCACGCCACGCCACGCCGCCACGATCGCGGATCCCGTGAGATCCGGGATGCCGATCCCCCTCCCGATCGCCTCCCTTGCCACGCCGAGGCCCTCCCCTATAAGAACCCCTCCCCCTCACCCCATTCCCCCCCCCCTCGCCCCTCGCCGGACCTCTTCCTCTCCCCGCAAAGCCTCGCCGGAGCTCCGCCTCCGCCACCGCGCCATTGTCGCCCTAGCCACCCCCTCCGTCGCCCCAGGCCCCACCACTTGTACCAATCGCCTCTACACCGTCCCACCGCACCTCCCGTGCCCTCGCCGAGCTCCAGAGTCAGCCGGGAGCACCGTCGCCGTCGATCACCCGAACGCCACCGCCGCCTCGAGCTCGCTACCGACCGACTCACCACCCGAGCTCGACCGACCCCACCTCGAAGCTCCTTGCTCCGCCAAGACCACGGGAGGCCTCCGGCCGTCGCCTGACCACCGGAGCCGCCAACGTCGCCTCGAGCCGCCGTCGGCCGACTGCCGTCGTCTTCCCACGGTGAGTCGCCGGAGAACCCCCCACCGCTAGATCTAGATCGTAGGGTCTAGATTAGAACCTCAAGGGGTACGGTCTATTTTTAAAAGCCCGGTTTTATTCCGGTTTATTTTGGTTTTAGTTAGATTAGTTTAGACCGCCCGATCTGCTTTAAACCCTAGGCCCGTTTAGCTTTATTACGCTCAGTGCGTTAGTTAGGCCCGTTTAGCCCGTTTTTCTTTATTTTTCATTTTCTGTTTTAGCAGAATAGTTTCAGATTTGAAAAATTCATAACTTTTAATCTACTTAATATTTTTAGGTGATTCTTTTTTTGTTGGATTGCAAATTTCGTGTAGTTTCTGTAGAAAATATAATTAGCTATTTAAAAATAATTAAAATTGCTTTTAATTTAGTTTTAGTCAGAATAGTAAATCTGTTATAACAAGAGCTAGGAAAATTATTTTTATATGATTCTTTTTGTCCCAACTTTATTTTGACATTGCCAAACCATAGGAATTAATTTGGGTATTTTAGGATTAATTAAAAATAGTTTTAGCAGAATCTTGTTAATCCTAATTAATTAACTAGCTCTGATTTCCTATTATTTTAATTAGTAAATAAATTTATATTTCACATGTGATTGAAAATTCTAGGATAGTTTCTGTCACTTTATAGGATGAACTTTTATTTATATTAAATAAAACTTTTTATTTTATTTTCTTAATATAAATTGGATTAGGCCTAATAGGAGTTTTACTATAGCTTTTAAATTGATTCTTTTTGCTCCTAGTTGCTTAATGCCTTCTTTTCTGTTAAGTTAACATAAACTCATGATTAGGTTATGTTGAGAAAATTTTTGTTATATAAAACTATTTTTAGTTGTTGCTTGAAGTAGGAAAAACTTGAGTTGGTTTTTCTTTGAGTTTTCCCTTGGGTTTTGAATTGTTTTGTTTGGTGTGTTATGTTACTATGTTGCTATGTTAAGTGATCTCATGCTATATGCTTATTATAGTTATTGTTTGCCTCGGTTGAATTTCCGGAGTGCGGAGCTTGCTACTACGAATCCCTAGTTTTCGAAGATCGTCAACAAGGCAAGTTCACTTTGACCATGCTTTCATACCTATGTTTCATTGCATTTAGTGACATCTTTGCAACCACCCCTCAGTAGTGTTATTGAATCCTTGTAGTTGAGTAGTATGCATGAGGTAGGAACCCACCCCCCTGTTACCAAGCCCGGGACGATATTTTATTTTAATGCTACGCTATAGTAGACGGGGTTTGGTATGAGTACTCGGGAGTGGTGTGAGAATGGAGGATTCTACGTCAATGACGACAACTCCATGATGGAATCTGCAAGGACTACATCTTCAAGACCTCAAGACTTCAAGACTCGAGACAGGAATTCAATACACACTACTGGGTGAAGGACGGTTGACGGGCACCCTGGAGGAACCAGTGGTTGGCCGGGATGCATGGAGAAGTGCCATGACATCTTGCGGAAAGCTTCACCCAGACTCAAAGAGACGGAAGAATACTTCATGCCCGGAAGCTTACCTGCAACCGCAAGTCATTATGGGCTCACGGCTTGGTTGACCTTAGTTGTGACTCTGGCTGGGGCGGTACTAGCAGATGTAGAACTACGGTAGGGTGGGATGAGTACCGGACGGTGGTCGAGGAACTCTTTGGAAGACCATGTTTCGGTCATCCTGTTCTCAAACACTCAAGTGCGAGAACGTAAAGAGAGGGATCGAATCTTGCGGGTAAAGTGTACAAACCTCTGCAGAGGGTATAAACCTAATCGATTAGCCGTGTCCCGATTACGGACAAATTGAGCATCCGGACTTGGATCTATCTCGGAACTCTCAACACCGGATTGATAACTTAATTGTGGGCAACATATGATGAATTTTGGGCTATGAGACATCGGTTGGCGGAACCATGTCATGATAGAAAACTCCTTAGTACAGACTTCATTCTATTCCTTTGATGTAGGTAAAATAAAATCAGCTTTTACGCAAACAAAACTCAGATCTGAGCCATAAAGCCATACTGCATACAGTATAGTTTATCATCTGTTTTCTCTTATTGTGATCTTGCCGGTACATTCAATGTACTGACCTACACGGCTGCAACGTATCATGTTGCAGATATTTCCTCGATGAGTTAGAGTTACGATACAGGGTTACGGTCTACACTCAACCTACCGATGGCGTTGATGGGACTCCACACCCGATTACTTGTTTCCGCTGAGACTATTGAGGTATATATCAGTTTTACGTTATTTATACATGTGATTGCACTTTGATATATACATTGATGTACTGTGTGTGCCAGCATACTGATCCAGGGATGGCACGGATACACAGAGGCTTGACCGTCTGAGGTCGGGTCGCTACAAAACACTAGAAGTGGTTCTAAAATTTCTTACCGCGACTAATACAAAAGCATTTACATAGGATATAGGGACTTCGGTCGAACATGCAGCTGAACTATGTAGGTTGGAAAATTCATACAAACCATCAGGGTATGCAGACGAAATATCGTTGAAACAAACAATGAACCTATAATTCACAGAGAAGCTTTGATAGGCCCTGACTCCGGATTTGGCTATACGCCAAAATAATCAGATATAGTATCCATACACATAATTCAAGTTTAATACTTGATAGACCATCTAAAAGACTCAAAGTCTAAAGTGTAGTGATGGATCTAAAAATTGACAAAGATAAATATGTTTTATAATGCTTGACTTATTGCAGATAGTTTATGACAAGATCAAGAAGTTAATTATGAGGAGATTGTCTCATCATAATAATACTTAAAGTCAGTTCGGATTAAACTAGCAATTACTAAATATTTCAGTTATGATATATAACCAAGGTTGTGTATTTGATACAGTCCAAGGTAATTTTCTAGATCCAGAGGATGCTAGTAAGTATGCAAACTTCAAGAGATCCAGTAATGATCTGAAGCAAGAATCATGGAGTTGGAATCGTTGTTTTGATGAGTTGATCAAATAATATGATTTCATCGATAGAAACAAAGATGCTTGTATTCACAAGAAAGTAAGTGGGAGAATGATAATGTTCTAAACACTATGTGTGCATGATGATGACCCACAAGTATAGGGGATCAATCGCAGTCCTTTGGATAAGATAGCATGTCGAGACCAACGAGTATCAGAAGGAAATGACAAGCGGTTTTCAGCAAGGTAATTTCCGCAAGCACTGAAATTGTCGGTAACAGGTAGTTTGATAGCAAGATAATTTGTAACAAGTAATAAGTAGCAATAGTAAGAATAGGTGCAGCAAGGTAGCCCAATCCTTTTTATAGCAAAGGACATGCCAGAACGGTCCTTATAATAAGAAAAGCGTTCTTGAGGGCACACGGGAATTTCA
Source organism: Aegilops bicornis (assembly GCA_021605145.1). Lineage (NCBI taxonomy): Eukaryota > Viridiplantae > Streptophyta > Magnoliopsida > Poales > Poaceae > Aegilops > Aegilops bicornis. Next base: position 355,093,607 of record CM038675.1, on the reverse strand, counting down.
TCTAGTCACTTTCATCATGATGGTTTGATTCGCGTTCACTACTTCGACAATTTGATATGTGGGTGGACCAGTGCTTGGGTGTTGTTCTTACTTGAACAAGCCTCCTAGTTATGATTAACCCCTCTTGCAATTGTCCGCAACTACGGAAGAAGAATTAAGATAAAATCTAACCATAGCATCAAACATATGGATCCAAATCTGCCCCTTACGGGATAGCGCATAAACTAGGGTTTAAGCTTCTATCACTCTAGTAACCCATCATCTAATAACTACTCCAAAATGCATTCCCTTAGGCCCAAGGATGGTGAAGTGTCATGTAGTCAACGTTCACATAACTCCACTAAGGGAATCACAACATACATATCATCAAAATAGCAAACGAATATCAAATTCACATGATTACTTATGACAAGACTTCTCCCGTGTTGTCGGTGTACAAAAGTAGGGGTCCTTTTTGTACCCCTTTACTTATGCACGGGCATCCGCAGCCACACGCCTGCGGCCACGCTTGGCGGGGCGGAGGGAGCAAAGACACAGGACTACCAGAGCAACACCAAGACAGAGGCACGAGGAGCGAAGGGACAAGGTGGGCTCTCCCCGGTAGGAGCCTTGCCGGGGCAGTTTACATAGCCCCGAGAAGGGCCTTCCTGGGGCAACTTGCCCAACACCAGCAGAGCCGCCACCCTCGAGCCTAAGAGTTCCAACACCATCGACCACATTGGAACCAAGGCTCGGGAGGCGCCTGCATGGTGGCATGCAGATCTTTGTGAAGACCACGGACATACAATACTAGAAGAGAACCAGAAGACGGAAACCCCGGCAAGATCCTTCCCGGGGACGGTCACAAGACCCCCGGCAAGACCCTGGCCGGGGACGCCTGCGAGACCCCGACAAGACCCTTGCCGAAGACATCTGTGGGGCCGCAGCCAGGCCCCCACCAACCAAGGCTCCACCGTTGTTCTCACACAGAAGTCAACCCGCCAACAAGGCAGGTACCTGCGTGGCGACATGCAACTTCCAGGCCAACTCAACAAGCACCTGCGTGGAGGCATGCAGATCTTCGTGAAGACTCTGCCATGGCACCAACTCAGCAGCCAACCAACCAGCGTGACGTTGCACGCCTAGTCAGCCTGGACGCGCGTCGGAGTGAGGCGAAGCGGCGGCGGACGGGACGAGTTTCCTTGTCGTCCCAGATAAAGTGAGGGGCACGTCGGCAGCGCATTAAATGCGTTTGTCCCATGGTGCCAGTCGATATACTTGTATACAATATAATCTTTCCACCTCCTGTGTGCCACTGTGGCGACCCCTTTGGCTATAAAAGGAGGCGCGAGGCATACTGGAGGGGGATTCGGAGTTTTTGGACCCTGCACGCTTTGTAGTTAGTCCGAGAACACCACATAAACACAAAACGGTAGGAGTAGGGTATTACGCATCACTTGCAGCCTGAACCTGGATAAATTCCCCGTGTTGATCTTCTAAACCCGCTCTTTCCATAGCCCCGCGCCCGCCAACGTAGAAGGGATACCCCGTGATCCCATAGGTGTCATTTCCACCGACATCTTTGGCGCGCCAGGTAGGGGGCGCGAGCTGTCAAAATCTAGTTTTGGAGTCAGCTCATCGATTTACTCGTCGCGATGGCTCGAGAGAGGAAGGCGACCGCGATCAGCCACGCCCTTGTGCCATCGGCTAGGCGGAGCGGTGCTGTCTGCAGCCGCAACAACCATCTGCATGGCGACCGAAAATCTAAGTCACGCAAAACTTTTAGCAATTCCTTTTAATATAAGGTTATTCTCCTCAAAAGGTCTCGCTCTTTGTATGGAAAACCTGTACGCAATGGGGCCCTTCCGCTATTGGCAACGCCCTTGTTCGGTTTTGAGTCCGCTCAATAGTTCGAGCGGCCGCACTGAGAACGGCAAGGTGACCTGCCCGCTATTAGCAACGTCCTTGTTCTGTTTTGAGTCCGCTCAACAGCTCAAGCGGCCGCGCTAAGAGCGGCAAGGTGGTTTTTCCGGCAGCAAGCGCCCCCGGCAGGCTGCTAAGATCCGTCCTCGAAGCACCATAGCATGGGTTTACGCGCCGGCAACCCTATCCCACTGGTCGTAGGGTGTATACATACAAAGAAAGATCAACACAGGAAGATAGCATGTTTCATCTTAAAGTACTGCAGAGTTATATTACATCAATTGTTGCTGCGGTTCTAACTTAAGATAAAATTGTCTTCGTCATGAACCCACAGCGGCGATGAGAAACGGGGTGCCTAGTCCCGGCGCTGGCCCTCCACCCTCTGGACTTCGTCGACGCAGCTGATCATGGGCTCGATACTGTAACATCCCAAAATTCTAAATTTTGGAATGTTATATTAAATAAATTATTATGATTGTTTGTTTTATTGTTGGGTGGATGATTGTGTGAAACTGAGTGGAAGTTGAAACTTTTTGAACGTTGAATGAGAGGGAATAAAAGGACTTTCCCAAACTTTCATCTTGCATTTTGATCTCCAAGAATTCAAATTCAATTCATCACAAAACCCTAGAGTGAAGATAATATGACTTCTTCCATTTAAAGAAATGAAAAGGGGTTCGAAAATGATTTGAATTTCAGTTTGAAATATTTCAAATTTAGAAACTTTAAGCAACTCAATGAGTTCATGAGGGAAGATAAAATGAATTCTTCAAAATTAAAGAAAGAGAGCTGGGAGTTTTAAATAAATAATTTGGAAGTCACTTTGAAGTTATTTGGAACTCATTTCTCCATTCGAAGTTGTTTGAAATTCCCAAATTCAAATCCAATTGGGAGTTATTTGAGTTTCTTTTCAAAATATTTTCTCCTAAAAATAAATAAATGGAAATAAGGGTTAAATGATTCCCTTCAATGGAAAATTAGGAGAATTTTTTTTGAAATCATTTTGCTATTTTAAAAATGATTTTTATTGATTTTAAATGCAAAACTAGCACTGTTTGACTTTTATGATTTTCTTTGGAATTTGTTTGAACTTGGAAAATAGTTCATCTTATTCTTGGTATTTTTCTGAGCATTTTGATATATAATATGCCTATGTTAAATTTTTATTTTTATTTTATTCTGCTACAGTTTCCTTTGTGTTTAAAAAAAAACACACACACACCACCTGGACCGTGGCCAGCTCGGCCCAGGGCCAGCGCCCGAGCACCTTCGTTCCCCGCCTCTCCCTCTCGCTCACACGCAGCGCCCGCTGCAGGAGGGCCCCACCTGAGTCACCCCCAACCTCCCGCTCCTCCATTGGATGAGCACGCACACGCCAAGACTCCCGAACCCGCCGGCCGAAGCTCTCGGGGTAGAGCTTATCCCTGTACTCCCCGACGCCCTAACCTCGCCTATAAAGAACCCTCGACCCCCTCTCTCCATTCTGCCACTCCACGCCGTCCCTAGCTCCTCGCAATCACCGCACTGCCGCGTTGGATCTCGCCGGAGCCGGAATATCTCGTCGGAGTTTTCTATCGCCGTAGACTCCCCTACCTTCACTTTGTTTCACAATCTTCGTTCGCCGAGGCGCATCTTGTTGACATGTTTTTGCCGCTTAGGTCTCGCCGGAACCGCCGACGACGACTGCGTCCTCGCCGGAGCGCTGAGCCGCCGCCCTCTACCACCGGACCTCCCCGCGCCTGCCCTCCCCGACACCTCCGCCGCCAGACTCCACCGCCCGTCACCACGCCCGGGCGCCATTGCCTGTCGTCGTCGTCGTCGAGGTGAGCAAACTGCTCGCTCGCTATTCGTTTAGTTTTTTTTCTCTAGATCGGTTTAGTTTAGTGTTTTTTTTGTCGGTTCGTCCAGTTTAGATTAAACCGATTAGTTTAGATAAACCGATCTCGGTTTTAGTTTTTTTCTAGCCATGTAGCTGTTTTACTTAAGTAGCGGTCGCTCATTGTGCCTTCGCTTTAACGCTGCCAGCCACCCGCAGCCCGCCATGTGGCCAGGGGCCTGCATGTAGTAGATTTAATTTCCTGTTTCACCGCTTAGTCCCTAGAAATCACAGATTAGTCCCTGAACTTAGACTAGCCACAACTTTTTAACCGTAGATCCAAACTCGATGAAACCAGCGGCAAATTCTTCGTATTGATTAGATCTATCCAGTAGCATCATGTTTGTAAACTTTTTCCAAATTTAAATTTGAATTTATTCAGATTCCAATTCAAACTTCGAATGGCCATACCTCCTAAACCGTAGCTCCGAATGAATTGATTCTTTTTGCACCGTACCACCGTAGCCAAACCCTACCACTTGGACCGATCTCACAATGTTTTCACACAATTAGGATCTGCCCATGATAGTTTTACTTCTATGCCTTGTATGCCGTTCAGTTCACATCACATTTTGAACCCTATGTTACATGTTGTTTTGCACTTAGAAACTTTGTGATGGTTGAGGGTGCTGGATTTTCATTTGGTTTTCCGAGTCTTTTTGTTGTTATGCATGTTATTTGGTTCTCTGAAATGATTGCTTATGTGAATCAATGTTTGACTTTATAGATTTTCATCGGAGAGTGACGAATAGTTCTATTAAGTAAATTTCCGAGAGCGATATAATCTTCATCAACTATTACCAGGCAAGTTCACATTTGACCATACTTTTAATTACCTATGTTTTTTTTATCTGCACTTAGTCCTTTGTGGTAGGATTGCATGGTAGGGATTTATGCCGAATGGCTATGCTTTTACCTAGTAGTTCATTTGAGGTAGGTCTGAACTATACACCCTTCTCACCACCGTGTAAGTTTATTTCTGCTTCGCTAATGTAGACGTGGATTGGGAAGTGTTCATGGCGAGCCTTGAGTGACAAAGTAGTAAACAGGACCAAGACTTAACTGAACTACCTGGGCGGAAACTTGGTTTGAATGGTGGCGAAGTACAGTGGGGCACACATGGGAAATCCATGGTGGTGCACCACTAGTGGTCCGTCCGCCCAGGCTCAAAGAGATCAATCGTATTCTCATGTCTAGAAGCTTACGTGTGCAGCCACAAGCCAATATGGGCTCTGGCTTAGTTGAGTAGTTAGTGTGACCCCTTCCGGGATGAGCTCGCAGATGTAGAATGAGTAGGTGTACCGGCCTATCCGTGTGTTAAGGGGAAATACTTTCGAGAGACTATGTCTCGGTCGTCCTGTTCTCAAACACCAGGCAGTGCGAGAATTTCAAGGGAGGCGATTGAGTCTTGTGGGGAAAAGTGCGCAAACCTCTGCAGAGTGTTAAAACCTAATCGATTAGCCGTGTCCCCGGTTACGGACAACTTGAGCATCTAGTAGTGAAAATGCCGGGAGATCTCCTCACCTTTAATTGAATAGTTGGGTTTTAAATGAAACTTGGGATTGGATTGAGTTGGGTTTACCAACTCATCCTATGCTTTATGCAAAAAAACTAGCTTTATGCAAAAACTAAACTTACAGCTTTCCACTAGCCAAATTGCATGTACAAATAGGTTCATTATTCTTATGATGTGACTTGCCAGTACATTCAATGTAATCGACCTCTGAGGCTGCAACGTCTTATGTTGCAGGAATTTTCTACGACGAGTAAGAGTTATGTTGTGGGGTTACGGTCTACACTCAACTTGCCGTTGGCGTTGATGGGACTCCACACCCGTTCGATTGTTTCTGCTGAGATTTATGAGGTATATATCAGTTTCACGTTATTTATACATGTGATTGCACTTTGATATATACATTGATGTACTGTGTGTGCCAAAGATACCGATCCGTGTGGATGGCATGTAAAACACAGAGGCTTGGTCGTTTGAGGTCGGGTCGCTACAGAGATGGTATCAGAGCACATGTTGACTGTAGGACGTGACCCTAGAAACTGGAAAGCCCTTAGGAAAGGATTTCTCTAAAACTTTATTTAAAAAAAAGATCCTTTACCTCTCTTCTTTTCTGAGTGTTATCAAATCTTTCCTTTTATCTTGAATAGTTAGACAATACCCTTCTCCCTTTGACCACACGGAGGATCAACTGATGAGACCCCTCCGAGAAGGGCAAGATGTCGGACTTTTTTTTGAATATTTACTGTGAGGCAAAGCCCCACAACCCTTTATTGAAATAAGAAAAACTGTACAAGCAAAATACAGACTGTACAAAGAAAGAAAAAAAGGAAAGAAAAATCTAAGGCTAAAATCCCTACCTATTTACAACAGAGAATTAACCCAAGCCAAGAGTTTTGGTCTGATCCAATCCTTCATCCTGTGGGCAAGCAGTGAGATGTCATGGATGAATTTACACTTCCAAGCACTGAATGTAGCTCTCTCAGCCCTGAAGGTTCTGCCATTTCTTAAAATCCAAATGTTCCAGGCTGCCATCAGCATGACTTCAAAGAAGAAAGGGTGCCTAAAGCTGGACCTAGCATGCATGACACATTGCAAGACATCAGAGCCCCCGATCCAATCAATGCCTAGATAACTCCAGACCCTTTAGCTGAAGGTGCAGTTAAAGAACAGATGTATTCTATCCTCATACACCAGCTCACTGCAAATGAGACATAAATTATCCTCTTGGCTTGAACGCCAGTGTCTTTTAACCAACATGTCCTTGGTGTTCAGTCTGTCAAAAAAGAGGAGCCACCCGAACACCTTTATCTTCATGGTGCACCTACTCTGCCACAACCACTTGCAAGGTTGTATTGTAGGTAGATGGGAGTGCATGATCGTGTAGAAGATCTTTGCAGTGTACTCCCCTGATTTGCCAGGCCATATCCAAACATCAGGTATCGTTGGGTCTCTGTTTAACTGCATGATCCAACCTTCCACCATATGTTATTCAGCAGCAGCCTCATGAGAAATAGGCAGATAAAACATGGAGAAGAGATCATGTGATTGAAGAAATTCCTGCACAGAGATCTTATCATTATTGGCAAATGAAAACAACCTCGGCAATCTCCAACATAGTGACCTAGCAGAACCCCCAATGTACCAAGAATCTGTCCAGAACAAAACTGAATCTCCCATGTTGATGTTAACCGAGGCAATAGCAGTATAAGCCTCATGCAACTTCAGAACATCCCTCCACCAGAAAGATCCAACTTCAGTTGTTGCCTGTGGAACACCATGATCATAATAGCTGTTCCATATCAGGGTCACCCAAGGAATGTCGACCTTGTTGTAGAACTTGTGGAGATGCTTGATAAGGAGTCCTTTGTTCTGGATATTCAGATTGATAACTCCAAGACCCCCTTTATCTTTAGGCCTGCAAACAAGATCCCAGGCTGCCAGAGACTGTTTGGGAGCATCACTATTCCCCCTCCAAAGGCATTGCCTAAAAATTCTGTCAAGCTGCTTGATGATCCCTGGTGGAATCTGCAAGCTGCAGAGAAAATATATTAGCAAAGATGTGAGGACCGAGGTGAGAAGTTACAAACGAGAGCCCTGATTCAGCATGGAAGAACTTGCAGTTAGTCTCCTCTCAAGACTGTCTACCAGGGGCATTAGGTCTATGATCCTTGGCCTTGTAGTTCCCAAAGGCAATCCCAAATAGGTAAAAGGGAGTTGTCCAATCTTACCGCCCAGGATTGCAGCAATTCTGGAGGCCTCTTCATCACTCATATTCAGATGGATCATTGAGGATTTACCATACAGTGGAAGATATCGGACTTCACCATACACTGGAAGAATTGAAGCTACAACAGTCGAAGCCTTTGAAGAATTGAAGAATTTGAAGACACCGACAAATTCCAAGATTTATATGACCTTTAGAAGACCAAACCCTTGTTGTATACTCACGTTAGATGCGATGATTTGTGAGTTGTCATATTTTGTGTGTGTTTTCCGACAACAACAAATAAAACCATTTACAAAACTATATTGTTTGTATTGTGTGTATCTCTCTCTATCCCTCTCCCGTATCTCATCCCAAAACCCTTGGACCCAATAGATGATGAATGAATATGGGCTTGTATTCTCTGCACCGATCACTCAGTTAGAGGCAAAGCTATGGATTCAAAACATGGAGAATCACTCCAGGAGCAATTTGGTTGCAAGGAAGTATGAGGTTCAATACACTCTTCAGTACTTTACAAAAAGTGCTGCAACCTGGTGGAAAATGTATCATGCCATACAAGGATGTAACGGAGCAAAAACTTGGGAGGAATTCAAGATGACTCTACTGAGGTCTCGTCTTATTCAGAAGCCCTATGGCAATAAAATGAAGAAACCTTTTGCATGCAAGATTTGTGGTGAGATAGGACATACCCATGAAGAACACAAGGATGGATGCCCTCATTGTGAAGGAAAACACCAAGCTGAAGAATGTCCAACCATGAAGGTTATTTGTTTCTTGTGTGAAGGAACTACGCACTACCCTGCCCAGTGTCATATTTATCCCAAGGTACAAGAAATTACCAAGCAGCAGAAGGAAGCAGTGAAAGAAGCCCTGGGGGAAAGTTTAAGAAAACCGGTGATGAAAGAAGATGTTGACGACCCTCATGGAGAAAGCCTAAACAGATTTTACTCCAATGTTTGCTATTCATGTGGAGAAGAAGGACATTTTTCACAGTATTGCACGAAGGAAAGCCAAGAGTATCTGGGAAACTTCCCGATGGAAGAAGTGGAGTTTGATCGACAAGAGATAGAGGAATTGATCGGAACGAAGAAGTCGAGGAAGAGAAAGAGCATGTATCCCCAGAACAACCCAATTTCTGCAGAAAAGGACCTGAGTCAAATCACTTGTTACAGGTGCAAGGATTTAGGTCATTACGCTAGCAAATGCCCAGCAAGGAAGCCAAGAACCCAAGGAGCCAATATAACCGCCAGGAAGCCCCTGGATTTGTCTGAAGTCATTTGTTTATGCTGCAAAGGAGTAGGACATTTTGCCAGAGAATGTTCAGACCCAAGGAGAGCTTGAGCAGAGTAGTTGAGATCTTGATATATTGGAATAAAGCATGTAATAAAGTTGGAATATACTTTTATTTTCATTGAGGATGTTGAGTTGAGTTATGAAACGGAAATTGTAATAGCTCATGAAGCAATAAAAGTTGATATGGTTGGAATCTCATATGAGATGTTATGAGTTGTTTGTTGATTGTGAGTGCCTCTCTCACTATGTCACCCAGACTTAAACCTTGAACCCATGAACAAGCTGACCCAAACCTTTCCCAAAAAAAACCCACATTTCACCCAAGGAAATACATACAGTATCCTGAGTACCCCTTCTATATTATACCTGCAGATGACAACCCTTTACAAGTCCTTTCTCAAGGGCCCGGAAACGATCATGACCCTGACTAGTGATCAGCATTACCCCAAAATCCTGAAGGACATGATGAAGCATATTCATCTTGAAGGAGATGTAGTCTACAAGGTTATCCTTTCATGGAGAATGGAGTTTAACTTTTGTACGTGGAGGTACACCTCCACCGTGTGAAGGGAGTTTTCCCAAAGACTATGGGACAATAATTTTTCATTTCTCGAGTACCACGAGCAACATTCTTTGACTCTGTTCGTGAAGCTGCTATGGAAGCCATACGTCAGATTGGAGAAATACTTGAAGCAAGACTCCATCACACGATGATGGAGATGAAGCTCATGACCACCATGATGAAGCAAAAGGTCGATGATTTCAAGGACCACATTGCATGGTTCCAGTGGGACTGAAGCATCTTCAAGAATGGCAAATGAATAAGGATGGAAGTAATGCTTGACCATACCAAACTATGTGGATGGCAGCTTTTGTAATAGAGTACTTTTGAAATTTGGGTTTTTAGTAGTGGTTAAGGATGTAATAAAGGATTTGATATGAAGAGGATATGAATTATGGATGAACAAGTACATTTTGTTTTAATGGTAAAACCCTGTGTGAACACTAGACCAGTGGAAAGGAAAATGTATTCCATAAAGTGGAGTTTGGACAAATGAGTTGGAGTTTGGTTTTAGTTATGATGGTTACCCCAAGAATATGAAGGAATGAAGTACTATTGGATTTAAAGGAGATGCAATGTTGGAATATGGAACAATAGTAACTTCAAGGATGAGTTGAAGATATACAAGTATTTAAGTGGGCCATAACCCACATGACCCAGGATTTAAAAGGAACAAGCACAACCTTGTTGCAGGAAGAATTATGGAAGAAGCTGTGATTTCATCAACGGACGTTCCATAGGAGGTTACGTAAACCTGAGAGTTGTGAAGAGACGATAGAGGTTTTGTTTGGCTTGCAGAACCAATGGATAACCCGAACCCAGTTCGTGGAGAAGAGAAGTTCTGCAATGCTTGTGAGGATGCCCAAGTGTTAGAATACATGATTCACTATCTGCGTATGTGGTAATGATTCAAGTACGGGATGGATTGGCCCCCATACCGGAGACTTCTATCATGAACTATCATATGTTGATGGAAAATCAAAGCGCTTGAAAACCCTAGAAGAGTGTCGACACGACAAACCAAAAGCCTTAGAATGGCAGGATGATGGAAACCTCAGACAGCACTGTTGCCAATCGTAGGTTATACGATGAGATTCAACCCAGACCCATTTTCCGCAGGAGAACCAGTAATTGTCGACCACCATGAGATTTTCGATAGTTGTTTAGCATTGGCGACAGCCTGACAGCTAAGAAGTACCAGACTCGGAAGGACCTTATTTGATGCAAGGACATCAGATTTTGAGGAAAAGATCATGCCCTTACCAGAAGAGCACTAGTGAAAGAGTTATCCCAGATAATATGAGAAGACTGACACCGTCAACCCAATGGTTGGGTACATGAGTTTTGTTGGAAGTGTAACCATGCTTCTAAGGGTGGTAGCACCCCATACCTTGTGTGGATGAATGGATCTTCAAGCAGACCCCCCCCCCCCAAACCTAACCTTCTTTCTAGCCTCTCCGAATCTCGAGGACGAGATTCATTTTAAGGGTGGTAGTTTGTAACATCCTAAAATTCTAAATTTTGGAATGTTATATTAAATAAATTATTATGATTGTTTGTTTTATTGTTGTGTGGATGATCGTGTGAAACTGAGTGGAAGTTGAAACTTTTTGGACGTTGAATGAGAGGGAATAAAAGGACTTTCCCAAACTTTCATCTTGCATTTTGATCTCCAAGAATTCAAATTCAATTCATCACAAAACCCTAGAGTGAAGATAATATGACTTCTTCCATTTAAACAAATGAGAAGGGGTTCGAAAATGATTTGAATTTCCATTTGAAATATTTCAAATTTAGAAACTTTAAGCAACTCAATGAGTTCATGAGGGAAGATAAAATGACTTCTTCAAAATTAAAGAAAGAGAGTTGGGAGTTTTAAATAAATAATTTGGAAGTCACTTTGAAGTTATTTGAAACTCATTTCTCCATTCGAAGTTGTTTGAAATTCCCAAATTCAAATCCAATTGGGAGTTATTTGAGTTTCTTTTCAAAATATTTTATCCTAAAAATAAATAAATGGAAATAAGGGTAAAATGATTCCCTTCAATGGAAAATTAGGAGAAAAAAATTTGAAATCATTTTTCTATTTTAAAAATGATTTTTATTGATTTTAAATGCAAAACTAGCACTGTTTGACTTTTATGATTTTCTTTGGAATTTGTTTGAACTTGGAAAATAGTTCATCTTATTCTTGGTATTTTTCTGAGCATTTTGATATATAATATGCCTATGTTAATTTTTTATTTTTATTTTATTCTGCTACAGTTTCCTTTGTGTTTAAAAAAAACACCCACACACACACACACCACTGGACTGTGGCATTTCGGCCCAGAGCACCTTGGGCCAGCCAGCTAGCAATGGCCAATGGCCTGTGGCCAGCGGCCCGAGCACCTTCGCTCCCCGCCTCTCCCTCTCGCTCACACGCAGCGCCCGCTGTAGGAGGGCCCCACCTGAGTCACCCCCAACCTCCCGCTCCTCCCGCTGGATGAGCACGCACACGCGCACTCCCGAACCCGCCGGCCGAAGCTCTCGGGGTAGAGCTTATCCCTATACTCCCCGACGCCCTAACCTCGCCTATAAAGAGCCCTCGACCCCCTCTCTCCATTCTGCCACTCCACACCGTCCCTAGCTCCTCGCAACCACCGCACTGCCGCGTTGGATCTCGCCGGAGCCGGAATATCTCGCCGGAGTTTTACGTCAGCCAGAGAATCCCCTACCTTCACTTTGTTTCTGTCAATCTTCACATTACTCGTCGAGGCGCATCTTGTTGACATGTTTTTGCCGCTTAGGTCTCGCCGGAACCACCGCCTCGACGACCTGCGTCTCGCCGGAGCGCCGAGCCGCCGCCCTCTACCTCGCTGTCCCGGGCGCCCCGACCACCACCGACCCCACCACCGGACCGCCTCGCCACGCCCGTCCTCCCGACACCTCCGCTGCCAGACCCGCCGCCCGTCACCGCCTCGACTCGGCGCGCCGCTGTCCTGTACGTCGTCGTTGCCGAGGTGAGCGAACCGCCGCTTCGCTATTCGCTTTAGTTTTTTCTCTAGATCGGTTTAGTTTAGTTTTTTTATCGATTCATCCGGTTTAGATTAGACTGATTAGTTTAGATAAACCGATCTCGGTTTTAGTTTTTTTCTAGCCATGTAGCTGTTTTTACTTAAGTAGCGGTCGTCATTGCACGCTTCCGCAGCGAACGCTGCCAGCCACCCGCAGCCCGCCACGTGGCCAGGGGCCTGCATGTAGTAGATTTAATTTTCTGTTTCACTGCTTAGTCCCTAGAAATCATAGATTAGTCCCTGAACTTAGACTAGCCACAACTTTTTAACCGTAGATCCAAACTCGATGAAACCAGCGGCAAATTCTTCGTATAGATTAGATCTATCCAGTAGCATCATGTTTGTAAACTTTTTCCAAATTCAAATTTGAATTTATTCAGATTCAAATTCAAACTTCGAATGGCCATACCTCCTAAACCGTAGCTCCGAATGAATTGATTCTTTTTGCACCGACCGTAGCCAAACCCTACCACTTGGACCGATCTCACAATGTTTTCACACAATTAGGATCTGCCCATGATAGTTTTACTTCTATGCCTTGTATGCCCTTTAGTTCACATCACATTTTGAACCCTATGTTACATGTTGTTTTGCACTTAGAAACTTTGTGATGATTGAGGGTGCTGGATTTTCATTTGGTTTTCCGAGTCTTTTTGTTGTTATGCATGTTATTTGGTTCTCTGAAATGATTGCTTATGTGAATCAATGTTTGACTTTATAGATATTCATCAACTATTACCAGGCAAGTTCACATTTGACCATACTTTTAATTACCTATGTTTTTTTTATCTGCACTTAGTCCTTTGTGGTAGGATTGAATGTTAGGGATTTATGCCGAATGGCTATGCTTTTACCTAGTAGTTCATTAGAGGTAGGTCTGAACTATACAACCTTGTCACCACCGTGTAACTTTATTTCTGCTTCGCTAATGTAGACTTGGATTGGGAAGTGTTCATGGCGAGCCTTGAGTGACAAAGTAGTAAACAGGACCAAGACTTAAATGAACTACCTGGGCGGAAACTTGGTTTGAATGGTGGCGAAGTACAGTGGGGCACGCATGGGAAATCCATGGTGGTGCACCACTAGTGGTCCGTCCGCCTAGGCTCAAAGAGATCAATCGTATTCTCATGTCTAGAAGCTTACGTGTGCATCCACAAGCCAATATGGGCTCTGGCTTAGTTGAGTAGTTAGTGTGACCCCTTCTGGGATGGGCTAGCAGATGTAGAATGAGTAGGTGTACCGACCTATCCGTGGGTTAAGGGGAAATACTTTGTAAAGACTATGTCTCGGTCATCCTGTTCTCAAACACCAGGCAGTGCGAGAATTTCAAGGGAGGCGATCGAGTCTTGTGGGGAAAAGTGCGCAAACCTCTGCAGAGTGTTAAAACCTAATCGATTAGCCGTGTCCCCGGTTACGGACAACTTGAGCATCTAGTAGTGAAAATGCCGGGAGATCTCCTCACCTTTAATTGAATAGTTGGGTTTTAAATGAAACTTGGGATTGGATTGAGTTGGGTTTACCAACTCATCCTATGCCATACAGTAGTGGTAGAATAATATCTTTTATTCTAGGGAAAAACTAGCTTTATGCAAAAACTAAACTTACAGCTTTCCACCAGCCAAATTGCATGTACAAATAGGTTCATTATTCTTATGATGTGACTTGCCAGTACATTCAATGTACTGACCTACAGGGCTGCAACGTCTTATGTTGCAGGAATTTTCTACGACGAGTAAGAGTTATGTTGTGGGGTTACGGTCTACACTCAACTTGCCGTTGGCGTTGATGGGACTCCACACCCGTTCGATTGTTTCCGCTAAGATTTATGAGGTATATATTAGTTTCACGTTATTTATACATGTGATTGCACTTTGATATATACATTGATGTAATGTGTGTGCCAGCATACCGATCCAGGGATGGCACAGATACATAGAGGCTTGGCCGTTTGAGGTCTGGTCGCTATAGATATGCTCCTCGAGCGCCGCGAGGTCCACGTCCTCTGGCAGTCTGTCCAGCGCATCGGTGAAGTCGACGTTGGGGTTCCAATACGCCACCTTGGTAACCACCTTGGTTAGGGCGCCACGACAAAGCTTTCGGGCCTCATTGGCCAGAGAGGTCGCTCGGTTGGAGCGGAGCTGCTCCAGGGCTCCGAGGATGCCCTCGAAGAACAGGGTTAGCCTGGCATTAGGGCTCAAGTTCAGCTCCTGGGAGTACCTGACATCCGGTAGGCCCATGGTGGCTAGCTGCGCGGTGAACCTCTCCGCGACGTCGATGAGGCGGCTGATCTAGAGGTTTACGCCCTTCGCGTACTCCTCGTACTCGGCGGCGCCAACCCTCCGTAGCCGCTTCTCCTCCTTCAAGGCCTTGTTCAGGGTCTCCTCACGAGCCCCGGCCTCCGAGAGCTTCCACTCTAAGCCGTCCGCCTTCAGCTTAAGGTCGTTGATGGAGTCGTTGGCCTCGAAGAGCAGCTTGGCCTTGTCGGAGACTGTGGCCTAGGCATCCGCCAAAGAACGGTTGGCCGTGTCCCTCTCTTTCGTCAGCTCCGAGGCCACCTTCTCCAGCTCCTCCTTCTCCAGCTCTAGTTCCTTCACCTTGCCGGCATGGACTAGGGCCTGATTATCGAGTGCCTCCTTGTGCCTCTGCTCCAGCTCCTGGGTCCGCTGCTCGACGAGCTTCACGACCTCCTCATCCTTGCCACGGAGTGTGGCGGTGAGCGCCTCCTCACGGGCGGCAAGCTCCTCCTCCTGGGAGTTCAGCAGAGCCTGGTGCTGTTGCCGAGCAGCCGGGTCCTTGGCGGCCTATTCCTTCGCCACCTCCTGGGCCTTCTCAACGTCAGCGTGCTTCAGGATGAGCTCCCGTTTGCTCTCAGCCAGCTCGTCATGGGCAGCCTTCAGTCCTTCCTGAGCCTCGCGGAACCAGGCCTACGTCTGAGCGACGCGCTCCTCAAGACCCGCCTCCGCCTTGTCCGCTGTCACCGTCTTGGATTTCGCCTTGTTTAGGCGGGCACGGTGGAGCACCTGGAGCTTCTGGAAGTTGATGCTCATGGCGCGGAGAAGCTTCTCCTCTTGGGAACCGCCACCGCCGGTGCTCGGTTCATCAACAACCTAAAGCCCGATGGTGGCGAGCGTCTCGTCGTTGAACACCTCCCCCACGGTTGGCGCCCTGGTGCTCGCCTCCCTGGGAGATGGACGAACAGGTCGTCGCCCACCTTCAAGTACTTGCCCGGACTAGGGGTTGGAGGGGATGAAGGTTGGTCATCAGCCAACTCCTCCCCGGCAGGCCCCTTGCCGGCCTCTTCGGGAGCGGCCTTGTCGGCCTCCCCGGCAGGCCCCTTGGCGTCCTCCTCAGCGGCAGTCTTGGCGGCCTCCTCGGCAGCAATCTTGTCGGCCTCGGCCTCGGCGTCCTTGGCGACCTCCCCGATGAAGGTATCAATGTCCTCCTGGTCCGCCAAGGGAGGGTCTGGATACTAAGAAGGAGAATGAGACGGGGCCAAAATCAAGGTCCAAGAAGAAGAAAAGACAGGGACAGAAGGCAGGCCACGTACCTGCGCCAAGCTGGGAAGAAGTGTTTCCCTCCCCGCCAATGTTCGTTGCCGGGATGGAGCCACTACCGCCCAAGTTCACCTCCTCCTCCTCTATGCGTGTGGGCTCGGTGCTTGGTGCCTTTGTCAGGGACTCCCCTCTGGGCGGCGTGGTTGACGGGGTCGGCATGTTGGGGGTGGCCCTCAGCGGCTCTTCCTCCTGCTGCTCTCCTCTTGCAAACCCGGCAAGATCAGCACCAAGGGATCGTGCCCCAACGCACACCGACGGGAAATGAGTAGTGGACTCACGCTGGGGGCTGAAGCGGGGGCTGCATCGGGGACTGTCGTCCGGGCTGATCACCACCAATTCCGGCGTGCGCGGAGTGCTCGCCGAGGGCTTGTCGCCCGTCGAGGCCCTGGACCTCTTCGCCACCCTCTGGGCCAACGTCTCCGTGTCCCTGTGAGGATAATATCATGTTAAAAGAGGATAGCATAGGCATGGGGTCAGGAGATGATGGAGGGCGAAGCGCTTACTTGTCCTCCGCCTCCTCTTCCACTAGCCTCCTTTTCCTCTTCGGGTTGAAGGACCAGAGGTCAAAATTAACCTCCGAGTTGCCATCCAAAGGAGAAGGAGAAGGGGATAGGGTCCGGCACCGTTTTGACGAGGAAGAGGCGACCGCCTTTTTCTTCGTTACCGCGGTTTTCACTGCCTTCTTCGCTATCGCGGCCTTCATCCCCGCGGCTCTTTCTCCTCCGCGGCCGCGTCGGCCTCATCCTCCACGGTGCCGGCGCTGCCTGCCTACTTGGCGAGCGCCGCATCCGCCGCCCTGGCAGCAATGTTGTCCAGCTCCTCCTTGGTGGTGTCGCGGATGAGCGGCGGCACGTCGCGGACATAATTCTCCGACAAGTTGTCGAAGAACGCCTGCACGTCCTCCGCTTTCAGCTCGACCCAGAGCAGATCGAGGCCGTGTGCGTTGAAGTCTGGCATCATGGCAATGATGAAGGTCTGGCGAGAATTGTTGCTCAACGGGACCACGTCCGCCGGCAACCCAAACAGAGAGGCCTTGACGACCTTGTCGGCCTTCTCGGCTCTGTCGCTCCTCGCAGCCCTGCTGTCGTCACTCACCTTGAGCTGGAAGAGCCTCTGGCAGAAGTGAGCGTGCCCCATCACCGTGAAGTTGTGCTTGAAGCCAGGGCGAAGCCTCATGAATTCGGTCGCGTTCCTGTAGTCCCAGGCCGGCCTCCCCTTGTTGTGCAGTGGGGCAATCCGGTGGCAGATGAAATCAGCCCCAATCATTTCGAGGGTGAGCCCGGCCACGGTGAGGCGGTTAATCCTGGTGATGGCGACCGAGAGCTTCTCGTTGTTGGCGTCGAGATCGCTCCAGTCCTTGCGGCGGACCAGCGGACTCCCGCGAACCCGGCAGAACTCCCATGGATCCTTCTCCTCGATCCAGCACCACCGGCTCCACCACTCGTCCCACCTCTCCTTCAGGCGCCCTCACGTCGTGCCCTTCTCCTGAGACCTCGGGATCCAGGTGATGCAGCCGGAGATGGCGCCCCCTGCCTGGATGCGAGGGTAGAAGTAGTGGCGGAAGAGCATCGTGCTGGGGCGCACTCTGGCGAAGCCCTCACAGAGATGGGCGAAGAAGCCCATGCATGCCACGGCATTCGGCGTGAGATCCAGAAGACGGAAGCCGTAGGTGTGCATGACGTCGTTGAAGAAATCAGAGAAAGGGGGGCAGAGCCCGCAAGAGAAGTAGTCAATGAAGAAGGGGTACCAATTTGGGCCGGCCATGGTGAAATCGGCAGGGACGATGCACGTGGCGGGATGCCCCGTCATCTCCCTCCCCCAGAGGGGCCTGAAGTAGTCCCTAAGGTGTACCGCATCAACCGTCGACGGGAAGTAGGCGTGCTGCGTCCGCAGCACCACCAACTCGCTCTCCGGCGCCTCTTTCTCCCCGATGTCCTTAGCCATCCCTTTGCGTTAGCCTGTCTTGGGCACCATGGCGACTGAGAGGGGATGGAGGATTAAGGGCAGTGAGGCGTGGTGGGGGCGGGCAAAGATAAAAGCTTAAGGGAGATGAAGGGAGCGACGTTCCGAGATTGGGGAAGGCACACGCGGTAAATGAGCAGCGTGCCTGCGGTTTCTCCTTTTTATGGGGAAGGCGCGGGCCGCCTCTTTACCATTTACCACGATGTGACGCGAGCGTGCCGCAACGTCCCCACGCACGACCCCCACGTCACGCATTCAACGCGGGTTGTGGGGAAGCGCAACTGGCGAGGGAGTTACTGCGGTAAAACTCTGCCACGCGTACCCGCGCACCGTTCTAGGTCTGGCCCAATAACGCTCCGCGCTTATATGTGACCCGGGACCGGGGGCTCCTGTCGGTGTACAAAAGTAGGGGTCCTTTTGGTACCCCTTTACTTGTGCGCGGGCAGCCGCAGCCACATGCATGTGGCCATGCTTGGTGGGCGAAGGGAGCGAAGACACAGGACTACCAGAGCAACAACAAGATAGAGGCACGTGGAGCGAAGGGACAAGGTGGGCTCTCCCTGGCAAGAGCCTTGCCGGGGCAGCTTACATAGCCCCGGCAAGGGCCTTGCCGGGGCAACTTTCCCAACACCAGCAGAGCCGCCACCCTTGAGCCTAAGAGTTCCAACACCATCGACAACATTGGAACCAAGGCTCGGGAGGCGCCTGCATGATGGCATGCATATCTTTGTGAAGACCAAGGACATACCATACTAGAAGAGAACCAGAAGACGGAAACCCCGGCAAGATCCTTGCCAGGGACGCTCACAAGACCCCCGGCAAGAACATTGCCGGGGACGCCTGCGAGACCACGACGAGGCCCTTGCCGGGGGCTCCGGCAATACCCTTGCCGAAGACATCAGCGGGGCCGCACCCAGGCCCCCACTAGCCAAGGCTCCACCGCCGTTTCGACACAGAAGTCAACCCGCCAACAAGGCAGGCACCTGCATGGCGACGTGCAACTTCCAGGCCAACCCAGCAAGCACCTGCGTGGTGGCATGCAGATCTTCATGAAGACTCTGCCACCGCCCCAACTCAGCAGCCAACCAACCAGTATGGCGATGCACGCCTAGTCAGCATGGACGCGCGTCGGAGCGAGGCGAAGCAGCGGTGGACGGGACGAGTTTCCTTGCTGTCCCCGATAAAGTGAGGGGGCACGTCGGCAGCACATTAAATGCATTTGTCCCACAGTGCCAGGCGATAGACTTGTATACAATATAAACTTTCCACCTCCTGTGTGCCACTGTGGCGACCCCTTTGGCTATAAAAGGAGGCTCGAGGCATACTGGAGGGGGATTCGGACTTTTTGGACCCTTCACGCTTTGTAGCTAGTCCAAGAACACCAGGTAAACACAAACTAGCAGGAGTAGGGTATTACGCATCACTTGCGGCCCGAACCTGGATAAATTCCCCGTGTTGATCTTCTAAAACCGCCGTTTCCACAGCCCCGCGCCCGCCAATCGTAGAAGGGATTCCCCGTGATCCCATAGGAGTCGTTTCCACCAACACATGTTGATGAGGACATCAATACCATTGTTACACCCACAGCCCCTACTGCTACATATACTGGACCAATTACTAGAGCTTGCACACGCCAATTAAATTTTCAGGTACTTTCGTTTCTTGGTAATGATTCTAATGTTCATGAGAATATGATGTTGCCTAAATTGGATACACTTGTTTTGCTTACAAATGAAGGGCCTGGCATGGATAAGAGGGATGAACACTGGAGCAAGACCAAGTATGAAGAGGATGGCATGCGCAAGGGGAACAAGAACAGAGTTACAAGTGATGATTTCAGGACTTTGAAGCCACCATAATGAGTGAATGAAGCCTTAGACGAAATATACAAGATGCCACTTCATAAATTTCGTCCAAAGGCTATTCTAGGTGCTCTGTCACCTTATTATTGGACCAGGCCCATGTAATTACGAAATACATAAGTATAGGCTGTTTTAGAGTCTGTATGTGTGGGGAAACAAGAGATAGAGTTGGCTTCAGACCCCTTCTCCAAGGGCCACGAAATTCCCCCCTCTTCCTCCATATATACAGCCATTAGGGCACCGTTTAGACTTTGGGTTTTGTTTAGATTAAAGTTCTCCATAGCTACAACTTCGTGTACTTCGTTTGTGTTCAACGACCAAACAAAGGCGTCACAGAACCCCACCTTGATCAAAAAAGCTTTCCTCTTATATTCGCAATATCCAGATTGCAATCTTAGTTTCTTGCTTGTTCTTCGTTTGCCTGCAGGAAACTGACCTTCGTGGTCAGGTTGATCGTGCTCCGGCATGGTCAATAACCTCTCGGAGTTGGTTTAGCGATTGCTAAGGCGCGACGTCCTCGCATGTTCGTAGTCGATCGTCAAAGTTGACTTCCTCCAAAACGATAGCCACCATCTCATCAAAAGACGGGACAACCTGGCCTCTATCACATGGCTTCAAGAACAAAGGTAACTACTCACACAACATATTCATGCTAGAATAATAGATCTGAACGTATAATCTTCCACCAAATAAACCGGCTAGCATCAACTACAAGATTTAATCAACACTACTAGTCTCCCATAGGTAGCAATCTAATGTTTTGGTACAAAGATTGAACACAAGAGATGAACTAGGGTTTTTAGATGAGATGGTGATGTTGAAGATGTTGATGAAGATTGGCCCTCCCACGATGATAGGGTTGTTGGTGATGATGATAACTTTGATTTCCCCCTCCCGGAGGGAAGGTATCCCCAGCGGAAAGTGCTCCTGCCCAATTTCCTCCTCGAGACAACGGCGCTCCATCCCGAAAGTAATCTCTTTATTTTTCTAGGGAAAATGACCTTATATACTAGAAGATGGGCACCGAAGGCTGGCTAAGGGCCCCACTACCCACCAGGGCACGCCAGGGGGAGGGGGGGCAGGCGCGCCCTGGTGCCTAGTGGGCACCTTGGTGGCCCTCTTTGGTATTTCTTTTCTCCAATAATTCTTATATTTTCCAAAATAAATGTCCGTAAACTTTCAACTCATTTGGAGATGTGCAGAATAGGTATCTCTGGCATAGCTTTTTCAGGTCCAGAATTCCAGCTACCGTTAATCTCCCTCTTTATGTAAACCTTGCATGTTAAGAGAGAAAAGGCATTAGAATTACTCCACAAAGTGTTTTATTGAATAAAAACACTATAAATAACAGTACAAAAACATGATGCAAAATGGACTTATCAACTCCCCCGAGCATAGACCTCGCTTGTCCTCAAGCAAAAGCCGATATCAAAAATCTTGTCCACATGTTTAGAGAGAGAGAGGTGTCGATAAAAACAAAATACGGACATACTAGTATCATGATCATTATTATAACAACAATAAAATTTATCATAAAACTTCCCATGAGCAAGTAACAATGCATCACAACATCAGAGTATAGAGCATAAACTTTCTTGAAAACTAACAAACTATGTTCTCAGTCAACAATGCAATTTCAATTCATCATATTTTCAGGAAGGATCTCATGTCGGAGCTTTTTAGCAAGTCCACATACTCAACCATCATTTAGTCTTATATTATTGCTAACACTCTCAACATATATACACAGCAAAAAGTTTTAGCCGGACATATAGAAAGATAAGGGCCTATAGTTTCGCCTCCCAACTTATTCACCTCAAGGGTGATGTCAACAATAATAACTCATGATCACTCATATCCAACTGTATATATGTGCCCAGATCCTTTCCCACAACATGATGCTTGCAAAAGAGAAAATAAAAAGGAATAGAGGAGAACACTTTGACTATTGCATAAAAAGTAAATAGATAAGAGTAAAAGATAGGCCCTTTGCAGAGGGAAGCGGACGTTCTCATGCACTTTTTCGTTTTGGATGCACAATCTCTTAATGCAAAAGAACGTCATGTTGTATTGCCCCTTATGATAGCAACCTATTATGCGGCTGTCACTTTTATTACTTTTCCATAACAAGTTTGTACAACCCTTATTTTCCCTTACAATAAAATATCAAAAAATTTAGAAGCATTTTTTATTGCCTTATGCACTGATGACAACTTACTTAAAGGATCTTATTCAGTCCATAGCTAGGCATAGTGGACTCTCAAAACATGAAGTTGGGTTCAAGGTTTTTGGATACACAAGTAGTATCTCTACTTGGTGCGGATTTTTGGCTAGCAAAGATATTGGGCAAGCACCACATGTTGGAAGATCTATGACAATATAACTTCCATGTGAATATGAACAAACATAAATCATTACATTGTCTTCATTGTCCAACCTTAACAATTTGACATAAAATACTTAATAGGGGCCCACAATCATAAAATATGTCCAAGATAGTATATTTGCACGTGAATCTTCACTTCCCTCATTAATTCTTTCATGAATTTAATCACTGACCAATGCTATGATTGTCACCTTTCAATAAATTTTGCCACTTATACTTTTCCTTATGTAATGTCATTACTTTCCATAATATTAGCATATGATCCTTTTCTTTATTTCTTTATTTTGATTGAATCATAAAGTAAAGAAGCAAAAACCCAAACTAATCTTTACTATATAACTCTCAACTTGATTCCATACATGGATAGATGACGAAACTAGCACTCGAAAATAGATTATACTAAACATTTATTCAACTAAATCATGAAATAACTAAGGATCAAGATAAAAACGGGTGAAGATAATAAAAGCGATGGTGATAGGATACCGGGGCATCTCCGCCAAGCTTGGCGAAAGCCAAGGGGAGTGCCCAGACCCGTGTACTCAAGTCTCCTTCTTCGGTGATGATGGTGAAGTGGCATTCTTATTCTCCAGCTTACGGTTGAGGATAAAAAATTTCCTCTCTCAAATCATCATTTTCTTGCTCAAGCTTCAATATCCTTTTGCATAGTGCCTCCTGCTTTCCTGGAGAAAATAGGACGGGATAAATTGGATCTTAGATTTGTTTACTCCGTTTGGAAGACTTGACTTCTTGAATTCCATGTGCATATCTCCAAGTTGAGGTAGTGGAACTTCGTCTTCATCTAAGGTGGCATCCGTCGTTTCCTCCAAGTCAGTATTTTCCTCCTCATCGGTGGACCATAGGTAGGGATAAATCTCCCCAAAGATCTTTGGATCTGCAACATAGAGGGAAACATATCTCTCTCCATCTGAATCTTGAGACAACATACTTTTAGATCTGCCAAAAAAATAGCATGAAATAAGAAGAAAGGATATTTTCTGTGATGCGGTGGTAAAATCGTCCGGGGGTATATATAAAGATTTTTTATCTTTGGAAACAAGTATACTATAGGAAAACGGAGTCAGGAAGGTTCCCGAGGGCCCACTACCCACCAGGGCACGCCAGGACGGGCAGGCGCGCCCTGGTGCCTAGTGAGCACCTCGGTTGCCTTCCCGTGTGTTTCTTATTTTTGTATTTTTTCTAATATTCCAAAACTAACAGAAAATATTTCTATGGACTTTTTGGAGTCTCTTTACTTACCGTATCACGTACCTCTTCCTTTTTAGGGTTCTGGAGTGTTCTGGAAGGTCTCTTTTATGTATTCCTCCCGTGTCATGGTTTGAATAATGTTAGTTTCGACATTAATAGGTGTACTTGAAATATAATGCTTAATTCTTTGTCCATTGACCACCTTCGGATTAGTGCCTTCGTCATTATTAATCTTAATAGCTCCAGAGCGATGAACTTCTTCAATGATATATGGTCCTTCCCACTTGGAGATGACTTTGCCTGCAAAAAATCTAAAACGAGAATTGTACAATAGAAGATACTCACCCACTTTGAATTCTTGTCTTTGGATTCTTTTATCATGCCATCTTTTAACTTTTTCCTTTTACAACTTGGCATTTTCGTAGGCTTGGTTCTCCATTCATTTAATGAGCTAATATCAAATAACCTTGTTTCACCGGCAAGTTTGAAATCATAATTGAATTCTTTAATTGCCCAATATGCCTTATGTTCTAACTCAAGAGGCAAATGACATGCTTTTTCATAAACCATTTTATATGGAGACATACCCATAGGATTTTTATAAGCTGTTCTATAGGCCCAAAGTGCATCATCAAGTTTCTTAGACCAATTCTTTAGAGACCTATTGACAGTCTTTTGTATATTAACTTTATTTCCCTATTGCTCAACTCAACTTGACCACTAGATTGAGGATGATAAGGGGATGCAATTCTATGGTTGACATCATATTTAGCAAGCAATTTATGAAAAGCACCATGAATAAAATATGAACCACCATCAGTCATTAAATATCTAGGGACCCAAAACGTCAGGAAAATTATTTCTTTAAGCATTTTAATGGAGGTGTTATGATCAACACTACTAGTTGGCATAGCTTCTACCCACCTAGTGACATAGTGAACAGCAACCAAAGTATGTGTATACGCATTAGAGGAAGGAAAAGGTCCCATATAATCAAAGCCCCAAACATCAAATTGTTCAATAACAAGTGAATAAGTCATAGGCATTTCCTGACGTCTACCAATATTACCAATTGTTTGACATTCAACAAGATAAAAGAAACATACTAGCATCCTTGAAGAGAGTAGGCCATTAAAAACATATTCTAATACCTTGTGTGTAGTTCTATCCCCTACATGATGCCCTCCATAGGCTCCGGGTTGACATTTCCATAGAATTTGTTCCTGTTCATGCTCAGGTATACATTGTCTAACAATACTATCTGCTCCTTCTTTATAAAGATGTGGGTCATCCCAAAAGTAATGTCTTAAATCAAAGAAGATTTTTTTCTTTTGTTGGTATGTAAAACTAGGTGGTATAAATTTAGCAACAATATAACTAGCATAGTCTGCATACCTAGGAGTATTACGAGAAGCATTTATGAGAGCTAGTTGTTCATCAGGGTAGCTATCATCAATAGGTAGTGGGTCATCAAGGATATTTTCTAACCTAGACAAGTTATCAGCTACAAGATTCTCAGCTCCCTTCCTATCACTAACATGCAAGTCAAATTCTTGTAGCGAAGGAACCCACCTAATGAGTCTAGGCTTAGCATCTTTATTTTACATAAGGTATTTAATAGCAGCATGACCGGGGTGAACAAGTACTTTAAAATCAACAATGTAAGATCTGAATTTATCAGAAGCAAACACAACTACTAAAAATTCTTTCTCCATATTAGCTTAATTTCTTTGAGCACTATCTAGAGTCTTACTAGCATAATGGATAACATTTAATTTCTCATCAACTCTTTGTCCTGGAACAACACCAACAACGTAATCACTAGCATCACACATCATGTCAAAAGGTAAGTTCCAATCAGGTGGTTGAACGATATGTGCAGAAGTTAAGGCTTTCTTAAGTGTTTGAAAGGCTTCTACACAATCATCATCAAGAACAAATGGAACATCTTTTTGCAACTGATTAGTAAGAGGCCTAGAAATTTTAGAGAAGTCTTTAATCAACCTCCTATAAAAGCCAACATGACCAAGGAAACTTTGAATACCTTTAATATCTTTAGGATATGGCATTTTCTCAATTACATCAACTTTAGCTTTATCCACCTCAATACCTCGCTGAGAAATTTTGTGCCCCAAGACAATACCTTTATTCACCATAAAGTGGCACTTCTCCCAATTCAAGACAAGATTAGTTTGTTCACATCCCTGCCAAACTCGATCAAGGTTGCTTAAGAAATCATCAAAAGAAGTCTCGTAAACGGAAAATTCATCCATGAAAACCTCAACAATCTTTTCACAAAAGTCAGAGAATATAGTAGTCATACATCTTCGAAAGGTAGCAGGTGCATTGCATAAACCAACATGCATAGGTCCATAAGCATAAGTTCCAAAAAGACATGTAAAGGTAGTTTTCTCTTGATCTGCACTGGTACGCGTCGGTGCTATACAAATGGTTTTAACCCCTTTCCGTGACGGCATTTGGAACCGTCGCCAAGTGAGTGTGGGCGATAGGAGGGTCCTCCCACATGACCCAAAAATCGTCGGGGATAGGCCCTTCTCGGACACAAGCTAGGGCCGTGTGCGATCGGGCGAGGCATCAAAACCCAATCATTTCCGTTTGTATGTACATCCCAAATGGTGAATCCCAGAAAAGCATTTCTGTTCGTATGTATATCACACACAGTCAATCCGAGGAACATGTTTTCGTTCTTATGTACATCCCACACAGTCAATCGAGGGAAAATGTTTCCATTCGTATGTACATCCCACACAGTTTTATGTATATGCTCATGTGTGAAAGGTGTAACTATCACACACGCTCTCCCTTGGTTAACTGTTTGCTTTTATGAACTACATCACACACAATTTGATGTAGAAAACTGTGTGGCATTGGGCATCACAAGCGCTTTTACTACCAGAACCGTTTGCAAAGTTCCATGACCGTCTGTTCTCTTTTTACATCGCACACGCTGTTTTCTTTCTAATCGTGTGCACATTATTTTATTAGCTCCTGTATTTTTTTATTTTTTCCTGTAATTTATTATTCGAATTGGAAAATTTGAAATATGAAACATGCAGTTCAAATTCTCAGCACAATGGTTCAACAACGAATCCATAAATAAAATTGCCAGTACAATATGTTCAGTAATTACAGGATTAGGCATCAATTAACTATGATGAACCACAATATTTAAAGGCGGTATAGGTGAAGAGACAAGTGTAAGTCATTTTGACTACCGACGGTGTTGAAGAAGCGGAATGCCCATAATGTGCCTTCCTACATGCCATAGGCACGAACCACTTTTGTCCAACCCCTTGTGACGATCGCCAGCCCATCCTTCACCGCCTTCAGGAAGACTTCACCACTTTATCATGGTAGAATGAATCATATACTTTAACCTTAGTTGCCTCCACTCCGGTCATGTAGTTCGCAACGTAATCATCAGTAAATAGCTTCAGAAACCACTGAAAAGAGAAAAATATCAGATACTAAGGTCTAATAGAATAACTTGTTGTGGGCAGGGGGAAAAGGCAACACATTACTTACCATCCTAAAGTTCACTATTGTCTTGGAAAAAGTGTAAATAAAGAGCTTAATTCCAATCATCCGTCTCTTTCGCCTAACAATCTTTCTTGGTTTCCTCACTTGACGCTTGTTCATGAATATCTCATTGTCCCATACGCAAAAGTGATCGAAGCATGGATCACTAGCACTCATATATGTACCTACAACCAACCAGTAAATGTTAGAAGCTAAACTGAGATTGCACAAATGATGTAAAATGCAACTACCTATGTTCCTAAGTACAAGTATTTTTTTTAGATTTCAATATGAACTACATACGGATGTATATAAAATTATAGATATAGTTTAGGTTAGAATCTGGATTCACTCATTTTGCTCCTTATGTAGTCTATATTGGAATCTCTAAAAATACTTATATTTAGGAATAGATGGTGTACAAGACATGGGATGCAGCTAACCTCGATGGAAAACAACAACATCGCCCATTGTAGCCCTGTGTAAGTACATGGAAACCCAATGTTAACTACAACAGGGTTAACATCCACCAAAAATAGCAAATGGTAAAAAAACGGCAGGATCTGTAGTGATATCTTCATTGCGAAAGAGTAGCACGGTAGTAAAGGGACGGATTAAAAAATGGATACAACTGTTAACTGCAACATGCTTAACAATGTTCTAATTCATGTTTTGTAAGTTTGTAGCCATTGAAATACAACTCTTTTTTAAAATGGATACAACTGTTAATTGCAACAGGCTTCATGGCCATTGAAACTGGTACTGATAAAAAATGCAATTTATCAGAGTTAAACATCACAGGACAAGTGCTGCCAGAGCAATGGCCCAGTTGTCTATAAAAAGGTAGGGAAAATAGCTAAAATGTGTTAGGCATGTTTACTACAACATGCTTAATACATCGACCGTACAAAACATAGCCATAAATTGCAACTGATATTGGTAAGATTGAACTGGTGAGTACATACTCGGTAAGTCCCGAGAGGTGGTTGCTGGGGCACTTCATCTTGGCGAGAGCCCGCCCAAAGTCAGCGACAGCGGAGGTGAGCTATTCCTCCGGGTCGAAGCGTGGATCAGTGGCAGTGACATGTGTACCTACAGGCAACCAGTAAATGGTAGAAGTTGAACTGCAATTGCACAAATGATGTGAAATACTGCAAGACATGGGATGAAGCTAACCTCGACGGCAAACAACAACATCGGCCATTATGACCCTGCGTAAGTACATGGACAGGCATGTTAAGTAGAGCAGGGTTAGCATGAACTAAAAATAGCAAATGGGATGCATCTCTAGTGATATCTTGAGTCATGTATTGTAAGTTTGTTGTTGGTATTGGTGAAATTGAGCTGTACACGATAATATTTGAACATCACACCGCGTGCAGTACTGAAAGAAACAAGGCACGAACATGCTTAATACATCAACTGTACAAATCATAGTCGTTCCAAGTGGTATTGATAAGATTTAGCTGGTAAGATCTTACCTGTTAATTCACGGGGGGTAGTCGCTGGGGCACTTCATTTGGGCCAGAGCCTACACCTTGTCGGTGGCAGCGGAGGCGAGGTGTTCCTCTGGGTCAACACGCAAAGCGGCCATCATGCCATGGACCGCCAACAGCTCCCAGCAGTGGGGATTTGTAGGCATGAGGATGTTTCGCAGGTGCCATTTAAGCAATCAGCCCGAGGCAGTGATAGATATCGGTGGGCTACCTAAATAGATCCGAGCAGAACGTAGATGTGGTTGAAGCTCTGGTTGCGGCGGCGGCAGTTTGAGATGCCGGTAGGGGCAGGCATGAGGGGGGGATACTGAGGGTGAGGATGTGGTTGGAGGAATAAATTCTGAAATCGCGTGCCTAATGAAAATTTCGCTGCGAAACTTGAAACTTGGGTGGGGGAAACACACAACGCAGACGAAGCGCGTAAAATACTCGTATGCGAGAAAAAAGAAAGTTGGCAGATCCCGTCTCCATAAAAATGTACACGTGTAGTAGATTTTTTTGGTCAATGGTACGCCTGGTTTATTAGGAAACATCGCATAGCTAACTGACTTATGGATCATTAACGCAAAAAAACGCTGACGGGTACGGCATAGAAACCGTGTGTTTTGTGATCTTCTAATGATTAACGCAAAAAACGCACATAGGCATACATGCTAATCAACGCTCAAAACCATCAAAGGATGCTCTTACCGACATTGTACCTTAACACTACAAACTTAAAGTACTACTGGTAATTTGCTATAATACTACAAACTTAAACTACTTCTCACATGCTACCATGGGGGTATGCTAGCCAGAGCCCGGCGTTCTCCTTCCCGGCCTTGTAGGCGGCAGCCCACTGTGCTTCGATCTCCGCAATGCTCTCCTCACCATGGCCTGCGGCCTCTTTTTTCTTGCCGCGGCGGGACTCTCTTTTCTTTACCGCTTTCTGCCTTTTCCACTCCTTTTGTGCGGCTTTGGCCGCCTCTAGATCCACCACCCATTCGGCCATGGCAGCCTCAAAGTCCGCCCGTGTAACTGTCTGGCCAGCGGCGGTGATGAACTCGGTGCGCCGAGATGCCATCGCTTATTTACCATGTGTGCGGTCGCGGGTGGTGAGAAACGCGGCGCGGCGGGATGCCATCGCTTCCTTACCAATTACTGTGCACCGCGGTGCCATGGACGACGCTTGGAGAGAGCTCTGGGACTGAGGGGCTAGGCAACCGTACAGTGCGGTGGTATTTAAGAGCTCAACGACAAACGACAACAGAAATTTGGCTTCCCTTACAATTTTGCTCGTTCATTATCGCACACGGTTCATCTCCGTCGCTCAAAAACAAGCAGCGCCGAGCCTATTGTGTGTTGCGTTATGATTGGCCGGAACCCCAGCCACGCGGATCATGCGTGTGCACCATAGGATGCGCCGCGATCGAACGACAATCCACGTCCCTCACATCACACCCGTGCACATGTAGCTGGATTGGATTTACATGCGCTAAATGCCTAGAAAATGCAAATAATCCCCTAAATATGGTAAATTAGCCCGGAAAAATGTCAACTTTGAACATGGTGATTTGCAGGGTGTATGTTCGTCGTAGGAAAAAACTCTCAGGGCAAAGAACGAAGAAAATTTGGATTGTCCTTTAATCTTGGTGATTTCCCTCTCGAAAACATGGAACTTCCTCAGTGACGGTTCGATTTATGAAGGGCGTGCATGATGACATAAGCCAAACCCTCTGAAATACTTACCAGGGCATGGTGATGTCATACCATGGCACACCATGCCAGGCGTCATGTTTTTGAAGCATTTATTTCATTTTTTCTATAGTTGACTATTGCCACACATTTCATCGAAATATCTGTCCCTTCCTTGTAAAAGGCACAAGAATTTACTAAATAGCACGAGCATGGTTTTCCAGGCTATTGTTGTGCACCCTTTCATGCACCGACTGTTTGAACTTGAACTATGTGCATTAATGCCTAGGAAATGCACATAATCCCCTAAATATGGCAAATGAACTCGGAAAAGTGCCAAATTTGAACACAGTGATCTACAGGTTGTATGTCCATTCGTAGAAAAAAATTCGTGGACAAAGGACAAAGGAAATTTGGATCCCCCTTTAATCTTGGTGATTTCCCCCTCGAAACCATAAAACTTCCTCGGTGATGGTTCGATTTATGAAAGGCGTGTATCACGACATAAGGAAAACATTCTCCAATATTTACCAGGGCATGGTGAGGCCATACAATGGCACCACGCCAGGCGTCATGTTTTCCAACCATGTGGTTCATTTTTTGTATAGTTGTTAACCTAGTAAACGATGCGTTTATGGTTGACTATTGCCACACATTTCCTTGAAATATTTGCCCATTCCTTGTAAAAGGCATCAGAATGTACTAAATAACACGAGCATGGTTTTCCAGACCGTTCTTTTGTGCACCTTTTCACCGATTGTTCGAATTTGAATTATGTCCATTAATGCCTAGAAAATGCACATAATCCCATAAATATGGTAAATGAGCCCGGAAAAATGTCAAATTTGAACACGTTGCATTTGAGGCGGTATGTAGATCGTTGGAAAAAAACTTAATGACAAACTAGGATGCAAATTTGGATTCCCCTTCAATCTTGGGGATTTCCCAATCGAAAGCATGGAACTTCCTCGGTGGTGATTTGATTTAAGAAGGGCGTGCATGACGACATAAGCCAAACCTTCTCAAATTTTTACCAGGGCATGGTGAGTTCATGCCATGGCACCATGCCAGGCGTCATGTTTTTCAAGCATTTATTTCATTTTTTCTATAGTTGAAAACCCGAATACAAACATTTGTGATTGACCATTGCCACACATTTCATCGAAATATATGTCCATTCCTTGTAAAAGGCATGAGAATTTACTAAATGGCACGAGCATGGTTTTCTAGGCCGTTCATGTGCACCCTTTCAAGCAGCGATTGTTTGAACTTGAATTATGTGCATTAATGGCTAGGAAATTCACATAATCCCCTAAATATGGCAAATGAACCCGCAAAAGTGCCAAATTTGAGCACGATGATTTGGAGGTTGTATCTTCATCATAGAAAAAAACTCATGGACAAAGAACAAAGGAAATTTGCATCCCCCTTCAATCTTGGTGATATCCTCCTCGAAACCATGAAACTTTCTCGATGATGGTTCGATTTATGAAAGGCGTGCATGACGACATATTTACTAGGGCACGATGAGGCCATACCATGGCACCACACCAGGCGTCATGTTTCCCAAGCATGTATTTCATTTTTCTATAGTTGTTAACCCAGTAAACCACATGTTTATGGTTGACTATTGCCACACATTTCCTTGAAATATCTACCCATTCCTTGTAAAAGGCATGAGAATGTACTAATAGCATGAGCATGGTTTTCCAGACCGTTCTTGTGCACCTTTTCATGCACCAATTATTCGAATTTGAATTATGTGCATAATTAATGACTAGAAAATGCACATAATCCCCTAAATATGCTAAATGAGTTCGGAAAAATGTCAAATTTGAACACGTTGCATTTTAGGAGGTATGTTGATCGTTGGAAAAAAAATTGAATGACAAACTAGGACATAAATTTTGATTCCCCTTCAATCTTGGTGATTTCCCTCTCAAAAGCATTGAACTTCCTCGGTGATGGTTCGATTTATGAAGGGCGTGCATGATGACATAAATCAAACCTTCTCAGCTTTTAACCAGGGCACGATGAGGCCATACCATGGCACCATGCCAGGCGTCATGTTTTTCAAGCACACATTTCATTGTTCTATAGTTGATAACTCAGTAAATGACGCGTTTGTGGTTGACTATTGCCACGCATTCCATTGAAATATCTGCCCATTCCTTGTAAAAGGCATGAGAATGTACTAATAGCACGAGCATGGTTTTCCAGACCATTCTTGTGCACCATTTCATGCACCGATTGTTCGAATTTGAATTATGTGCATAATTAATGACTAGAAAATGCACATAATCCCCTAAATATGGTAAATGTGTTCGGAAAAATGTCAAATTTGAACATGTTGCATTTTAGGAGGTATGTTGATCGTTGGAAAAAAATGGAATGACAAACTAGGACAAAATTTTTGATTCCCCTTCAATCTTGGTGATTTCCCTCTCAAAAGCATTGAACTTCCTCGGTGATGGTTCGATTTATGAAGGGCGTGCATGATGACATAAATCAAACCTTCTCAGCTTTTAACCAGGGCACGATGAGGCCATACCATGGCACCATGCCAGGCGTCATGTTTTTCAAGCACACATTTCATTGTTCGATAGTTGATAACTCAGTAAATGACGCGTTTGTGGTTGACTATTGCGACGCATTCCATTGAAATATCTGCCCATTCCTTGTAAAAGGCATGAGAATGTACTAAATAACATGAGCATGGTTTTCCAGGCCGTTCTTGTGCACCTTTTCATGCACCAATTGTTCAAATTTGAATTATGTCCATTAATGCCTAGAAAATGAACATAATCCCATACATATGGTCAATGAGCCCGAAAAAATGTCAAATTTGAACACGGTGATTAGCAGGGTTTATATTCATCGTAGAAAAAACTCATGGATGAAGGACAAAGGAAATTTGTTTTCCCATTCAATCTCGGTGATTTACTATCGCACATGATTCATCTACGTCGCCTCTGCGAATCGTGTGTGTTCACTCACACATGCAAAAGGAAAAAAGAAAACCCTCGCCCGGTTCGCCCCCACTCACTCGCCACGGACTCCTCCGCAAGTCTGCACCCTAAGCTCGATGGTTGTTGGCGGCGGGCGTAGGTCACGCTCCAAACGACACGGGATTTCACCCCTACTGCTTTCCACCGCCTATCTGCACCGACATTCTAGACTCTGGTCGACTGGGGTTTTCTGCGGGATTGGGCCGGGGGTTTTCTCATGGAGAAGGTAATCATATGCAAATATTCACTCATCTCTTCTCGCAGTCCGTCCGTTCTGTTAATCAACCGGTGGAAATCACGATGGAATCAATTTTTTTCTAGCTTATTTGTTGGTGTTCATTCATGTGTCCACAGTGCGAGCACAAATCGGGCAACTGTGGTCGTGGCCAGTTGGAAACGAAGTTCTATCTCACCATTCCGCATGACTCCAGGGAGCGCTCGTTATGTTCAATCTCAACCTACCACAGTCGGCATGGCCTAAATTTGTGAACATATACCGTCTGTTGCTACATTATCTATATATTTGCATCAAATCTTTGTTACATTATCTATATTTAATTCTATATTTTTTTTACTTTGCTTTCATCTATATAATGATCTGTTCTATCAGTTACTCCCATATTTACATCTTTCTCTGTTATTTCAATATATCTTATTTACGATCTTAATTTTCATTTCAAGCAGTACATCCCTTGCTTCGCAAGAACAGGAGTAGAAGGAAATCTTGGGCTTTACTTTGTTGATGACTCCCAGGATGTCATATTGACAATGCAACATGGATTTACAATGACGGTTAGCGTAAAACTTAATAAAGATGGTCACTGCTATTTTAATGCGGGCCTTTGGAGAAAAATGTCTAAGTGTTATGAACTGAAAGCTGGCAATAAAATTCTAGTGCGTGCACCATAGCCTGGTCTAATTAACATGGATGCTTACTTCCCGAACGTCATCGGCTGATCAAAGTCTGATCGAGGTTAGTGTCCTTTCAACTTTCTCCATGCTGTCATATTACTTAGCAAAATCAGGATATTTGTTTTGACTAATTGATCACTATTTAAGCAACCAATTGTGATATCATATTCTGACTCCGTTCATAGTCAGTAACAAATTCTATTTACAAATTTATGTGCACTATATTCTTCTGCCATGTTCTGAATAAATAATACCTTTCCACCTTTTGAGTAGGATATGTTGGATGCATAGTGAACAATCTATATGTTACTAAGCGTACCAAATTTCACTGGAAGGACTTGAAGCATGTCATAAACTTTGTTGATAATCCGACAGAGATAGCACATTGTATGGACACTGGATTTTGGATGAGATTAATTAGACCTATGGTGCACACACTGAACAAGACCAATTGTGTGCACAAAACGCTGGTAAAGAGTCTTGTTTTAATGTTGATGCTCATAAACTATATATATATATATATCTTCAACGATATGTTACAATTGGTTCTTATTCTACATGTCAACAGAAATTGCCCCCTGTAGCAGTTCCTGGATCGATTTCCCGGCATGGTCGAATTACCCTTGTGCTTGCTAATAACACCAAAGTGATTGCAAGGTACTGTATTTCCCTCAGAAATGGAACCATTCAAATTAACAAGTTCTTGCTTTTCGTGGCAATGCATCCATATTGGAAAATTGGAGACACTGTTCTACACATGCTCTACCAAGAAACATGAGGGCTCTTCCTTTTCATTGAAGAGATGTCGAGTTGTCGTGATCAAGCTGCTTACAGTGGATAGTAGTGGTTGTTGGCCCTCAGCCTCTTAAAATGTGCTAGCTGTTACTATATATGTTAAGTATGTAGATATGGACCATATGGTTGTTGGCCCTTAGCCTCTCAAAATGTGATAGTTGTTACTATGTTAAGTATGTAGATATGGACCATATGGTTGTCAAAACCGTGTTACGAAGATCCTTCTTTTGTCGAATAGTGTAACCACTATATATATGTTACTCAAATGGTGTTACCCAAGTTCATAAATTTTCATGGAAAGTATTAGTATCGTACACAGTTCATTGAGTTTAAGCATGTGCCTGATGTCTAGAAGGCATTTGCATACTAAGTGTCCATATTGCAAATTCACACACATGTTAACATAAGGAAACGTATGTGTAACAGACTAATCATCGCACACGAGTAGTCGCAGACGCATCATGTGAGATACTCCTAGCCACCGCAAACAACTAGTTTGCATTTTCAAAGTTTTTTGTACACACAGAATTGCACACGAAGTAACTATATTGATCGTCTGTGTGGTAATTTCTCATCGCAAACAGTTCATCTGAGTCGGCTGTTAGCCACGTATCACACACATCTTGTTTACATGACTCGTTTGTGTTCTTTCGGCTCATCGCAAACAATTCATCCATGCAAACTGTATGCCGCATATCACACACATCTTGTTATGTTGAACCGTTTCTGTTTCTTCCCTGATTGAAAATAGTTCGTCCGAGTGAACCGTCTGACGTATATCGCACACACATTGATATGGCTGCCCGTTTCTGTTGTTCTACCTCATCGCAAACAGTTGGAATGGATTAACCGTGTGCCCTGCACCGCACACGCAACTAAAATCTGAGCCGTATTTGATGGCTCCACCATCGCAAATGTGTTGCACCTTTTTTGACGTTTTTTACACCACCGTTTGCGATTATTGCATCGCACACAGTTTCGGCAAAGGGACGCTGATCATAGTGCCGCGTTAGCAATATCCTACAGTACTGCAGGTTGTGATACGGGTATTTGAGAGAAACCAGAATATCCATCAAGAAAGCGAAAGTGTGTGTGCTTTGAAAATCTTTCTAACATTTGATCAATAAAAGGAAAAGGGTAACGATATATTGCAGTGGCTTTGTTTAATTTTCTAAAATCATTTACCATTCTATAGCAAGTAACAATAATTTGTGGAATAAATTGATTTTTATCATTAGGAACAACAGTAATACCTCCTTTCTTCGGGACACATTGAATAGGACTCACCCATCTACTATCAGATGTGGGATAGATTATACCTGCTTCTAGAAGCTTTAGTATTTCAGTTCTTACCACTTCATCTTAGGATCCAATCGTCGTTGATGATCAACAACGGGTTTAGCATTGGGTTCCATATTAATCTTATGTTGATAAAGAGTGGGACTAATGCCCTTAAGATTATCAAGACTATATCCAATAGCAGCACGGTGCTTCCTCGGAG
Organism: Aegilops bicornis; assembly: GCA_021605145.1. Classification (NCBI taxonomy): domain Eukaryota; kingdom Viridiplantae; phylum Streptophyta; class Magnoliopsida; order Poales; family Poaceae; genus Aegilops; species Aegilops bicornis. Next base: position 355,057,279 of record CM038675.1, on the reverse strand, counting down.
TTTTTAATAATCTCTTTTCTTCATGCTCTGTAAGGTTTGCGCTAATAATAACATGATATATCTTCTTTTCATCAACATAACCATATTTCAAAGTGTTGGGCAATTCCTTTAATTCAAACACAAGATCACCATTAGGCGGAGGGGACCTCCTAGAGTTTCAATAGGCAAATTGTGTTTAAGAATAGGTTGTTGCTCAAAGACTAATATATCTATTTCATTTCTTTCATGCAAGTGCATATCATTTTCATGGTCTAGCAAATATTGTTTTAGCGGATCAGCACGAGGCACGTAAATAGAAGCAAGACTAATTATTTCATCCTTACTAGGCAATTCTTTATCATGAGGTTGTCTATGAAACTTAAAGATATTAAACTCATGTGACACATCACCAAAATTGACAGTGCGAGTTTCTTTATGGCAATCTATCTTAGCATTAACAATGTTCAAGAAAGGTCTACCAAATATTGTCGGAGAAAAATCATCTTGTGGAGAACCCAAAACTAGAAAATCAGTAGGGTGTTTTATTTTCCCACACAAGACTTCAACATCTCTAATAATCCCAAATGACGTGATGGTGTCTCTGTTTGCAAGTTTAATAGTAACATCAATATCTTTTATTTTAGCTGGTGTTATATCATTCATACTTTATTGATATAAGGTAAAAGGAATAGCGCTCATACTAGCACCCTAATCACATAAACCATGATAGTAATGATTTCCTATTTTAACTGAGACAATAGGCATGCGAACAATGGGATTGTTCTTATTTTTAGTATCGGGTTTGACAATTCTAGGAGCATCATCACAAAAATTAATAACATGCCCACGAATATTATCGACCAAGAGATATTTAACCATAGCAATAGTAGCTTCTAACTTAATTTATTCAGAAGGTCTAGGTGCTCTAATATTACTTTTGTTAACCACGGTTGAGACTTTAGCATGTTCCTTTATCCTTACAAGGAAAGGTGGTTTTTCAATATAAGCGGTGGACACAACTGGGTCAGCATTATAAATGATAGTCTCATCTTTAACTATAACTCGCTCTTTAATCTTTCTTTATAGGCGGATGATATTTAAACCACTTCTCCTTAGGGAGATCAGCATGACTAGCAAATGATTCACAAAAAAGAGGCTACTCTCTCAGAGTCAAGTTCATATTTAGTGCTAAACTTGTGAAAAGCATCGGTATCCATAAAATATTTAACACAATCAAACTTAAGTATAATACCTGATTCATTACGTTTGTTGAGTTCCCAATCTTCGGAGTTGCGTTCAATTCTTTCAAGAAGGTCCTACCTGAATTCAATAGTTTTCTTCATAAAAGAACTAGTCGAAGAAGAATCGAGCATGGTTAGATCATCATGAGCAAGCTGAGCATGAAATTTTTGTAAGATAATTTTCCTTGGGAGATCATGATTGGGGCATGTATACATCATGTATTTAAGCCTCCCCCAAGCTTGAGTGATACTTTCTCCTTCACGAGGCCAAAAATGATTAATTCCGATCACGCTGAACTAGATGCATAGTGATGCGTAGCAACCCAAGTTCATCCCCATGGACCTATCATCGGCTCACCAAGTGCCTAGTGGATCCATGACACGAGCACGTGCAAGAGCTCTCGAAACTGAGGTGACATCTCTCGTCTCACAATTCCTCTTCGATGCACATGAGACATGGATACTACCTCAAACGGAGACATTATGCATACTCAGGTACCAAGGAGTTAGCCATGAAGAAGCTAAGGATCAAGGAGGATCGAAGAAGGAACACATGCGTGAAGACGGAGAAGAAATCAGCCAAGTACCAGGCTGGCAGGATGATCCGGACGAGGCCCCAAACGATTCGGACCAACCCCGGAAGATCCAGACGCCGACCCGGACGATCCGGATAAGTGGCGAACCGAGAGCACCCGAATCTACACCCCGAAGCCGGACCATCCGGACATGTCCCGGATCATCCGAACCCACCTCCGGAGATCAAGGCCGCCGCTGACGCTGCCTGCCTCTTCGCCTCGTCCGAACCACCTCCCAGACCATCCGAGTTCCTGAAGCCTGGATCATCTGGTTCTCCGTCCGGATCATCCGGACCACCACCTGCGTGTGTGTTTCGGGCCGAAGCCCATGTACCCCTTCGTCCATTTTGCCTATATAAACGACTCCTGCACTTTCTAGGGTTAGCAGAGTGATAGCTCATTTGTGAGATAGAGCCTTTCTCATCCATCCGGATCTACTCCTCCGAGAGAGACCGTGCCTCTACGGACAAGATCCACGTGGATTCAAGAGCCCCAACGGGAAGAACTCAAGACCTCCTCGCGGAGAAGAACCGGTTACCCTATGTATCGCCCCTTGTTGATTGTGGATCATGTATCTCTTAGTGTTTCGAGGATCTAGCGCATGTGTAATCGAATCTTGTTGGTTCGAGTGATTCTCTCATGTTTCCCCCTCGTGTTCTTCATGTTCTTCATGGGATTCACTCCAATCGTGAAAGATCGGCCACCTAGGATCTATCTACATCATCTTCGACCAGAGCAAGGTTGATCACGAATTCGGAGCCCTACCCCATTGTTTTCTAACCTAGTTTTGTTGATCTTGTCCCAATTTCGAAAATTCCCCACCAAAAATAGCCATAATTTTTTTGTGAGTTATCGGTATGTTGAAGTTTTGTTGATTTTGATCCATGAATTTGTTGTGTTGCAAGTGGATCTAACCTTTCCCCACCATCTCCACCTCGAAATCCATCCAAAATCCACAAAATCCTCGAATTTTTCCCCATTTTCGAGTTCATCCTGAGCCATCCCCGTGCGCACTTGACGTGACCGGATCATCCGGACCTTGACCTGGATCATCAGGACCCGCCCGGATCATCCGGCTCCTGGCCCGGATCATCCGACTATCTCAGCTAAAACTGCATTTTCTGCAGTTTTGGACCACCGCCACCTACACCTCTGCATACCCACTTCGACCACCACCACCTAACTTCCGCAAACCCTAGAAATATTCCAACCATCCCACCACTCCCTGCTACAATTGTTTGACATTTGGCTTTGATAATTTGAATTGTGGTTCATCGTTTCGTAAGGTGTTTTGGCTAACTAGGAACGGTTTGACTTCGACATCACCGCCGCTCATCGTCGCCACGGACTCGTCATCGACAACAACCGCTCAACAATTTTGACACCATCAACTGTAAGCAAGGACGGTGACCTCGACGACACCTCGTGTACCCCATGCCTTTTCATTGTTAACCACCATAGCCCAATTTTGCGTACCTTGCCTATCGAGACTAGCCTTTGACTATTACCGGCGACATCACTTGTGCACATTAGTGATCATACTCCCCATAGCATACATACCATATCTTCACGGTGACTATCTCGGCATCATCTCTTGTGTCACAAGGTTGCCATAGCATATACACAATTGCTATCTTGGTTCATGAAGTTTTGCACAAGTGGCCAAAGAAAGAGCTCAAAAGTGAAAGAGACAAACAAGCTTTTAAGCAAAAAAGAGAAAGATAAGAAAAGAGCTTTTAAGCAGGACTCATAGCATCATACTACATTAAGATTGTCATACTTGATCATTTTGGATCTTATTATTAGAACAACATACATATAGCATACTTGGGATAGAAGTTGTTGCATTTTTGCTTAGTAGGTTGTGCACAACTTTCGTATCCGCCTATTGTGCAATCGTGCAAGCGTCTCCCTAGTGTTGTGCAACAAGAGCATTTTCCGTGGAGTCAAAAAATTTAGCTCATTTATGGTTTGCACAACCCCATATATCTATTTGTGTGTGTGTTTCCGTGTACCCATACTTGCTATTGGTCTACTTGTTGCATTTGTGAATTTGCAAATCTTTCTCAACATTATTGAGTCTTACTAACAATTGCATCAAATTTTGTGCCACCATCCTAACCGAGCTCCACCATAAGCTTTTACTTGTGTAGGTGTGAGAAACCGACAAGAATTGGTACCAATTGGGCTATTTCCTTGTTCCATATTTGAGTGATCATTGATCCATCTTGAACATCGGTCAGGGTACATTTGGTATAAGGTTTTCTCTTTCTCCCACTCACATATTTGTTTGGAATGATGGATAGTCAAGTACTTCTACCAACCCACTCTTCATTGAGCAAGACGACGACATGTCCTCCTACGGCACAAAGAGCCACCTCTTTGGTGCACAACGAGCATTGCATGAAGAGCAACAAGCAATGAACGAACGCATCGACAACCTCGACACCGACTTGCGACTATCCGAGCAACGTACAAGAGACTACTTCGACAACTTTCTTCGATCACAAACAAGAGAATGATGCAAGAATGGATGAGGCTCATGCCTTGTTGCTCAACCGCTCTTCTTCCACTTCGTCCTACTCAAGACAGAGCCGCTCAAGTCGACACTCCGACGATGCTATCTCCGGCATAAGTACTCTGACATCAAACACTCTTCGACGAGCCGCGCGCCAAGACCATCAAGTAAAACGCAATCCTCTACACTACAACGACCCTCAAGAGCCAGCTCGCGCGCAAGAACATCGACACCGTCAAAACCAAGCTACTTTCACGCAAGCACAAGATCGGCAACGCCAACGCCAACAAGAAGAGGAAGAACGAGCGCGAAAACACCAAGATGCACAAAACGCCGAGGCACAACGTCAAGAACAACAACTACGTGAAGCTCAAGCACTCGAGGTGCAACGTGCCCTCCGAGATTCAAGTTGCATCATATCCACGTGCAACCGACAAGCTTGTGAGAAACAAGAAGTGCTTCACGATGAAGTTCAAGAACGAATATATCAAGCTCACGTGTATCGTCAAGTTCGACAAGCTCCTCCACAAGCTCGACAAGAACATCAAGTTCACCAAGAAGAAGATAATGGAAATCCTCCAAGACAAGAGCAAGTTGAGGGCGACAATCGTGTTCGTCAAGGACGTCCTCATGCCCAACCCCAACACAATGAAGAGAAATGCTACGGCAAGCTAAAGTTCACCATGCCAAAGTTTTCCGGAAGCAATGATCCCGAAGAGTACCTATCATGGGCATTGAAGGTCGATAAAATCTTTCATTTGCACAACTATGAGGAAGAGAAGAAGATTGCGCTGGCATCCCTTGAGTTCCAAGACTATGTCCTCATATGTTGGGAACAAGTCACTGAGCGTCGTGAGGCAAGAGGTGAACCACCCATCGCTACTTGGGCGCAAATGAAGGATGTCACAAGAGCACATTTCTTGCCAACCTACTACAACCTCGACCTCTTCAACAAACTCCAACTCCTCAAGCAAGGAACAAAGACCGCTGAAGAGTACTACAAGGAAATGGAGATTGCCATGATACGAGCCAATGTCACGGAAGATGATGAGCAAACAATGGCACGTTTCTTGAATGGTCTCAATCATCCTATCGAGAAGATCGCCGACTTCCAACCATACTCGAACCTAATCAAGCTCATGCATCAAGCTACCAAGGCAGAACGTCAAGTGCAAGATGACTTCAAATATGCCAAGTTCTCATCCAAGTCCTATGGTGTCTCCAACTCTCAAGCTTCAACGACTCCAACACCTTCTACCTCAACCAGGCCATCTACAAGCAACGGGGACAAGTCAAGTTACAAGAAAACTTTGACAACCTCAAGTCGTGTTCCTACTACAAGCAACTTCAACCCGAGAGCTTCATCATCATCTACCCCAACCGATGAGACCATCAAGACAAGTTCCTTCAAATGCTTCACATGCGGTGGGCGAGGCCACAAGTCCATCGAATGTACAAACAAGTGCACCATGATCTTCAATGACGATGGTACATATGACTCCCTGAGCGAAGGAGAAATGGAAGCCCTTGAGCAAGTGGCCATGAACCGGCAAGTGAACGAAGATGAAGATTATCAAGTCTTTTGTGATGAAGATCCGAGCCCCGCTCTCGTTGTCTCCAAGGTCTTGAGTCTTCAACATCAACCAGAAGAAGACGAAAGATGCCATATCTTCCATACCAAGGCCGGCATCAATGGAAGGTCCGTCAAGGTCATCATCGATGGAGGGAGTTGCCATAACTTGGCAAGTGAAGAACTATGCTCCAAGCTCCAATTGGTCAAGATGAAGCACCCGCACCCTTACAAATTCAAATGGCTAAGAGAATCCGGCACTATCTAAGTCGAACATATGGTACAAGATTCCTTCAAGATCAGAGCTTACGAAGACACTTTGGAGTGTGATGTCATTCCAATGTCCATTTGCCACCTCCTTCTTGGACGACCATGGCAATTTGACCGAGGTGTCATCCACAGCGGGTGAATGAACCACTATAGCTTCAAGATGAAGGGAAAGGAGTACGTGCTACGTCCTATGCCTCCTAGTCAAGAGATCGTCGACAAGAAAGCGACCCATCGTGGAGAGAAAAGTGAGAGAGTGAACCACCCAAAAGAGAGTGAGTGCCACAAGCCCAAATTGAGTGCCTCCACGATGAGCGACAAGAAGAACTTAGTCCTATTTGCCACCAAAAGTGAGATAAGAGAAGTGTGTGCGAACCCATCAAGTGTCATGCACTATGTCCTTTTGTGCAAGGACGAGGCAACAAAAGGTAACACCTCTCACGATCTACCTTTAGTGTTATCTTCTCTATTGCAGGAATTCCAAGATGTATTCCCTGGTGAGCTACCTCCGGGTCTTCCTCCACTACGAGGCATCGAACACCGAATCAACCTCATTCCCGGAGCACCCCTTCCTAACGAGGCTCCCTACCGCGTCAACCCCGAGGAAACTAAGGAGATCCAACGGCAAATACAACAACTCATTGACAACGTCCAAGTATGCAAAAGCTTGAGCCCTTGCACCGTTCCGGTAATCCTTGTTCTCAAGAAAGATGGTACATATCACATGTGTTCCGATTGTCGCCCTATCAATGCTATTACCGCGCATTATCGTTACCCTATTCCACACCTAGATGATATGCTAGATGAGCTTAGAGGAGCCACCATTTTCTCTAAGATTGATCTTAAGAGTGGCTACTATCAAATACGCATCCAAGAAGGTGATGAATGGAAAACCACATTTACGACCAAATTTGGCTTATATGAATGGCTTGTTATGCCAATGGGTTTATCCGAAGCACCCGGTACTTTCATGCGAGTCATGCATTTTGTTCTTCGACCCTATATTGGTGTGTTTGTTGTGGTCTACTTTGACGATATTCTTGTTTTCAGCAAATCTCTCAAAGATCATGTCACCCATCTTAGAACCGTGTTGCAAACCCTTAGGAAAGAGCGCCTTTATGCTAATATGGACAAATGCCTTAGGGTTTCGTTGTATCTTCTAAGGGTGTTCATGTACATGAATCTAAGTTCAATGCTACTAAAGCTTGGCCCCAACCAACCAACTTGCAACAAGTGCGTAGTTTTCTTGGTTTAGCTGTTTTCTATCGTAGATTTGTGAAGTATTTTAGCACCATTGCTTCACCTTTGCATGCTCTGAGTAAGAAAAATGTGCCACTTGTTTAGGGACCATCCCAAGATACCGCATTTAATGAACTTAAGAATTTGCTTACTCATGCTCCAGTGCTTGCTTTACCCAACTTTTACAAACCTTTTGCAGTTCATTGTGATGCCAGCGGTAATGGCATTGGAGGTGTGTTAACGCAAGAGAAGCGCCCCGTAGCATACTTTAGTGAGAAACTCTCCGGAGCGCAGCTCAATTATATAATCTATGACAAAGAACTATATGCTTTAGTGCGAGTTTTGCATGAATGTGATAGAGGCGGGGTATCCCGATCTTTTGATGAGATGATAACTATCGATTTGGTGGAGACGACTTTAACGATCCGACTACAAACGTGATGTAGGGTGGAACCCTATACAGCCGATCTTTCACAAAAGGAGTGGATCCCAACTAAGAACACGAAGAACACGAGGGGGAAACGAGGGAAAACACAAGACGATCTGATAGAGGCAAAGGTGTCCCGTCTTTCGATGAGATGTTGGTTATCATTCTGGAGGAAGTCGACTATGACGATCCGATTACGAACGTGCGAGGACTTCGCCCCTTAGCAATCGCTAAACCAACTCCGAGAGGTTGACCATGCCGGAGCATGATCAACCTTAACGAAGGTCTATTTCCTGCAGGCAAACAAAGAACAAGCAAGAAACTAAGATTGTAATCTGGATATTGCGAATATAAGAGGAAAGCTTTATTGATCAAGGTGGGGTTCTGTGAAGCCTTTATCTGGTCATTTAACACAAACGAAGTACGCGAAGTTGCAGCTATGGCGAACTTTCAATCTAAACAAAACCCAAAGTCTAAACGGCGCCCTAAGGGCTGTATATATGGAGGAAGAGGGGGGAAATTTCGTGGCCCTTGGGGAAGGGGTCCGAAACCAACCCTATCTCTTGTTTCCCCACACATACAGACTCTAAAAACAGCCTATACTTATGTATTTTGAAATTACATGGGCCTGGCCCAATAATAAGGTGACGCTGCACCTAGAATAGCCTCTAGACGAAATTTATGAAGTGGCATCTTGTATATCTCGTCCAAGGCTTCATGCACTCATTATGGTGGCTTCAAAGTCCTGAAATCATCACCTGTAACTCCGTTCTTGTTCCCCTTGCGCATGCCATCCTCTCCATGCTTGGTCTTGCTCCAGTGTTCATCCCTCTTATCCATGTCAGGCCCTTCATTTGTAAGCAAAACAAATGTATCCAATTTAGGCAGCATCATATTCTCATGAATATTAGAATCATTACCAAGAAATGAAAGTACCTGAAAATTTAATTGGTGTGCCCGAGCTCTAGTAATTGGTCCAATATATGTAGCAATAGGGGCTGTGGGTGTAATAATGGTATTAATGTCCTCATAATCCTCCCCTTCTTGAAATGATGTCATCCTCGACGGAAGCTCATCTTCCTCACCCAAATAGGGCTTCAAATCTGCAATGTTAAAAGTGGGACTACCCCTAAATCTGCAGGCAGCTCAAGTTTATATGCATTATCATTTATTTTCTCTAACACCTTAAATGGACCATCATCATGTGGCATTAGCTTTGATTTGTGCAAATCAGGAAATCTATCAATACGCAAATGTAACCAAACAAGATCTCTAGGTGCAAAGACAACACGTTTTCTACCCTTATCTCCAGCATGTTTATATTTAGCATTCATACGCTCAATGTTTTCCTTAGTTAACTCATGCATAATTTAAGATCAATTCAGCACATTGTTTAGCATCAAAATTAACCTTCTCCGAAGATGGAAGAGGCAACAAATCAATGGGTGCACGAGGTAGGAAACCATACACAATTTCAAAAGGGCACATCTTAGTATTAGAATGCAACGAACGATTATAAGCAAATTCAATATGAGGCAAACATTCTTCCCACATTTTATTATTATGCTTCAAAACAGCCCTAAGCATAGTAGACAATGTTCTATTGACTACTTCAATTTGACCATCAGTTTGGGGGTGACAAGTAGTATTAAAAAGCAGTTTAGTCCCCAACTTAGCCCATAAACATCTCCAAAAGTGGCTAAGAAATTTAGTATCACGATATGAAACAATAGTATTGCATGTTGGTTCATGCATGTTGGGCCGTAAGTTACAAACTTGTGTTGCGTGTAATAGCACTGATCATTTAAGCCCTAGATGTCCCGGCCTCCAGAGATGCAATTCGTGTAACTTATTGGGTCACTCTAATTGCCGTGGGGGTTGGTATGGGCCAGCCTACTGTTGGCGGCCCAAGAGCTTCAAACTGTCTATGCCTGATTTAGTGGAACGAAAAGATACCAGCTGCCCGAGTCGGCGGGATATACACGGTAAATACCAGGGTTGGTTATGGAAAGTGAAACAGAAAATCCCGTGTAGCTCTGACGTGGCTATTCCTCATTGCTTGTCGCTCCGACTCCCCCCCCCCCATTGCAGCTGTCAACTCCACCGCCCGGGGGGACCAATCAGACGCAGTCTTCCCAGTTTCATCCTCTCCCTCCTCTGCTCCTGCCTCGCCCTCCCCTGTTCCAAGTCCGGAGCCATAGAAAAACCCTAGTGCTGCCGCCATGGCGAACTTTCCGGTCAGGCCGTTTGCCTTCACCCCCGTCGGCTCACACATTGAGCGGGGGCCCAATCATCATTTGCAGAGGAGCACCATGGTGGTGGATGAGGCGCCGCTGAACCATGAGAGGTACGCTCTGATTGAGATCACTCCCCCTGTTCCAGATCATCAGAAAAGATACTGGTTAGAGGAAATTTGCCGGATTCTTCGAGAGGATCTCGAGTATCAGATTGACGACGAGTTTGTCTATCCGATCGCAGTAGGCTGTGTTGGTTTTGTTGATGTTCAGAGTAGACATGATGCCATTAGAGAGGGGCCGCATGCATTAACTGATGATTCTTACTTCACTTTAATCCCTCATGATGAAGGGATTAACATGAGAATGCCTGCTTTCCAATATGAAGTCTGGATCTTGATGCTTGCCTTCCCTATGGATTACATGACTGAACACTATGTTCATAAGGCGGTTTCTCGCTTCGGCAAGTTGCTGTCGTGGCCAAGACCGAATGAGAATAAAGCTAGGGTTCTTGTTAAATGCCACATTAAGGATATTGCTGAAGTTCCCCATAGTCTGATTGTCACCAAAGTTGGCTTGCTGCCGGGGTTGGATCGATCTTGGTCTGTCCCAGTGTATGTTCTGAACGGCAGAGATACTGTACCTGGCCTGCAAGGGACAGAGGATACTCCGCCTCTTCTGAATGCATCTCCGCATACGTACACTCTGCCTTACTATACGATCATGCAGCAAGCTAGAATCAACGAGATGGAGGCCCAGCAAGCAGCTAATGAGGCGGCGTGGAATGGCAATGAGCAAGCCCAGGAGCAAGGGCAAGTCAATGGCTGGAGTCCGTGGCCAGTGATACCACCGCCGTACACAGGGTTCAGCTTCAGAACTTTATTCAGTACGATGGTCTGTCTCTGATGGATGGTGTGCCAAAGAACACAATCTGGTGGATAACCTGTCTGATGTGTGGTCTAAGTTTTCTTATGTAGACGAGTTGGCTGATAACTTGATCAATGGTGTTCCTTCTGCGGCTCATGCCTTTGTCAGAGCTGGAGGCTCTGTTTCTGCTATGTTTTTTGCTGCTGACAGTGCTTTGCTCTCTTGGATGGGGGGCATGTTGAAGAGGATATATACCAGAGCTATACTACCTGCTGAGATCCCCGGAACATCATGTTTTCCTCTCAACCCTTTCACTGGTATTCAGCTGCAACTGGATCGGGTGTGTTTGGCCCTGCTCGCTCACTTGAGGCCAGAAATTGATGTTTTTGAGCGCATTTTTGGCTCAGTCTTTCAAGTGGGTAGTGTGACTATTCTGTCTGCTTTGTTCGAAGAACCTACATCTGAACTGCCTGTTCTCGAAGCCTCAAGGCCGGTCCCCACTGTGAGTTTGGATGTGTCTGCATCTATGGATCATGCTGTAGGCCCAATCGGGCGTATGATTCTCAAGGAACCAGCCAATGTAGACACTGTTCTCCTTCGTCGCAGTGCACGCACAAACAAATATGACGGGTTCCGGGTGCCCCCTATTTCTGACAAGAGAATGCCAACTTCCAAGGTCAAGCCTAGGAAAGATCCTTCTCTTATTGGCTCTTCCACTGCTGGCACTTCTAATGCTAAGAGGAATGACAAGGTATTTGATACTGTCCCACCTCCTACTTCTATCCATGCTATTCAGTCCATCGAGACTAATATGTGTGGTGTTCATCCGAGCCAGTTAAGTGAAAACAAGCTGCTTGCTACGCAAGGTGCGCAGAAGAGTGGTGCTGGTGATCCTGATGCAGCTTAAGGCGTGGAAAGTTCTTTGCTGGAATGTGCGGGGGATTAACTCCGACAACAAGCTTTTGGCGTTGCGCAATGCTATCAGTAGTAGTGGATGTTTAGTTATTTGTCTGCAAGAAACTAAGCGTGCTACGTTAGATCTAGCTTTTGTTAAATTGTTCTGTCCCAAAAAATTTGATAAGTTTGAGGTTGTGCCCTCCCAGGGGGCTTCTGGTAGTCTTATTGTGCTATGGGATAGCTCTGTTTTCTCTGGATGTGTGTTTTGCTCTGAGTTTTTTGCGTTGGGCATTTAGTTAACTTCTGTGCATACTGGCAAGTCCTGGAAACTTGTTAATATTTATGGACCTTGCGCTGGACCGGGTAGATCCACCTTCACGTCATGGATGTTTGATCTCGATATACCTGACGATGAAGACTGGTTACTCTGTGGGGATTTCAATTACATTAGAGCGCCAGATAATCGCAACAAGCCAGGAGGGGATGTTAATGATATGCTTACGTTTAATGATTTCATTCACTCTCAGGCTCTAGTTGAGTTACCAATTAAGGGCAGGCAATACACATGGAGCAATATGCAGTCTGATCCACTGCTCGAACAAATTGACTGGTTCTTCACCTCGTCCAACTGGACTTCCAACTATCCTAACACCACAGTGGGTCCCCTTCCCAAACCCATATCTGATCATACCCCTTGTATGATTTCAATTGAATCCTCGGTCCCTAAGAGTAAGATATTTAGGTTTGAAAACTTCTGGATTTCTCACCCGGGTTTTTTTGAGCTCGTGCGGTCCACCTGGGAGAAACATTGCTATGCACCGAATTCAGCTCAACTCTTATGCAGGAAGTTTAAGAATTTAAGGTACACTCTTAAACGTTGGAGTAAACACATCTCTCGGCTGAACCTGTGTATTGACAACTCCAACTGGGCTCTTCTGGAACTTGACAATATCGAAGACAAAAGATCCCTCACAGTACCGGAAGCAAACTTCAGAGACATTCTCAAACACCACCTAGTTACCCTCCTTGAATATAAACGCGAATATAGGAAAAAGAGGTACACGGTCCGATGGTTTTCCTGCGGAGGCGACAATACCAAATTTTTCCATTCTGCGGCCTCAGAATGATTCCGCAAGAACTCCATAGCCTCGTTGAAACTACAGGATGGCACGATAGTAACGGATCATTTGGGTAAAGCCAATGAGTTGTTCAGTACATACAGGGAGAGATTGGGCACGAAAGGAGAGTTTGAAATGAAATTTGATCTGGCTAGAATCATTAAAAAGGTGGAGGGGCTGGAGGAACTAAGCACGCCTTTCACACACGAGGAAATTGACAGAGTTGTTAGAGAGATGCCATCGGATCGAGCGCCTCGCCCGGATGGCTTCAACGGGTGTTTTCTGAAATTGTGTTGGCACATTATCAAACACGATTTCTATAGATTGTGCAACGATTTCTATGATTGTGTCATTGATCTTCGGAGTCTGAACTCGGTTTCATAACTCTCATCCCAAAAACCCAGTCGCCAGAGACCGCTAATGACTTCAGACCCATCACGTTGCTCAATTGATGTCTGAAACTGATAACTAAACTGCTGACCAATCGTTTACAGAAACTGGTACTCAAGATCATTCATCGGAACCAATACGGTTTTATGAAAGGAAGATCGATACAGGATTGCCTCGCCTGGGCGTTTGAATATATACACCAATGCCAGTCGTCGGGAAGAGCTTGTTGCATCCTGAAACTCGATTTTGCGAAGGCTTTCGACACCATCCAGCATGAACCAATGATTGAGATCATGCAACATATGGGCTTCAATGAAAAATGGTTGGGGTGGATCAAATGCATCTTTTCTTCTGGTAGCTCCTCGGTGTTACTTAATGGAACCCCAAGGAAACAGTTTGATTGCCTCTGTGGGGTCCGTCAGGGAGATCCTTTGTCTCCATTGATCTTTGTTCTCGCAGCGGACCTTCTAGAGTCAGCGATCAATGATGCCACACGGACTGGATTGCTACAGCTACCTCTCCCCACTTCCGATAGCAATTACCCTGTTATCCAGTATGCGGACGACACGATCGCTGTGCTCCCGGCCTCTGTAACGCAAGCGCAAGTTCTGAAATCCATCCTAGTGGACTACGCGAAGTCAGTGGGCCTAAAAATAAACTTCCACAAGTCGACTCTGGTGCCCATCAACTCTGACACGGTGTTGGCAGGGGAAATTGCTACAATCTTTGGTTGTTCTATTGGCAACATGCCGTTCACGTACCTAGGGCTGCCCATGGGTACCACGCGCCCGAGTGTGAATGACTTGATGCCAATGGTCTCCTCAGTTCAGAAAAAGATGCCTGCTGCAGCCTCACTTCTGGACTATGGATCCAAGCTTATGCTGCTCAACTCTGTGGTCACTTTTCTGGCTGTCTATGCCATGTGTTCCATCAAGATAAACCCTAGGACCATTGAGCACCTCGATAAGCTTCGTAGATCATGTCTTTGGGTGAGGAAGTCCGACGATGGGGTTAAGGGCGGCTCACTGGCAGCCTGGGATATGGTGTGCAAACCCAAAAGAAAAGGAGGTCTGGGGATCATTGACCTTAAGACCCAAAACTAGGGGCTCTTGTTGAAGCAACTTCACAAGTTTTATAACAAACATGATGTTCCATGGGTCAATCTGATTTGCGATACCTACTATGTGGGTAAAATACCGCATGCCTCTGACCCATGTGGATCCTTCTGGTGGAGACATCTCATGTCAATATCTGATATATACAGAGGGGTCACCAGAGCAGATGTATTTGCTGGAGATAGGTCTTGTTCTGGAAGGACAATTGGAACACAGATATTCTTCAAAACAGATACCCGAGAGCATTTTCATTTGCTAGAGACCCGGATATATCTGTGAGACATCTCCTGTCTTCGGAGAGGCTGGGAGAGGTGTTCCACTTACCTTTATCTTTGGAGGCTAAGAATGAGGTAGTTCAAATTCAGTAAGAAACCCTTGAAATCTCAATGACTGAGGATAGGGATGTGTGGCTTTGTGTTTGGGGAGACACAAACTTTAGAGCTTCCAAGTTTTATGCCCACTGCTTCAATCAGATGCAAGCCAATGAGATCTTTGGATGGATATGGAAAACCAAGTGCACGATGCAATGGAAAGTGTTCTTGTGGCTGTTGTTGGCTGACAGATTGAATACCAGGAATATGCTTCGGAGAAGGCATTTCAGAATCTAGAATGATAATTATGCCTGCCTCCTTTGTGACCACCCACCCGAGGAAGATATTGCTCATTTCTTCTTCACTTGCCCCTTTAGTCAGAAGTGCTGGGCTGCACTGGGGATACACTGGCTAGATGATGCTGACTGGATTAAAATGGTGCATGAGGGCAAGAACAGGTGGGCAAGGCCAATGTTTCTAGAAGTATTTACAATTGCTGCTTGGGGAATCTGGAAGGAGAGGAACGACAAGCACTTCAGAGGGATCCAGCCTTCTTTTTATTCCTGGAGGAACAGATTCAAGAAGGATTTTGCTATGCTGGCTCATAGATCAAAGCAGGAGCAGGGCCCTTACATTCTTTCAATAGTCAACTTGCTTTGATTCTCTGTTTTGTTGCCTAGCTAATCCCCCCCTCACACCACCATGTAATTTGTACAGTGCTGGACACTCTAACCCACCCTAACCTTATATATTAATGTAAAGGCAGTGAGAGTTACTCACTGTCATCAGTACTAAAAAAACAGTAGTATTCGGCACACCATGCAAGCGAATAATTTCATGAAAGAACAAATCAGCAACATTAACAGCGTCATTTCTTTTATGACATGGTATAAAGTGTGCCATTTTCGAGAATCTATCCACGACAACAAATATGCTATCTCTCCCCTTCTTTGTTTGAGGTAAACCTAAAACAAAGTCCATAGATATATCCTCCCAAGGAACACTAGGTAGAGGCAAAGGCATATATAAACCATGTGGATTGAGTCGTGACTTAGCTTTTTGACATGTAGTGCAGAGAGCAACAAAACGCTCAACATCTCATCTCATCTTTGGCCAAAAGAAATGTGTAGCAAGTACGTCCTCTGTCTTCTTCACGCCAAAGTGTCCCATTAATCCTCCTGCATGTGCCTCCTGCAACAACAAAAGACGAACAGAGCTAGCTGGAATGCATAGCTTGTTAGCACGGAACATAAAGCCATCATTAGTCACGACCTTGTTCCATGTTCTTCCTTCTTTACAATTCTGCATTACATCTTTAAAATCAGCATCATGCACATATTGATCTTTGATGGTCTCCAAACCAGATATTTTGAACTCAAGTAGTGAAAGCATAGTATAGCGACGAGACAATGCATCAACAATAACATTTTCTTTACCTTTCTTGTGTTTAATGACATAAGGAAAAGTCTCAATGAATTCAACCCATTTAGCATGTCTACGATTCAGTTTAGCTTGACTTTTAATATGTTTCAAAGATTCATGATCAGAATGTATAACAAATTCTTTGGGCCATAAATAATGTTGCCATGTCTCTAAAGTCCGAACAAGAGCATATAATTCTTTATCATAACTAGAATAATTCAGACTAGGCCCACTCAATTTTTTCAGAAAAGTATGCAACAGGTTTGCCATCTTGTAATAACACACCTCCTAATCCAATTCCACTAGCATCACATTCAAGCTCAAAAGTCTTATTAAAATCAGGAAGTTGGAGTAAAGGAGCATGTGTCAACTTATCTTTCAATACAGTGAAGTCTTCTTCATGTGCGGTACCCCAAACAAAAGGCACATCATTCTTTGTAAGCTCATTGAGAGGTGCAGCAATGGTGCTAAAATCTCTCACAAAACGCCTATAGAAACCAGCGAGTCCAAGAAAGCTCCTCACTTGTGTGACCATTTTGGGCTGCGGCCAACTCTCAATAGCTTCAATCTTGGCTTTATCCACTTCAATTCCCCGTGGAGTAACAACATAGGCAAGAAAAGATACTCGGACAGTGCAAAATGTGCTCTTCCAAGGTTACCAAACAAACGTGCATCACGTAGAGCAATAAAAACAGTACGTAAATGTTCCAAATGTTCTTCCAAAGATTTGCTATAAATCAATATATCATCAAATAGACTACCACAAATCGTCCAATGAAAGCACGTAAAACTTCGTTCATTAGTCTCATGAAAGTACTAGGTGCATTAGTTAACTTAGTTTTAAATGCTGTTTTCCATTCATCTCCCAATTTCATACGAATTTGATGGTATCCACTACGCAAATCAACTTTGGAGAATATTCTAGAGCCACTCAATTCATCAAGCATATCATTTATCCTAGGAATAGGATGACGATAACGAATAGTAATATTATTAATGCCACTACAATCAACACACATACGCGACGTACCATCCTTTTTAGGCACTAGTATAATAGGAACAACACAAGGACTAAGAGATTCGCATATATAACCTTTGTCGAGCAGCTCCTGTACTTGACGCATAATCTCCTCTGGATTGGTACGGTATGGTGCACGGTCGGGTAGCGATGCGCCGGGAATTAAGTCAATTTGATGCTCAATCCCTCGAATAGGTGGTAATCCCGGTGGCACGTCTTGTGGGAAGACGTCAGCGAACTCCTGCAAAATTTTAGTGACAGCAGGGGCAAAGAAGAAGGCACGTCCTCGAATGAAAATAATGCCTCTTTGCACACAAAAGCATAGCAAACAGATTTGCTAAAATCTAGCTCATCAATATCAGATTTGGTGGCAAGTAAACATGCACTTTTCAATTTAATTTCAGAAGCAACACTAGATGGTTTATTATTAGGCTTCATTTGTTACTCAAATTCTTTTGCCACAATCTGATTTTCACTTTTATTCTTCTCTAGTTTTGCTTTATTAGCTCTATTAATATCATCTTTCAAAATTGAATCAGTTGTCATAGGAAGCAAAGTAATATTTTTATCCTGATGAACAAGAGTATACTGATTGTTTCTACCACGGTGTACAGAATTTTTTTCAAATTGCAATGGTCTACCAAGTAATAAGGATCATGCTTGCATGGGTACCATATCACAATCAACATATTCAGCATATGTAGAGATACTAAAATGCACACGAACAGTACGTGTTACCTCAACCTTGCCGCTGTTGTTGAACCATTGGATGTAGTAAGGATGTGGATGTGGTCTTGTGGTGAGAGATAGCTTCTCCACCCTCTCCATGCTAGCCAAGTTGTTACAGCTCCCTCCATCTATGATGATGTGAACAGAACGTTTCTTCACAACTCCCTTTGTATGGAACAAATTATGCCTCTGATTTTGCTCTACTTGTGTGACCTGCACACTCAAAACACGTTGAGCAACTAAACATTCATAATTGTGAGCGTCTTCACGAGCCATGTATTGCGTCTCATTTTCAGAATCATCTCCACCATGTTCTTCACGTGTAATAAGAGCCCAAGTCTCCTCATCATAGTCACTAGCGGACTCATACCCACCATCCTCAGTAGCAATCATCACACACTGAGATTTGCATTCTCTCACATAATGACCTCTTCCCTTACAATGACGACAAATGATATCACTTATGTGCCCTGTTGATGCCATGGAAGAAGAAGAGCTCTGTACGGGCCCGGCAGGTGTGCTCTTGGAAGATAGTGGTGGTTGTGCCTTCTTTCTTGTATCACGATTGGAGGTGGCACCTGATGGAGGTGCTGGTGCAGTGGAAGTAGAGGATGAACGTGGTGTCCATGATGAAAGTCGACCTACAGAAAAGTTAGTTCACGCCAATGCCTGTCGATCCTGTACTTCACGTTCAGTTTTACAAGCAAGATGAAATAAACGAGTGACATTATTATCCTCCTTATACTCGAGAATGGTCTGAATGTTTCTATTTAATGCACCCATAATGCGTGCAAGCATAGCTTCATTCTCCTCAAAAATACCGCATCTAATCATGCCAGTTTGTAATTCTGATAATATTCTTCTACAGAACTTTTTCCTTGTCTTAAACGCTGCAACTTTTTAAGCAATTCGCGTTGATAATATGGTGGAACCCAATGAGTACGCATAGCAGTTTTCAAAGCAGCCCAAGTAGCTGGAATATGATATAATCTACAATGTTCAGAACCCCAAACACATGCAAAACTAGTAAAAGCACAAACAGCAGCAGGAACACGTCTCTCCTTAGGATCTTGTAAACATGTAAAACATTGTTCAGTTTCTAACTCCCAAGTAAGATATATATCAGGAACATATCTACCCTCAAATGGTGGAATATTCAATTTTAGTTTAGGAAGATGGTCATGAGCTTGTACCTCAGGTGGTGCAGCCCTACCGTTACGATGATATGCATGAGGACGACCATGTGGTGGTGGTGCTGGTGGTTGGACGTAGTTCTGATTTTGATCAACCTCATCCTCGTAATGGTCCTCCACCTCTGTAGTAGCAGCAGGAGCTACAGAAGCATCAACAGTATGTACAACGGCACCAGAAGTTTGACCAGGCTAAAGGGGAATGCGCTGTGCTCGTCCCACTTGATTTGGAAGGCGATGTTGTTGTTGTTGTTGTTGTTGTTGTAGAGGTGCGATAGGTGCAGCGGGTGGTGGTTGTGGAAGACGCGCGAGCAATTCATTAAAGTTGTTATCGAGCTTTGTTTCGAACGCCTTCTCAATGCCATCTATCTTCTCCATGGCCTCTTCAAATCTGTTTAGCACATCTTCCACCTGTCCACTCATCATTTGCTGAAACTTATCATGTAACTCTTTGTTCGTCATGTTCTCCCAGTCAGTCTCGTCGGCTTGTGATCCTGTCATGATTAGTAGCAATAGAAACACACAAGAATATGATCCTACAGACTACTAGGAAGCGGTGGCAGTGGTGTGGTGGACAGTCACTAATCCGTACTAGCCCTAAATTTTTTTGTGTGGCTTTTTCGTGGACTATAGGTATGAAGAACATACTCGATCTAAACCACGAAAAACTGTAAAATCTCACCGAGCAACTTGGAAATCTGATACCACTTGATAGAGGCGGGGTGTCCCGATCTTTTGATGAGATGATAACTATCGATTTGGTGGAGACGACTTTGACGATTCGACTACAAACGTGCATGACGTTGCGCCTTAGCAATCGCTAAACCAACTCCAAAAGTTTATTGACCACGCCGGAGCACGATCAACCTGACCACGATGGTCTATTCCTGCAAGCAATCGAAGAACGAGCAAGAATATGATAAAGCAATCTGAATATTGCAAATATGGATGAAGTATTGACAAAAGTGGGGTTTCATAAGAGGTCTTGGTCTGGTCGTTGGACACAAACGAAGTACACGAAGTAGCAGCATTGGCTATCTTTTAACTAAATAAAACCCAAAGTCTAAACGACGCCCTAAGGGTTGTATGTATGGAAGAAGAGGGCGGAGTTTCGTGGCCCTTGAGGGAGGGGTCTGAAACCAACCCTAACTCTGGTTTCCCCACACATACGGACTCTAAAAACAGCCTATACTTAAATATTTCGAAATTACATGGGCCTGGCTCATAATAAGGTGACGCAGCACCTAGAATAGCCTTCGGACGAAATTGATGAAGTGGCATCTTGTATATTTCGTCCAAGGCTTCATGCACTCCATGTGGTGGCTTCAAAGTCCTTAAATCATCATTTGTAACTCCGTTCTTATTCCGCTTGCGCATGCCATCATCTCCAGGCTTGTTCTTGCTCCAGTGTTCATCCCTCTTATCCATGCCAGGCCCTTTATTTGTAAACAAAACAAATGTGTCCAATTTAGGCAGCATCATATTCTCATGAACATTAGAATCATTACCAACACAAACGAAGTACGCGAAGTTGCAGCTATGGCGAACTTTTGATCTAAACAAAACCCCAAGTCTAAACGGTGCGCTAAGGGCTGTATATATTGAGGAAGAGGGGGGGAATTTCGTGGCCCTTGGGGAAGAGGTCCGAAACCAACCCTATCTCTTGCTTCCCCACACATACGGACTCTAAAAACAGCCTATACTTATGTATTTCGAAATAACATGGGCCTGGCCCAATAATAAGGTGACGCAGCACCTAGAATAGCCTCTGGACGAAATTTATGAAGTGGAATCTTGTATATTTCGTCCAAGGCTTCATTCACTCCTTATGGTGGCTTCATAGTCCTGAAATCATCACTTGTAACTCCATTCTTGTTCCCCTTGCGAATGCCATCAACTCCATGCTTGTTCTTGCTCCAATGTTCACCCTTCTCCAAGCTAGGCCCTTCATTTGTAAGCAAAACAAATGTATCCAAGTTAGGCAGCATCATATTCTTATGAACATTAGAATCATTACCAAGAAACGAAAGTACCTGGTAATTTAATTGGCGTGCGCGAGCTCTAGTAATTGGTCCACTATATGTAACAGTAGGGGCTGTGGGTGTAACAATGGTATTGTTGCCATGTTTCTAAAGTACGAACAAGAGCATATAATTCTTTATCATAATTAGAATAATTCAGACTAGGCCCACTCAATTTTCAGAAAAGTATGCGACAGGTTTGCCATCTTGTAATAACACACCTCCTAATGCAATTCTACTAGCATCACATTCAAGCTCAAAAGTCTTATTAAAATCAGGAAGTTGGAGTAAAGGAGCATGTGTCAACTTATCTTTCAATACCGTGAAGGCTTCTTCCTGTGCGGTACCCCAAACAAAAGGCTCATCCTTCTTTGTAAGCTCGTTGAGAGGTGCAGCAATGGTGCTAAAATATCTCACAAAACGCCTATAGAAACCAGCGAGTCCAAGAAAACTCCTCACTTGTGTGACCGTTTTGGGCTGCGGCCAACTCTCAATAGCTTCAATCTTGGCTTTATCAACTTCAATTTCCTGTGGAGTAACAACATAGCCAAGAAAAGATACTCGGTCGGTGCAGAAGGTGCACTTCCCAAGGTTACCAAACAAACGTGCATCACGTAGAGCAATAAAAACAATATGTAAATGTTCCAAATGTTCTTCCAAAGACATGCTATAAATCAGTATATCATGAAAATAGACTACCACAAATCATCAAATGAAAGGACGTAAAACTTCGTTCATTAGTCTCATGAAAGTACTAGGTGCATTAGTTAACCCAAAAGGCATGACTAACCACTCATATAAACCAAACTTTGTTTTAAATGTTGTTTTCCATTCATCTCCCAATTTCATACAAATTTGAGGCTATCCACTACGCAAATCAACTTTGGAGAATATTGTAGAGCCACTCAATTCATCAAGCATATCATCTAGCCTAGGAATAGGATGATGATAACGAATAGTAATATTATTAATGCCTCTACAATCAACACACATACGCGACGTACCATCCTTTTTAGGCACTAGTATAATAGGAACAACACAAGGACTAAGAGATTCACGTATATAACCTTTGTCGAGCAGCTTGTGTACTTGACGCATAATCTCCTTCATCTCCCCTGGATTGGTACGGTATGGTGCACGGTTGGGTAGCGATGCACCGGGATTTAAGTCAATTTGATGCTCAATCCCTTGAATAGGTGGTAATCCGGGTGGCACGTCTAGTGGGAAGATGTTAGCGAACTCCTGCAAAATGTTAGTGACAGCAGGGGGCAAAGAGGAAGGCACGTCCTCGAATGAAAATAATGCCCCTTTGCACAAAAAAGAATAG
This sequence comes from Aegilops bicornis, assembly GCA_021605145.1. Classification (NCBI taxonomy): domain Eukaryota; kingdom Viridiplantae; phylum Streptophyta; class Magnoliopsida; order Poales; family Poaceae; genus Aegilops; species Aegilops bicornis. The sequence goes on along the minus strand of CM038675.1, from coordinate 355,034,824 downwards.
CAAACAGATTTGCTAAAATCTAGCTCATCAATATCAGATTTGGTGGCAAGTAAACATGCACTTTTCAATTTAAAATCAGAAGCAACACTAGATCGTTTATTATTAGGCTTCATTTGTTGCTCAAATTCTTTTTCCACAATCTGATTTTCACTCTTATTTTTCTCCTATTTTTCTTTATTAGCTGTATTAATATCATATTTCAAAATGGAATCAGGAGTCATAGGAAGTAAAATAATTTTTGTATCCTTGTGAACAAGAGTATACTTATTGTTTCTACCATGGTGTACAGATTTTTTTATCAAATTGCCATGGTCTACCAAGTAATAAGGAACATGCTTGCATAGGTACCACATCACAATCAACATAATCAGCATATGTAGAGATACTAAAATGCACACGAACAGTACATGTTACCTTAACCTTGCCGCTGTTGTTGAACCATTGGATGTAGTAAGGATGTGGATGTGGTATTGTGGTAAGAGATAGCTTCTCCACCATCTCCATGCTAGCCAAGTTGTTGCAGCTCCCTCCATCTATGATGACGCGAATAGAACGTTCCTTCACAACTCCCTTTGTATGGAACAAATTATGCCTCTGATTTTGCTCAGCTTGTGTAACCTGCACACTCAAAACACGTTGAGCAACTAAACATTCATACCACAAGCATCTTCAGGAGCCATGTATTGCGTCTCATGATCAGAATCATCTCCACCGTGTTCTTCACGTGTAATAAGAGCCAAAGTCTCCTCATCATAATCACTAGCGGACTCATACCCACCATCCTCAATAGCAATCATCACACGCTGAGATTTGCATTCTCTCGCAAAATGTCCTCTTCCCTTACAACGACGACAAATAATATCACTTGTGTGCCCTGTTGATGCCATGGAAGAAGAAGAACTCTGTGCAGGCCCGATAGGTGTGCTCTTGGCAGATAAAGGTGGTTGTGCCTGCTTCCTTGTATCACGGCTGGAGGTAACTGCTGATGGATGTGTCGGTGCAGTAGAATGTGTGGAAGTAGAGGATGCACGCGGTGTCCTTGATGAAGGTCGACCTGCAGAAAAGTTAGTCCGCGCCAATGCCTGTCGATCCTGCACTTCACGCTCAGCTTTACAAGCAAGATGGAATAAACGAGTGATATTATTATAATCCTTATACTCTAGAATGGTCTGAATCTCTCTATTTAATCCACCCATAAAACGTGCAAGCATAGCTTCATTCTCCTCAACAATACCACATCTAATCATGCCAGTTTGTAATTCCTGATAATATTCTTCTACAGAATTTTTCCTTGTCTTAAGCGCTGCAATTTTTGAAGTAATTCACGTTGATAATATGGTGGAACCCAATGGGTACGCATAGCAGTTTTCAAAGTAGCAAATTAGATGGAATAGGATATAATCTACGATGTTCAGACCACCAAACACATGCAAAACTAGTGAAAGCACAAACAGCAGCAGGAACACGTCTCTCGTCGGGATATTGTAAACAATTCAAACGTTGTTCAGTTTGTAACTCCCAAGTAAGATATATATCAGGAACATATCTACCCTCAAATGGTGGAATATTCAATTTTAGTTTAGGAAGATGGTCATGATCTCGTACCTCATGTGGTGGTGCATCCCTACCGTTGCGAAGATATGCATGAGGAAGACCTGGTGGTGGTGGTGTTGTTGGTTGCACGTAGTTTTGATTTTGATCAACCTCATCCTCATAATGGTCCTCCACCTCTGAAGTAGCAGCAGGAGCTACAGAAGCATGAACACCAGGTATAGCAGCTCCAGAAGTTTGATCATCCTCAAGAGGAACACGCTTCGCTCGTCCGAACTGATTCTAAAGGGGGCGTTGTTGCTGTCGTTGTAGAGGTGCGATAGGTGCAGCCAGCGGTGGTGGTGGAAAACACGCAAGCAATTCAGCAAACTTGTTATCGACCTATGTTTCAAACGTCTTCTCCATGCCATCTATCTTCTCCATGGCCTCTTCAAATCTGTTTAGCACATCTTGCACCTGTCCACTCATCATTTGCTGAAACTTATCATGAAGCTCCTTGTTCGTCAAGTTCTCCCAGTCAGCCTCGTCGGCTTGTGATCCTGGCATGGTTAGCAGCAATAGAAACACACAAGAATATGATCCTACAGACTACTAACAAGTGGTGGTGTCAAGTGGGTGTCACAAATCCATCAAGCAAATCTCAAATTCTTACCGGTTCTTATCCAAAGAAGAAAGGTGATCGGCAACCGATGTAGTCAAAACTCTCAAAGCTTGGATAGAGCATTTACCAGGGAGAGTCAAACGCACGATGTAGATGTATGTGGAGCTGGGAAGGCTTATAATATGGTAGCAAAAAGGGTCAGCAATAATCAGTTCAGAGATGCAAAGTTGAATAAACGCTCAACAACGGTACTGTGCTAGTCCTAGGCTAGACTGTGGTAGAGACGCGAGCCTAGAACACTAACAAAATCACGGCGCTGCATGTAAGCAAGGAAAAAAGCACACTCTGGAGAAAAATTCGCTCTGTTTTTTTGCGCTCCTTTTTTTTGCGCTCCTCTTTTTTTTTGCGAGAACTCACTATAATGGCGAGTGTCTCAAAACTCTTCCAAGGTCAAACTGACAGGATGGGCATGATTTTTTTTTACTATTTTTTTTCCGAAATCAGGGCAGCGACGACGAATAAGTGCGACAAAAAATCACTATGATGGCGAGTGTCTCAGAAGATTCAGAAAAGCCTAAAAATAGGATAGGGAAAAATATTTTTGGTCGCCAATATTTTGGCCTAAAAACTGCCCGGGGGTCTCCAATATTTTTGGTCACCAATATTTTTTTTCCGAGACCTACTCAGGAAACACAAAACGAAAACTAGTTGGATCTCGAAAACAAACCTAACATGAAAAGAACTCGAATTGGTGGTGGACAGGCAGATGTATATCTGGACTCGGATTGGTGGTGGACATGCGGATGTATATGTGGACTCGGATTGGTGGTGGATAGGCAGATGTATATGTGGACTCGGATTGGTGGTGGACAGGCGGATGTATATGGCAGCGGTAAGGAATATGTTGGTGGTGGTGGTATATGCTAGGAACGATGTAGATGGTGCGGCGGCGGCGTGACAACTTGTGAACAGAACTCGAAACTCTAAGGGAACCCAGACACTAAGACCAGCAACTTGACACGACGATGCAAACCGCAAATTCAACAAAGAAAAATACTAAAAATACTATGCGAAGGCTCAGACTGGTTCGGATATGATGAACTGACCCTAATTTTTTTATATTTTTCCTGGACTGTAGGTATAAAGAACAAACTCGATCTAAACTACGAAAAACTATAAAATCTCACCGAGCAACCTGAAAATCTGATACCACTTGATAGAGGCAAAGGTGTCCTGATGTTTCAATGAGATGGTGGCTATCATTTTCTGTGGGAGTCGACCTTGACGATCCGACTACGAACGTGCGAGACGTCGCGCCTTAGCAATCGCTAAACCAACTTCCGAGGGTTATTGACCACGCAGGAGCACGATCAACCTGACCACGAGGGCCTGTTTCCTGCGAGCAAATGAAGAACAAGCAAGAAACTAAGATGGCAATCTGGATATTGCGAATATAAGAGGAAAGCTTTATTAATGAAGGTGGGGTTCTGTGTCGCCTTGGTCTGGTCGTTGAACACAAACGAAGTACGTGAAGTTGCAGCTATGGCGAACTTTTGATCTAAACAAAAACTCCAAGTCTAAACGGTGCCCTAAGGGCTGTATATATGGAGGAAGAGGGGGGGGGGATTTCGTGGCCCTTGGGGAAGGGGTCCGAAACCAACCCTATCTCTTGTTTCCCCACACATACGAGCTCTAAAAACAGCCTATACTTATGTATTTGGAAATTACATGGGCCTGGCCCAATAATAAGGTGACGCAACACCTAGAATAGCCTCTGGACGAAATTTATGAAGTGGCATCTTGTATATTTTGTCCAAGGCTTCATTCACTCCTTATGGTGGCATCAAAGTCTTGAAATCATCACTTGTAACTCCGTTCTTGTTCCCCTTGCACATGCCATCAACTCCATGCTTGTTCTGGCTCCAATGTTCATCCTTCTCCAAGCTATGCCCTTCATTTGTAAGCAAAACAAATGTATCCAAGTTAGGCAGCATCATATTCTCATGAACATTAGAATCATTACCAAGAAATGAAAGTACCTGGTAATTTAATTGGCGTGCGCGAGCTCTAGTAATTGGTCCATTATATGTAACAATAGGGGTTGTGGGTGTGACAATGGTATTGATGTCCTCATCAATAAGCAATGTAGAGGTAACTCCCAAAGATTTGAGAATAAACAGGTGAATAGGTACTACCTCATCTACTTTCCAAACCCACAATTTAATCAGATCCTAGCCATGCAATTGTTTGAGGATTGATCTAATGCAATAAAACTGGGTAGTAAAGAGGTATGATCAAAGTGTTACTTGCCTTGCTGATGATCCGTGAAACCTTGAGACTCGTAGTAGCACGCTTCGCACTCCGGGTACTCTATCGCAAACAAACAAGCATAGAATAAGCAATTAAGCAAAAATGCACGGGTAAAACTCAAATAAGAAGATCTAACCAGAAAGTTCAACATAAGAACTCCGGTTTGCAAAAAGAATCACATCAAACAAAGCAACAACACTCAAACTGCGAAAGAAACAAGATTTGTTTACTAATCTGGACTAAAGTCAAATTTTACAGTAGCAAAAACTTGTTTAAGTTGATTAAAATGAAAGAGGGCTTTGAGAAGAAACTCTAGATGTTTGAATCGCCTGATTCCGATAAACGAGCGAAAAGATAAACTAAAACGAAAATTGGATCAGAAATCGTGATCGAAAATAATCGCGGAAAATCCAAGAAAAAGAAAACTGACGAACAGGCTAACGAACGAACATTCGCTGTCTGCGGCTAAACGGTGAAAACCGTTCGTTAAAACGAACGAACGGGCGTTTGCTAAATAAATAAACCAAAAAAAGCGATCTAAAATAAAAAATCAGGATCTAGGGTTTCGAAAAAAAACCAAACGGTTTTTCTCATGAAAACCGAGGCGGTGGCGGCTACCTCCGGCGGGGTCCGGTTAAACGGCGACTGCGGCTAGCGGCTCCTCCGGTGGGGTCGGGCGGCTATGGCGTCTGGAGGCGGCGGCGAGGCTCGGCGTGGCGGGACTCGGGCGGCGGCTAGTGTTTCAGGTGCGGGGGCTGGTGGCTCGGGCCTCCGCGGCTTTAAAGGGCCGGCCGGGCTAGTGTCTAGGTCGGACACGACCCGGCTAGGTCGGTTCGTTTTTTTAAATAATATTCCGCCCAGAAAAACAAAGAAACGAAATACTTAACGAACTCCAACAATCCTGAAATAAATTTTCCCCGTCCTCTAAAAATCTACCGTACAAGGTGAACATTTATTTGGGCCTCTAGTGCAATTTTGAAAAACGCATATTTTTCCTAATTCAAATAAAATAGCGATAAAACTCCGAATAAAAATCTTATTTGATTTTAATATTAAGTCTCCAATATTTCTTTATTTTGAGGAAGTCATTTTATCCTCTCTCTTTTATTTTCATAAAAGAAATATTTGAAGAGAAAATAATTAAAATCAAACGATCCTCTTTTCAAAATTTGAGAAAACTCAAATCTGAAAATAACGAAATCCCCAACTCTCTCCATGGGTCCTTGAGTTGCGTAGAATTTCTAGGATCAAACCAAAATGCTATAAAATATGATATGCAATGATGATCTAATGGATAACATTCCAAATTGAAAATTTGGGATGTTACAAACCTCCCCCCCTTAAGATGAATCTCTCCCTCGAGATTCGGGTTGGCTAGAAAATAGGTGAGGGTGATCCTTCCGTAGGTCTTCCTCTCGTTCCCGTGTGGCTTCATCCTCGGTATGGTGGCTCCACTGAACTTTGCAAAACTTGATAACTTTGATGCGTGTGACTCGGCTGGCAAACTCGAGAATCTTGACTGGCTTCTCCTCGTAGGTCAAATCGCTATCCAATTGTACCGCTTACAGCGGCACTGTATCTCTCAGGGGGATATCAGCCATCTCTGTGTGGCACTTCTTCAACTGAGAAACGTGGAACACATCGTGAACTCCTGACAATCCTTCGGGCAGTTCCAACTTGTAAGAAACTTCTCCCATACGTTCCAAAAGTTTGTATGGTCCCACAAACATGGTGCTAACTTTCTCTTAACTCCAAAGCGCTTTACTCCTCGAAGTGGGGATACACGAAGATACACTCTGTCTCCAAGTTTGTAAATTGTCTCCTTGCGTTTAGAATCCGCATAACTCTTCTGCCTAGACTGGGCTACCTTGAGTCTATCGCGAATCAGCTTAACCTTCTCTTCAGACTCTTTAATCAAATCTAGTCCAAACAACTGTCGGTCTCCAACTTCATCCCACAACAACGGTGTCCTGCACCTCCTTCCGTACAATGCTTCAAAAGGGGCCATCTTCAAACTGACTTGATAGCTGTTGTTATAACAGAACTCTGCGTAAGGAAAATTGTCGTCCCAACTAGATCCATAGTCTAGCGCACAAGCTCTCAACATGTCCTCCAGAATCTAACTGACTCTCTCAGTCTGTCCATCCGTCTGCGGGTGAAAAGCTGTACTGAACTCTAGCCTGGTTCCCAAAGTTTCATGCAACTGATTCCAAGACTCTGAGGTAAACTGGGTTCCTCTATCTGATACAATGGTCCTCGGAACTCCATGCAAACATATGATCCTAGTCGTGTATATCTTTGCCAGCTTAGCACTGGTGTAAGTGGTCTTCACTGGGATGAAATGAGCTACTTTCGTCAAACGATCGACTACAACCCATATCGAGTCATAGCCTGAACGACTCCTGGGAAATCCCGTGATAAAATCCATGCCTAGCTTATCCCACTTCCATTCGGGTATCAGCAATGGCTGTAGCAATCCGCTGGCTTCTGATGCTCTGCCTTCACTCTCTGACATACATCACAAACTACTAAATACTCCGCAATATCCTTCTTCATTCCGGTCCACCAGAAACTATCCTTCAAATCCAGGTAATTTTGGGATTACCTGGGTGAATCAAATATGGCGAATCATCGGCCTCTTGTAGAATCAACTTCCTGATCTCCTGATCATTTGGCACATATACGCGGTCCTCAAACCATAAGGTATCGTGCTCATCCTCACGAAATCCTTTAGCATTTCCTTTTCATCATTTCCTTTATCTCGGCAATCTCCATGTCCATCTTCTGAGCTTTTCTAATCTTATCCATCAAAGTAGATTGAATCTCCAAAGCTGCTACATAGCCTCTCGGAACTATTTCCAAACATAGCTCGCGAAGATCCTCTGCTAACTCCTTGGGTAACTCTCCGGTTGAGGGAGTCCTGGATTAGGGGGTGTCCGGATAGCCGGACTATACCTTCAGCCGGACTCCTGGACTATGAAGATACAAGATTGAAGACTTCGTCCCGTGTCCGGAAAGGACTTTCCTTGGCGTGGAAGGCAAGCTTGGCGATACGGATATGTAGATCTCCTACCATTGTAACCGACTACTGTAACCCTAGCCCTCTCCGGTGTCTATATAAACCGGAGGGTTTTAGTCCGTAGGACAACACAACAATCATACCATAGGCTAGCTTCTAGGGTTTAGCCTCCTTGATCTCGTGATAGATCTACTCTTGTACTACCCATATCAACAATATTAATCAAGCAGGAGTAGGGTTTTACCTCCATCGAGAGGGCCCGAACACAGGTAAAAACATCGTGTCCCTTGTCTCCTCGTTACCATCCGCCTAGACGCACAGTTCGGGACCCCCTACCCGAGATCCGCCGGTTTTGACACCGACATTGGTGCTTTCATTGAGAGTTCCTCTGTGTCATCACATTTAGGCCCGATGGCTCCTCCGATCATCAACAGCGATGCGGTCCAGGGTGAGACTTTCCTCCCCAGACAGATCTTCGTATTCGGCGGCTTTGCACTGCGGGCCAATTAAGCAGCCATCTGGAGCAGATTGAAAGCTACGCCCCTGGCCATCAGGTCAGATTTGGAAGTCTGAACTACACGGCTGACATCCCCAGGGACTTGATCTTCGACGGATTCGAGCCACAGCCGAGTGCGCCGCACTGTCACGAAGGGCATGATTTAGCTCTGCCGCCGAACAGTGTCCTAGAGGCCGCACCCGCATCAGCTCCGACCCTTAGTTCGGAGCCAATTGCGCTGATCGAGGACAGGTGGTTGGACGCCGCCTCGAGGCTGCAATCTCTACGGCGATCGAGCCGAACACCAGCTTTGTCTCCTGCGAAGCCTGTGACTCCAAGTTGCCGGACTCCTCTCCGGACTCCGAGCCCCCCGCGCCCCTGCCGATCGAATCCGATTGGGCGCCGATTATGGAGTTCACCGCCGCGGACATCTTTCAGCACTTGCCCTTCGGCGATATTCTGAATTCACTAAAGTCTCTCTCTTTATCAGGAGAGCCCTGGCCGGACTACGGTCAGCAAGGTTGGCATGTGGATGATGAAGAAATTCAAAGCCCACCCACCACCCACTTTATAGCCACTGTCGATGATTTAACCGACATGCTCGACTACGACTCCGAAGACATCGACGGTATGGACGCCGATGCAGGAGACGATCAGGAACCAACGCCTATAGGGCACTGGAAAGCCACCTCGTCATATGACATATACATGGTGGACACCCCAAAAGAAGGCGATGGCGATGGAACAGCGGAGGATGACCCCTCCAAGAAACAGCCTAAGCGTCAGCGTCAGCGGTGCCGCTCTAAATCCCGCCAAAGCAAAAACGGTGATTCCGGCATAGGAGATAATAACACTCCGGATAGTACCGAAGAAAACCCCCTCCAGCAAGATTCAACACAGGAGGATGGAGCAGACAGAGAGGTCGAGGACGATAATTACATGCCTCCCTCCGAAGACGAGCCAAGCCTCGACGCCGATGAATTTGTCGTGCCTGAGGATCCCATCGAACAAGAGCGCTTCAAACGCAGGCTTATGGCCACGGTGAGCAGCCTCAAGAAAAAACAACAGCAGCTCAGAGCTGATCAAGACTTGCTAGCCGACAAATGGACGGAAGTCCTTGTGGCCAAAGAATATGAACTCGAACGCCCCTCCAAGAGCTACCCAAAGCGCAGGTTGCTACCCCGATTAGAGGAGGAAGCACCTACATCACCAGCGCATGATGCGGCCGACTGGCCACCTCGTGGCCGCGACAGAGAGGCCTCTCGTCCCTCCACTCAAGCCGCACCCTGGCGCCGCTTTAAAAACACCAAGGCACGGGGAAATGCGCCAGACCTGCGAGATATATTGGAGGACAAGGCAAAGCAAACAAGGTCGATCTACGGATCGCGTGGGCGCCCCACGGCACGAGACGGTAATCGTCACGCTGGATACAGTAAATCCGGCCGGGCCAAACACAGTAGACAAAGCTTGTTTGAGCTACGTCGTGATATAGCCCAATACAGAGGTGCCACACACCCACTATGCTTCACAGATGAAGTAATGGATCATCAAATCCCAGAGGGTTTTAAACCCGTGAACATCGAATCATACGATGGCACAACAGATCCTGCGGTATGGATCGAGGACTACCTCATTCATATCCACATGGCCCGCGGTGATGATCTACACGCCATCAAATACCTCCCACTCAAGCTTAAAGGACCAGCTCGGCATTAGCTTAACAGCTTGCCAGCAGAATCAATTGGTTGTTGGGAGGACCTGGAAGCCGCATTCCTCGACAATTTCCAGGGCACTTATGTGAGACCACCAGACGCCGATGACCTAATCCACATAATTCAGAAGCCAGAGGAATCGGCCAGACAATTCGGGACATGGTTCCTAACCAAGAAAAATCAAATCGTCGACTGTCCGGACGCAGAGGCCCTAGCGGCGTTCAAGCATAATATCTGTGACGAGTGGCTTGCCCGGCACCTTGGAGAGGAAAAGTCAAAATCTATGGCAGCCCTCACGACACTCATGACCCGCTTTTGCGCGGGAGAAGACAGCTGGCTGGCTCGTAGCAATAACATGACCAAGAGCCCTGGTAATTCGGATACCAAGGACAACAGTGGCAGGTCACGTTGCAACAAGCACAAGAGCCGCATTAACGGCGACAATGCTGAGGATACGGCAGTTAATGCCGGATTCAGGGGCTCTAAACCCGGTCAGCGGAAAAAGCCATTCAAGAGAAATAGTCCGGGCCTGTCCAGTTTGGACTGAATACTCGACCGCTCGTGCCAGATACATGGCACCCCCGAAAAGCCAGCCAATCACACCAACAGGGATTGTTGGGTGTTCAAGCAGGCCGGCAAATTAAATGCCGAAAACAGAGATAAGGGGCTACATAGCGACGAGGAGGAGGATCCCCGACCGCCGAACAGTAGTGGACAGAAGGGATTCCCCCCACAAGTGCGGATGGTGAACATGATATACGCAACCCACATCCCCAAGAGGGAGCGGAAGCGTGCGTTAAGGGACGTATACGTGATGGAGCCAGTCGCCCCGAAGTTCAACCCATGGTCCTCCTGCACGATCACTTTTGATCGAAGGGACCACCCCACTAGCATCCGTCATGGCGGATTCGCCGCATTAGTTCTAGACCCAATTGTTGACGGATTTCACCTCACTAGAGTCCTTATGGACGGCGGCAGCAGCCTGAACCTGCTTTATCAGGATACAATGCAGAAAATGGGCATCGATCCCTCGAGGATTAAACCCACTAAAACGACCTTTAAAGGTGTCATAACAGGTGTAGAGGCCAACTGTACAGGCTCAGTCACACTTGAAGTGGTCTTCGGATCTTCGGATAATTTCCGAAGCGAGGACTTAATCTTCGACATAGTCCCGTTCCGCAGTGGCTATCACGCACTGCTCGGGAGAACCGCATTTGCCAAGTTCAATACGGCACCGCACTATGCATACCTTAAGCTGAAGATGTCAGGCCCTCGAGGAGTCATTACGGTCAATGGAAACACCGAACGCTCTCTCCGAACGGAGGAGCATACGGCGGCCCTCACAGCGGAAGTACAAAGCAGCCTCTCAAGGCAATTCTCCAGTCCGGCCATTAAAAGACCGGACACCGTCAAGCGCGCCCAGATTAACCTACAACAAGACCACCTGGCACGTTTCGAGCAGGCGTAGCAATGCGGCCCCAACCCCAGCCCTCGCGAAATTGCGAAACCAGTGCTGCGCGTACATAACTACGCTCTAGAAATACCATGGGCACAGGGGGAGGGGCACCATCACTGCACGCCCGAAACACGGCTTAAACCGCACTAGGGGCTGCCGATTTCTTAATTTTCTCTTACTTTCAGGATTCCATCCTTCGGAAGGCCTAACCGGCAGTACAATTGCTGCTAAAACGATGCAAGAACCAGGGAAGCAGAAAGCTACGCCGCACTACGGAACTCTCAGGTGGTCTCTATTACGAGCAGTATACCTGTTTCGCATACCAATCTGCAGCCCGCCCCTGGAAAGGACATGTTAAATAGTCCCACCTTTTACTTATCACACAATTTGTATCGTTCTGCTTTGATCGCAGCTTTTTCAAATAAACAATGCATAGCTTTAGTCTATTATTGCATTACTCTTCTTTACGAATATATGTTCATTAATGACATGTTGCACCCGTACACTTTGGTACGGCCAATACGCCAGGGGCTTAAGTACCCCATAACACGGTGTGAGAAGTCCGAACACTTTCACAAGTGCGGCACCCCGAACTTATAGCATTATATGCATCGGCTCCGAATCATGTCTTGGATCAATAGTTGGGTTTGCCCGGCTCCTATGTTTTGGTACCTTATGTTCCGTTATATCAGCTAAGGTAGCACTAGGAGAACTACTACGATTGTGCCCCAGTTGAGCTGGGCTAAGCACCTCAGTAGAGAAAGCTAAAACTAACTGTCATGATGAGGCGAGAGCTGGTCGCTGTTCGAGAGGTTTTTGAGTCCCTAAAGACTTATGCCGCTTAGAGCGAGGAGTCGGCTTTGTCCGGCCTAGGCGTGGATAGAGCCCCGAACTCGGTCTTCCGAACACTAGGGGCTTCGCCGAAATTTAAAATTATAGAATTATATGGCTAAGTGAGAGTGTTCAAGCATTATAGTCCGATTGCCTTGTTAGTTGTGTTGAGTGCCTCCCTCGAAGGACCCAAGAATGGGAAAAAGAGCGCTCAAGTTTATCCCGAACACCCCAGCACTCGTGGCATGGGGGCAGAAGCCGACGACTAACGGCTGCACAGAAGGTAATATTTTAAATTCAAAAAAGCATAGCTTAGCGCACATGAACAATTTTTCAGCGCACAGGACAAAACGAGCGAGTTTACTCAAAAATTACAACCTTGGAACATTCATCCGCCATAAGGCGGGCACCCTTCAGGACGCCCTCATAATACATCTCGGGCTTACGATGCTCCTTGCCCGGCGGTGGCCCATCCTTCACAAGCTTCTCAGCATCCAGCTTGCCCCAGTGCACTTTAGAACGGGCAAGCGCCCTACGGGCACCTTCGATGCAGACGGAGCGCTTGATGACTTCGAGCCTTGGACAGGCCTCCACCAGCCGCCGCACCAGCCCGAAGTAGCTCCCAGGCAGAGCCTCTCCAGGCCACAGCCGAACTATGAGGCCCTTCATGGCCTGTTCGGCCACCTTGTGGAGCTCGACCAGTTGCTTCAGCTGGTCGCTCAAGGGCACAGGGTGTTCGGCCTCAGCATACTGAGACCAGAACACCTTCTCCGTCGATCTCCCCTCCTCGGCTTGGTAGAAGGCGGGGACATCAGACACGCTACGGGGAAAAATCTGCGAATGCTCCTGGAGAGCTCCGGATTTGGGTAAGTAACAAGTAACTCACTTTCACGTGCTTGCTTTGCATAAAGAATGCCTTACCCGTCGCTATCTTCTTCATTGCCTCCACCTCCTGGAGGGCCTTCTGGGCTTCGGCCTTGGCAGACTTGGCATTCTCAATGGCCGCCGCGAGCTCGGACTCTCGCGTCTTTGAGTCAAGCTCCAAACTCTCATGTTTTTTCATGAGAGTCTGGAGCTCTTGCCGCACCTCGCCAACCTGCGCCTCATACTTCTCCCGCTCGGTGCGCTCCGTGGCCACCCTCTTCTCGGCCTCGGACAGCGCTTGCTTAAGGGTCGCCACCTCCGTTGTGGCCCCTACAATAGCCAAGTTAATCCTGTCACTTTTTGCAATTGCACCTTTTATATATTTAAATAAGGTATTTCTTACCTTCCTTGTCCTCGAGCTGCTTCTTGGCAAGCCCGAGCTCTTGCTCGGACTGCTCGAGGTTCTGCTTCAGCGTGTCCACCTCCGCAGTCAGTGCGGCGGACGCCAGCAGCGAAGCCTGCATACGCATATTGACTTGATTATATTAGACTCCTGCGAATATTATTAGATCCTCTACTCGGCTTTTCTTTCCGAACGCCGAATAGAGCATCAGGGGCTACTGTCTATGCGGTAATATTTTTACATATCCTTGACTTACCTCAAAGCCGGTTAGAAGGCTGGCACAGGCTTTAGTCAGTCTGCTCTTGGCGGACTGAACCTTCTGGATCACCATACTCATCACAGTACGGTGCTCCTCGTCGATGGAGGCGCCGTTAAGCACCTCCAGCAGATTGTCCGGCACCTCCGGTTGGACGGGGGCCACCGGCTCAGTAGGCTTGCTCCTCTTGGAAGGAGGTCGCCTGCCGGACTCGGGAACCTTTGAAGGTTCTGGAGCGGTGTCCGGCCTAGGGCCGGACTTGGAGCCCTTAGGGGTTCTATCCCCTTGGCGCCTGGAGTCCGGGAGGTCGCCTTGCGGTGCCTTCAGGACCACCTCCTCCTGGCTTGGAACCTCCTGGGACAACACTTAGGCGTCGTACGTAGGGCGGGGGGAGGTAGCGGGCGGAAGTGAATTCACATCTGACGAATCCAGGGAGCCGCTTGACGACTCGTCGAGCCCGACCTTGGGCGGACTGCATAGTCATATTCGGCGTAAGAAGGAGCTGTGCAAGAAAGGAACACTATGAATTGCTCTGGTGTCCGAATACTTACGATTTCGCCTGTGGCTTGGCCTGTCAGGCGGCTCCTCTTCGCCGTAAATGCATGTTGGTGGAGTAGTCCGGAGGAAGGGTATTTCCCTTCTTGGACCCTTCGGCCTCCCCACTTGGGGCGGCCTTCCTTTTCTTCCCTCCCTCCGTTGGAGAGGGAGAGGTCTCTTCTTCCTCCTCCTCGTCTTCACGGGAGGAGTGCGTCTCGGAGTCGTCGGATGATGAATCCGACACCACCAGGCGCCGGGCACTCGTTCGAGTCCCCGTGGCCTTCTTCTCCGGCACCACATAGGGTGCCGGAACCAGCAGCTTCACCAATCTGGCGTCCGCTGGGCCTTCGGGCAGAGGGGCCGGACAGATAATCTATTCGGCCTTCTTCAACCATTCCTGTCAAAGGCACGGGAGTTTAGATCCCGCATAGATTTAAAGTATAAAGACAAATATCCTGTAAAAGGTAAAACAGCTTACCGCGCTGGCTTGACGCTGCGCGCTGAATCCGCGATCCTCGGTAGCGGATGCAGGAGCCTCGGCGCCCTTGAATAGCACCTTCCAGGCATCTTTGTACGTCGTGTCGAAGAGCCTGCTTAGAGTTCGGTGCTGCGCCGGGTCGAACTCCCACAAGCTGAAGTCCCGTTGTTGGCACGGGAGGATCCGGCGGACGAGCATGACCTGGACTACATTGACAAGTTTGAGCTTCTTGCTCACCAGGTTTTGGATGCATGTTTGTAGTCCGATCACCTCTCCTTTTTCACCCCACGACAGGCCCGTTTCCTTCCAGGAGGTAAGCCGCGTAGGGGTTCCAGATCGGAACTCGGGGGCTGCGACCCATTCAAGGTCAAGCGGCTCGGTGATGTAGAACCACCCCGACTGCCACCCCTTCAGGGTCTCCACGAAGGAGCCCTCGAGCCATAGGACGTTGGGCATCTTGCCCACCATGGCACCTTCGCACTCCGCCTGGTTGCCGCGCACCACCTTTGGCTTGACATAGAAAGTCTTGAGCCATAGGCCGAAATGGGGGCGGATGCAGAGGAAAGCCTCGCACACGACGATAAATGCCGAGATGTTGAGGATGAAGTTCGGGGCCAGATCATGGAAATCTAGGCCGTAGTAGAACATGAGCCCCCGGACAAATGGGTGGAGAGGGAAGCCCAGTCCATGGAGGAAATGGGGGAGGAACACCACCCTCTCATGAGGCCCGGGGGTGGGGACGAGCTGCCCCTCTTCGGGAAGCCGGTGCGCGATGTCGTTGGACAAGTATCTGTAACATCCCAAATTTTCAATTTGGAATGTTATACATTAGATCATCATGCATATCATATTTTTCTCGCATTTTCCGATCCTAGAAAATTTCATGCAACTCAAGGACCCTCGGAGAGAGTTGGAAGTTTCATTATTTTCATATTTGGGATTTCTCAAATTTTGAAAATAGGATCATTGGATTTATTTAATTATCTTCATAAAGTTTTCCTATAACAATCTCAAGAGAGGGAATAATATGACTTTCCCAGCATCTAGGAAAAATGAAGATATTATAAATAAACCAAATTTGGTTTTTGAAAGATTTATTTTGCTTAGGCAAAATGAGCATTTTAAAAATATTATGCATGTTTGCTGTTTTTAAAGTTCATTTTGTTCGACTCATTTTTAGGAGTCGGGGAAAATTTGTTTTATTTAAATCGGAGTTCGTTTGATATTTTTTTAATTCGTTTGGTTTTATTTAAAAAAAAACGCGCCGCCCCCCCTGGGCCAAGGCCCAGCCAGCCAAACCCCAGGCGCCCCCAGCCCACCTCCTCTCCTCCCTTGCGGCGCTCGGCCGCCCGTGAGCCCGCGCCGCCACGCCACCGCCGCCGCCCGTGTCCGGGTCGGGACACCCGCCGCCGTGCCCCTCCCCAAGGCACCGGAGCCCCCCCCTCCTATTTAACCCGCGGACCCCCCTCTCTCTCACCTCGATCCGCCGCCCGCCCCAAGCCGAGCCGCGCCCGCCGCCGAGGACGCCGCCGTCGCCCGGGAGCACCCGCCGCCTCGTCGCCCCTCCCGACCCGCCGCCACCCGCCCGACCGCCGGAGACCGCTTGAGCCCCGCCGGCGATCACCGAGGTAGCCACCGCCCAGCGCCGCCCGATCGGTTTTACCCTAGAAAACCGGTCCGGTTTTTTTTATGATGTTCGGTTTTTTTCAAAACCTAGATGGGTTTTATTTTCTTCGGTTTTCTTATTTAGTGAACGTTCACCGACCCGTTCGTTTCAATGAACGCGTTCGTTGGATTAGTTCTGATAACGAACGTCCGTTATTTAGTTCGTTAGTCGTTTTCTTTTAAATCGGATTTAATCCGTTATTTTCAGATTCGATTTCTGATCCGATTTTCAAATCTGTTTTATTTCTTGCTCGTTTATCGGAATCAGGTGATTCAAGCGCCTGGAGTTTCGTGACGAAACCGCCGTTCCGACTACCCTACTTACACAGAGTTTTGCTACTATAAAATTTTGACCTAATTTCAGATTGCTAAACCGAGTCGTTCTCTCTCGAGTTCCGACTTTCGATGCCTTATTTGATTCGATTCTTTTGCAACCAGGGTTCTTAAGTTGAACTATCTGGTTAGATCTTTTATTCGAGATTTCCTGTGCATTAGATGAGTACTTATTGTATGCTTGTTGTTTGTCTGCGTTAGATCACCGGTGCGCCGCTTGTTACTTGAATCTCTAGGACTCGCGGATCATCGGCAAGGCAAGTAACACTTTGATCATACCTTTTCTACTACCCAGCTTTTATTGCATTAGATCAAGCCCTCAAACACTTGCATGTTTAGGATCTAATTAAATTGTGGGTTTGGGAAGTAGATTGAGGTAGTACCTATTACTGCTTTACTTATGAAACCTTGGGAGTTACTTCTACGTTTGCTTATTGTGCCATGCTATGCTAGTAGGCGTGGATTGGGTGAGTGAATATCCATGACAGATGTGAGATTGTTAATTAATGGTTTATCTAAGGTGGCAACCTAAACACACATCTGGGTGGATTGAGGCACTGGTTTCTATCAGGACTTACTGTATTTCTTCGGACCGCCACCTGTGCTCTAAGGGATCATAAGATTATTCAAATCGAAACTTCCGTGCAGCCACAAGTCAATTATGGGCTCTGGCGTAGTTGACTAAGTTGTGCGAACTCTTACGGGTAGGCTAGCTGATGTAGGGGATGTAGGTTGGTACGGTCTACCCACATGTAAGGTGCTAGCGCTTCTGAAAGACTATGTCTCGGTCATCCGTTTCTCAAACACCATGCGGTGCGAGAACCAAGCGGAGGCGATCGAGTCTTGTGGGGAAAAGTGCGCAAACCTCTGCAGAGTGTATAAACTAATCATGATTAGCCGTGTCCCTGGTTATGGACATCTTGAGTATCTAGTACTTGAATATCATGTGAATCTCAACATGTTACTTCTAATAATAAAGTTATTGGGTTTTAATGAGTACTTTTAATGGGGATTGAGGATGCTGTCAACCATTCTCAATGTTTAACAACCACCATGATAGTTAAATAAAATTATTCCTTTGATGTAGGTAAAATCAGCTTTATGCAAAAATGTAAATCAGAGAGCCTTACCACCAGCCATATATGCATGTAGTATAGGCTTGTTGCTCCATTGTTCTCTATGTGTTACATTGCGGCATATTCCATGTCTTGACCCGTTTTGGGCTGCAACTTTTCATGTTGAGACTTTTCGAACGACAGTAAGGTGTTAGGTCGTGGTTCTATACTCGGTGATGCCGTTGGAGTTGATGGACTCACCTGCTTTCCAAGCCTTCCATTGTTATTATTAGATGGCCTTAAGCCATATTATTGTATTAAGTTCCCTTGTGGACAACGATGTAATAAGTGTGTGATTGCTACTACGCTATAAATCCTTGAAATCTTGTGTGGTGTCGGCATTCTTGATCCAGGGATGACACCGAGCACGAGCACTAGATCCATTCGGATGCCGGTCGCTCTGAGAGAATGGTATCAGAGCACACGCTGACTGTAGGACACGACCACTACGATAAAGCCATAGATCACTATTCTCTTCTCATTTTCTAACTCCTCATCTTTTCTACTCTCTTTAGGATGAAGGACGCGAAGATCAAGTACACCCAACGGATGAAGGCACACCTTTTGGATTTCACTTGAAGGAAGTTACCAAGTACACGAACATAGGACTACCAAGCTTCACCGGACTTTCAACGCCACTACTGCACGAAGAGGAGCTATTTGGAAGATTCACGCTCACGTTCGGGAAGGACATTCGCCCCAATCACCAAGCCTATAGATAGTGTTTTCAGTGCACCAACTTGGAGTCTGGGAAAGAGCATGGCAGCTCACATCACCATGGGACGCATTGGAGAAGTTTATCAAGAAGACCTTAAGGACACAATCTACCAGATTTGCGGACGCCGAGATGACAAATGGGACGTCACAAGACCAAGAAGGATAGATCCATTGCAGCATTCATCCAGGAGTTAAACCAAAGACATTCGACGCCAGAGAACCAGATGTGCAATGATATGTTGGAGTTGCAGAATGCAAAAGGAAGGATCATCGAGCTTGAAGAAGAACTAAAGACAACTTCGCAAGGACTATATGGGCGAGATCGTAGCTCTAGCAAGACACAATAACGATCTTAAGTACGAGATTGAAGAACTCAAGAAGAAGTTGGCGCTCGGAATGAAGACCAAGATGTCAATTGCCCAAGCGACTACATCAACATCGACGACACCGATTCGGATCCAAGTGAACCCGACTTTGAAGACGAAGTTGAGCAGACATTATGGAGTCTTCCACGGGTTCAAATTAGTAGAAGTCCCACACATATTAGTAGTAGTCCCTCCATGTAAATCCTTATAGTACACGCACTTTGCGATAGTTAGATCGTTGTAAGCCTTTGTTTGATTGAATGAAGTGATTTTGTGTGTATTTGCTCATGTGCATTTGGGTAGTGATTCCCCTTAGACCTCATACTATTCTAAATTCTCATCTTTTCTAAACCCATCAGATGCCTCCGAGACGCGACCGGATTCGCTTTTCCGCCAGAGATCACCCAACCGATCCAAAGAGAATACCTGATTCAAACATTGGTGCGTAACTGTGGCAACAACAACAACAACAACCCACCACCACCACCACTGCGGATCATCGACTCGTTTCCTTAGACTAAACCCACGGTGTATTCCCGGTAGCACCAAGCCAATTGTAGCAGATGACTGGCTCCGCAAGATAGGAAGGGAGCCGACCGCTGCAGGATGCACGGATGGAGAAAGAGTGAAGTTTGCAGCACATCAGCTTGAAGGACCCGCAGCTGACATGGTGGGAGAATTTCACAGACCACTTACCACCTGAGACACCGTCACATGGGATCAATTTCAGCAAGCTTTTACTTTGCCCATGTTTCAGCAGGAGCTATGGCCATGAAGAAGCGTGAGTTTCGCAACTTACGCCAAGGAGGAAGGATCATACAAGACGTGGATGACTTTAGTAAACTAGCACGTTATGCCCCGGATAGCGTTGCTCTTGATGCACGACTAAGCGGGGAGAAGTTTCTAGAAGGACTGAATGATGAGTTCAAGATGCCGTTGATGGTAGCCGGTTCAATAACTACCAGGAGTTAGTAGACCGAGCCCTCATGATTGAAGGAAAGCAAAGAAGAATTGAGAACTGCAAGCGGAAGTATGGACAAGGGAAGTATAACTGGAGCTCAGCAGAAACCTCGTTATACCCCTAAGTCAGGAATTCAGTTTGACATACCCATGGAGGAAGTAATTCACATAACCATAACAGCACTAAGAATGGGAGCAGGGAATGGAGGAAGCAGCGGACAGAATCGCACCAACCCGTCAACACCATCCAAAGTAGAACTGAGTCATATTACTTGCTTTAAGTGCCGCAATTGGGCATTATGCCAATGATCGCCCGAAGGCCATAATGGAAATGGCAATGGAAGCTACGGAAAGAAGCCCAACCCTTTCAATAGGGACGGTGAACCACATTGAAGTGGAGGAGGTTGAAGATCAGCCCGATGCAAGAATCGGTAAGTTTTTGGTTAAGTCATTTATCGCGGTTGTTCTTTTCGATCTTTGGTGCATCGCATTCATTCATATCAAGGGATTTGTGGATAAGTACAAGTTACCAACCCAAGCCCTTAGGTCACCCATGCTAGTAACCTCACCGGAGCAGAGTACATGGCTAGTAAATGGTGTGATCGACCGCCATTAAGGATTGGACACTATGTTTTCCCCTCGGACCTAATAGTTACGGAATCCCAAGGATTGGATGTGATATTAGGTATGGATTGGTTATCAAGGTATGGAGGAAACATTGATTGCTCCACTAGATCAATTTTGCTCACCACACGAAGGAAGAAGGATTAAGTATGTATCACGGCACGAGCCGAGGAGAGCACAAGTTAATTGCTTATCGTGAGTGGTACAGGAAGAAGTACCAGTGGTGAAGGATTTTCTGATGTATTTCGGAAGAATTGCGGGAATGCCACCGGATAGAGACATTGAGTTTTTGATCGAGCTGTTGCCGGGAACAGGCCCGATATCGAAGCGACCATATAGGATGCCAGCACAGGATTTGGCGGAAATCAAGAAGCAGATTAAGGAGCTTTTGGATAAAGGTTTTATACGCCCAAGTTCTTCACCTTGGGGATCACCCGTTTTGCTAGTGGAGAAGAAGGACGGATCGTTAAGAATGGTTGTTGATTATCGTGGATTGAATGAAGTAACAATCAAGAACAAGTACCCACTACCTATGATAAATGATCTGTTTGATCGCTTGCAAGGAGCCAAGGTGTTTTCCAAGATCGACTTGCGATCAGGGTACCATCAGTTGAAAATTCGGGAGCAGGACATACCCAAGACAGCATTTACCACGAGATATGGACTATACGAGTATACCGTTATGTCATTTGGACTGACTAACGCACCAGCCTATTTCATGAACCTGATGAACAAAGTGTTTATGGAGTTTTTGGATAAGTTCGTCGTGGTGTTCATTGATGACATTTTGATTTTCTCGAAGAATGAAGAGGAACACAAGTAACATTTGCGATTGGTTTTGGAGAAACCGAGGGAACACCGGTTGTATGCCAAGTTCAGCAAATGTGAGTTTTGGCTAAAGGAAGTTGGATTTCTCGGACATGTTATATCCGGAGAAGGGATAGCAGTTGACCCCACAAAAGTTGAGACCGTAACCAAATGGGAAGCACCAACGACAGTTGGAGAGATTCGGAGTTTCCTTGGACTCGCAGGATACTACCGAAGGTTCATTGAGAATTTCTCAAGGATTGCCAAGCCTATGATGGAATTGTTGAAGAAGGAAAACAAATTCATATGGACTGAGGACTGCGAGGCAAGTTTTAGGAGTTGAAGAAAAGATTAGTTACCTCACCAGTTTTGATAATTCCAGATCAGACAAAGGAAAAAGAGGTTTATTGCGACGCTTCACGTCGAGGACTAGGAGCAGTGCTTATGCAGGAAGGAAGAGTTGTTTCGTATGCTTCACGACAACTTAAGCCCCATGAGTTGAATTATGCCACTCATGATTTGGAATTAGCAGCCGTTGTGCATGCCCTGAAGACGTGGAGACATTTTCTCATTGGAAATCATTGTGAAGTATATACGGATCACAAGAGTTTGAAGTACATCTTCACACGAAGGAATTGAATCTCGGACAAAGGAGATGGTTAGAGCTTATCAAGGATTATGACATGAGATTGCATTATCACCCGGGAAGGCTAATGTCGTAGCAGACGCATTGAGCCGTAAGAGCCACGTCAATACCCTAATGATGGGAGGAATACCCAATGAGTTAGCGAAGACCTTCGAGAGCTATGTTTGGAAATAGTTCGAGAGGCTATGTAGCAGCATTGGAGATTCAAATAACGCTGATAGACAAAATCAGAGAAGCCCAAAAGGCAGATAAGGAAGTTGCCTCTATAAAGGAGAAAATGAGCAAAGGAAAATCTAAAAGATTTCGTGAGGATGAGCACGATACCCTATGGTTTGAGGACCGTGTTTATGTGCCCAATGACCCAGAGATCAGGAAGCTGATTTTACAAGAAGCCCATGATTCACCCTATTCGATTCACCCAGGAAATACCAAGATGTATTTGGATTTGAAGAATACTTTCTGGTGGACCGGAATGAAGAAGGATATTGCGGAGTATGTAGCAGTTTGCGACGTATGTCAGAAAGTAAAGGCAGAGCATCAGAAGCCAGCAGGATTGTTACAACCATTGCCGATACCCGAATGGAAGTGGGATAAACTAGGCATGGATTTTATCACAGGATTGCCAAAGACTCGTTCAGGATATGACTCGATTTGGGTTATAGTCGACCGTTTGACTAAGGTAGCTCATTTTATTCCGATCAAGACTACCTATAGCGGTGCTAAGTTGGCAAAGATATACATGACCAGAATTGTGTGCTTACACGGAGTTCCGAGGAGCATCGTGCAGATAGAGGAACCCGGTTTACCTCGAAATTTTGGAACCGGTTGCACGAAACATTAGGAACCCGATTGGAATTCAAAGACAGCTTTTCCACCCACGCACCGATGGATGCACCGAGAGAGTCAATCAGATTTTGGACGACATCTTTGAGAGCTTGTGCCCTAGATTATGGATCTAGCTGGGATGAAAATTTGCCGTATGCAGAATTTTCCTACAACAACAGCTACCAAACCAGCTTGAAGATGGCACCTTCGAGGCTCTGTATGGAAGAAGGTGCAGGACACCGTTGTTATGGGACTAAACCGAGATCGAGTTGTTTGGACCAGATTTGATTAAGGAGTGCGAGCAGAAAGTTAAGTTGATTCGAGACAGGCTCAAGGTAGCCCAGTCCTGCACAAAAGAGCTATGCCGATTCAAAGCGCAAAGCGATTGAGTATGAAGTTGGAGATGAGTATATCTCAGAGTATCCCGCCGAGGAGTTAAGCGTTTTGGAGTTAAAGGAAAGTGAGCACCACGTTTCGTTGGACCGTATAAGATTTTGCAACGCATGGGAGAAGTTGCTTATAAGTTGGAATTGCGGAAGGACTGTCAGGGAGTTCATGATGTATTCCATGTTTCTCGATTGAAGAAATGTCACCCGAGATAGCAGAGAGGTACCGTTAAGAGATCTTGTACCATTGGAAACAATGCAGTTGAAGGATGACTTGACATATGAGGAAAAACCGGTTAAGATTCTCGATTATGCCAGCAGAGTTACCCGCGCAAGGTTATCAAGTTTTGCAAAGTTCATTGGAGCCACCACCTTTGAGGATGAAGCCACACAGGAAAGAGAGGAAGTTTTGCTCAAGGACCACCCTCACCTATTTTCTAGTTAACCCGAATCTCGAGGGCTAGATTCATCTTAAGGGGTAGGTTTGTAACATCCCAAATTTTCAATTTGGAATGTTATACATTAGGTCATCATGCATATCATATTTTTCTCGCATTTTCCGATCCTAGAAAATTTCATGCAACTCAAGGACCCTCGGAGAGAGTTGGAAGTTTCATTATTTTCATATTTGGGATTTCTCAAATTTTGAAAATAGGATCATTGGATTTATTTAATTATCTTCATAAAGTTTTCCTATAACAATCTCAAGAGAGGGAATAATATTACTTTCCAGCATCTAGGAAAAATGAAGATATTATAAATAAACCAAATTTGGTTTTTGAAAGATTTATTTTGCTTAGGGAAAAATGAGCATTTTAAAAATATTATGCATGTTTGCTGTTTTTAAAGTTCATTTTGTTCGACTCATTTTTAGGAGTCGGGAAAAATTTGATTTATTTAAATCGGAGTTCGTTTGATATTTTTTTAATTCGTTTTGTTTTATTTAAAAAACGCGCCCCACAGGCCAAGGCCCACTGCCCACCAGCTACCAGCCCAGCGCCCTGCCCACCTCCCTCTCCTCCCTCGCGCGCTCGGCCGCCCGAGCGGAGCCCCGCCGCCGCACGCCACCGCCGCCACCCGTGTCCGGGTCGGACACCCGCCGCCGTGCCCCCTCCCCCAAGGCACCGGAGCCCCCCCCCCCTCCTATTTATACCCCGCCGGACCCCCCCCCTCTCTCTCACCTCGATCCGCCGCCGCCCGCCCCCAAGCCGAGCCGCCGCCGCCGCCGAGGACGCCGCCGTCGCTTGAGCACCCGCCGCCTCGTCGCCCTCCCGACCCGCCGCCACCCGCCCGACCACGGAGACCCGCCGAGCCCGCCGGCGATCACCGGAGGTAGCCACCGCCAGCCGCCCGATCCGGTTTTCCCTAGAAAACCGGTCCGTTTTTGCGATGTTCGGTTTTTTCAAAACCTAGATGGGTTTTTATTTTTTCGGTTTTCTTATTTAGTGAACGTTCACCGACCCGTTCGTTTCAATGAACGCGTTCGTTGGATTAGTTCTGTTAACGAACGTCCGCTATTTAGTTCGTTCGCTGCTTTTCTTTTAAATCGGATTTAATCCGTTATTTCGATTCGATTTACGATCCGATTTTCAAATCTGTTTTATTTCTTGCTCGTTTATCGAATCAGTGATTCAAGCGCTGGAGTTTCGTGGACGAAACCGCCGTTCGACTACCCTACTTACACAGAGTTTTGCTACCATAAAATTTTGACCTAATTTCAGATTGCTAAACCGAGTCGTTCTCTCTCGAGTTCCGACTTTCGATGCGTTATTTGATTCGATTCTTTTGCAACCAGGGTTCTTAAGTTGAACTATCTGGTTAGATATTTTATTAGAGATTTCCCTGTGCATTAGATTAGTACTTATTTTATTCTTTTTGTTTGTCTGCGTTAGATCACCCGAGTGCGCCGCTTGTTACTTGAATCTCTAGGACTCATGGATCATCAAGAAGGCAAGTAACACTTTGATCATACCTTTTCTACTACCCAGCTTTTATTGCATTAGATCAAGCCCTCAAACACTTGCATGTTTAGGATCTAATTAAATTGTGGGTTTGGGAAGTAGATTGAGGTAGTACCTATTACTGCTTTTACTTATGAAACCTTGGGAGTTACTTCTACGTTTGCTTATTGTGCCATGCTATGCTAGTAGACGTGGATTGGGTGAGTGAATATCCATGACAGATGTGAGATTGTTAATTAATGGTTTATCTAAGGTGGCAACCTAAACACACATCTGGGTGGATTGAGGCACCTGGTTTCTATCGAGACTTGCCTGTATTTCTTCGGACCGCCACCTGTGCTCTAAGGGATCATAAGATTATTCAAACTGGAAACTTCCGTGTGCAGCCACAAGTCAATTATGGGCTCTGGCGTAGTTGACTAAGTTGTGCGAACTCTTACGGGTAGGCTAGCTGATGTAGGGGATGTAGGTTGGTACGGTCTACCCACATGTAAGGTGCTAGCGCTTCTGAAAGACTATGTCTCGGTCATCCGCTTCTCAAACACCATGCGGTGCGAGAACCAAGCGGAGGCGATCGAGTCTTGTGGGGAAAAGTGCTAAACCTCTGCAGAGTGTAAAAACTAATCATGATTAGCCGTGTCCCCGGTTATGGACATCTTGAGTATCTAGTACTTGAACATCATGTGAATCTCAACATGTTACTTCTAATAATAAAGTTATTGGGTTTTAATGAGTACTTTTAATGGGGATTGAGGATGCTGTCAACCATTCTCAATGTTTAACAACCACCATGATAGTTAAATAAAATTATTCCTTTGATGTAGGTAAAAATCAGCTTTATGCAAAAATGTAACCGTAGAGCCTTACCACCAGCCATATATGCATGTAGTATAGGCTTGTTGCTCCATTGTTCTCTATGTGTTACATTGCCAAAGATATTCCATGTCTTGACCCGTTTCGGGCTGCAACTTTTCATGTTGCGTAGATTTTCGCATTTGACGAGTAAGGTGTTAGGTCGTGGTTCTATACTCGGTGATGCCGTTGGAGTTGATGGACTCACTCGCTTTCCAAGCCTTCCACCGTTATTATTAGATGGCCTTAAGCCATATTATTGTATTAAGTTCCCTTGTGGACAACGATGTAATAAGTGTGTGATTGCTACTCTGCTATAAATCCTTCGGCATCTTGTGTGGTGTCGACATTCTTGATCCAGGGATGACACCGAGCACGAGCACTAGATCCATTCGGTCTGGTCGCTACAGAGAATGGTATCGAGCACATCACGATCAGAGGACACGACCACTACGATAAAGCCATAGATCACTATTCTCTTCTCATTTTCTAACTCCTCATCTTTTCTACTCTCTTTAGGATGAAGGGCGAAGATCAAGTACACCCAACCGGATGAAGGCACACCTTTTGGATTTCACTTGAAGGAAGTTACCAAGTACCGAACATAGGACTACCAAGCTTCACCGGACTTTCAACGCCACTCACTCAAGAGGAGCTACCGAAGATTCACGCTCACGTTCCAGAAGGACATTCGCCCCAATCACCAAGCCTATAGATAGTGTTTTCGATTGCACCAACTTGGAGTCCGGGAAAGAGCATGGCAGCTCACATCACCATGGGACGCATTGGAGAAGTTTATCAAGAAGACCTCAAGGACACAATCTACCAGATTTGCGGACGCCGAGATGACAAATGGGACGTCGTCGGCACCAAGAAGGATAGATCCATTGCAGCATTCATCCAGGAGTTAAACCAGCACATTCGACGTCAGGAGAACCAGATGTGCAATGATATGTTGGAGTTGCAGAATGCAAAAGGAAGGATCATCGAGCTTGAAGAAGAACTAAAGACAACTCGCAAGGACTATATGGACGAGATCGTAGCTCTAGCAAGACACAATAACGATCTTAAGTACGAGATTGAAGAACTCAAGAAGAAGTTGGCGCCCAGGAATGAAGACCAGTATGTCAATTGCCCAAGCGACTACATCAACATCGACGACACCGATTCGGATCCAAGTGAACCCGACTTTGAAGACGAAATTTGGAGCGAGACATTATGGAGTCTTCCACGGTTCAAATTAGTAGAAGTCCCCCACATATTAGTAGTATTCCCTCCATGTAAATCCTTATAGTACACGCACTTTTGCGATAGTTAGATCGTTGTAAGCCCTTGTTTGATTGAATGAAGTGATTTTGTGTGTATTTGCTCATGTGCATTTGGGTAGTGATTCCTTAGACCTCATACTATTCTAAATTCTCATCTTTTCTAAACCCATCGATGCCTCCGAGACGCGACCCGGATTCGCTTTTCCCGCCAGAGATCACCCAACCGATCCAGCAGTGAGAATACCCTGATTCAAACATTGGTGCGTAACCAGGCAACAACAACAACAACAACCCACCACCACCACCACTGCGGATCATCGACTCGCTTCCTTAGACTAAACCCGCCGTGTATTCCAAAGAGCACCGAGCCAATTGTAGCAGATGACTGGCTCCGCAAGATAGGAAGGAGCTGACCACTGCAGGATGCACGGATGGAGAAAGAGTGAAGTTTGCAGCACATCAGCTTGAAGGACCCGCATGAAGATGGTGGGAGAATTTCACAGCCACTTACCCTGTAGACACTGTCACATGGGATCAATTTCAACAAGCTTTTCGCACTGCCCATGTTTCAGCAGGAGCTATGGCCATGAAGAAGCGTGAGTTTCGCAACTTACGCCAAGGAGGAAGGACTGTTGGCCAGTACGTGGATGACTTTAGTAAACTAGCACGTTATGCCCCAGATGACGTTACTCTTGATGCAGACTAAGGTGAGAAGTTTCTAGAAGGACTGAATGATGAGTTCAAGATGCCGTTGATGGTAGCGCTTCAATAACTACCAGGAGTTAGTAGACCGAGCCCTCATGATTGAAGGAAAGCAAAGAAGAATTGAGAACCGCAAGCGGAAGTATGGACAAGGAAGTATAACTCGAGCTCAGCAGAAACCTCGTTATACCCCTAAGTCAGGAATTCAGTTTCAAAGATACCCATGGAGGAAGTAATTCACATAACCATAACAGCACTAAGAATGGGAACGGGAATGGAGGACGCAACGGACAGAATCGCACCAACCCGTCAACACCCTCCCAAGTAGACCGGAGTCATAGTACTGGCTGTAAGTGCCGCGAGACTGGGCAGTCTGCCAATGATCGTCTGTAAGGCCATAATGGAAATGGCAATGGAAGCTCTGGAAAGAAGCCCAACCCTTTCAATAGGGGACAGGTGAACCACATTGAAGTGGAGGAGGTTGAAGATCAGCCCGATGCAGTAATCGGTAAGTTTTTGGTTAAGTCATTTACTGCAGTTGTTCTTTTTCGATCTTTGGTGCATCGCATTCATTCATATCAAGGATTTGTGGATAAGTACAAGTTACCAACCCAAGCCCTTAGGTCACCCATGCTAGTAACCTCACCCGGAGCAGAGTACATGGCTAGTAAATGGTGTGATCGACTGCCATTAAGGATTGGACACTATGTTTTCCCCTCAGACCTAATAGTTCTGGAATCCCAAGGATTGGATGTGATATTAGGTATGGATTGGTTATCAAGGTATGGAGGAAACTTTGATTGCTCCACTAGATCAATTTTGCTCACCACACCAGAAGGAAGAAGGATTAAGTATGTATCACGGCACGAGCCGAGGAGAGCACAAGTTAATTGCTTATCGAGTGGTACAGGAAGAAGTACCCGATGGTGAAGGATTTTCCTGATGTATTTCCTAAGAATTGCTGTGAATGCCACGGATAGAGACATTGAGTTTTTGATCGAGCTGTTGCCGTGAACAGGCCCGATATCGGTTTACCATATAGGATGCCAGACAGGATTTGGCGGAAATCAAGAAGCAGATTAAGGAGCTTTTGGATAAAGGTTTTATACGCCCAAGTTCTTCACCTTGGGGATCACCCGCTTTTGCTAGTGGAGAAGAAGGACGGATCGTTAAGAATGGTTGTTGATTATCGTGGATTGAATGAAGTAACAATCAAGAACAAGTACCCACTACCTATGATAAATGATCTGCTTTGATCGCTTGCAAGGAGCCAAGGTGTTTTCCAAGATCGACTTGCGATCGTGGTACCATCGATTGAAAATTCGGGAGCAGGACATACCCAAGACAGCATTTACCACGAGATATGGACTATACGAGTATACCGTTATGTCATTTGGACTGACTAACTCACCAGCATATTTCATGAAAATGATGAACAAAGTGTTTATGGAGTTTTTGTATAAGTTCGTCGTGGTGTTCATTGTTTACATTTTGATTTTCTCGAAGAATGAAGAGGAACACAAGGAACATTGCGATTGGTTTTGGAGAAACTGAGGGAACACCAGTTGTATGCCAAGTTCAGCAAATGTGAGTTTTGGCTAAAGGAAGTTGGATTTCTCGGACATGTTATATCAGGAGAAGGGATAGCAGATTACCCCACAAAAGTTGAGACCGTAACCAAATGGGAAGCACCAACGACAGTTGGAGAGATTCGGAGTTTCCTTGGACTCGCAGGATACTACCGAAGGTTCATTGAGAATTTCTCAAGGATTGCCAAGCCTATGACAGAATTGTTGAAGAAGGAAAACAAATTCATATGGACAGAGGACTGCGAGGCAAGTTTTCAGGAGTTGAAGAAAAGATTAGTTACCTCACGGTTTTGATATTGCGGATCGGACTAAGGATTATGAGGTGTATTATGACGCTTCACGCCGAGGACTAGGAGCGGTGCTTATGCAGGAAGGAAGAGTTGTTTCGTATGCTTCACGACAACTTAAGCCCCATGAGTTGAATTATGCCACTCATGATTTGGAATTAGCAGCCGTTGTGCATGCCCTGAAGACGTGGAGACATTTTCTCATTGGAAATCATTGTGAAGTATATCACGGATCACAAGAGTTTGAAGTACATCTTCACACGTATGAATTGAATCTCGGACAAAGGAGATGGTTAGAGCTTATCAAGGATTATGACATGAGATTGCATTATCACCCTGGGAAGGCTAATGTCGTAGCAGACGCATTGAGCCGTAAGAGCCACGTCAATACCCTAATGATGGGAGGAATACCCAATGAGTTAGCCAAGGACCTTCGAGAGCTATGTTTGGAAATAGTTCCGAGAGGCTATGTAGCAGCATTGGAGATTCAGTCAACGCTGATGGACAAAATCAGAGAAGCCCAAAAGGCAGATAAGGAAGTTGCCTCTATAAAGGAGAAAATGAGCAAAGGAAAAGCTAAAAGATTTCGTGAGGATGAGCACGATACCCTATGGTTTGAGGACCGTGTTTATGTGCCCAATGACCCAGAGATCAGGAAGCTGATTTTACAAGAAGCCCATGATTCACCCTATTCGATTCACCCAGGAAATACCAAGATGTATTTGGATTTGAAGAATACTTTACGGTGGACCGGAATGAAGAAGGATATTGCGGAGTATGTAGCAGTTTGCGACATATGTCGAAAGTAAAGGCGAGCATCGAAGCCCGGCCAGGATTGTTACAACCATTGCCGATACCCGAATGGAAGTGGGATAAACTAGGCATGGATTTTATCACAGGATTGCCAAAGACTCGTTCAGGATATGACTCGATTTGGGTTATAGTCGACCGTTTGACTAAGGTAGCTCATTTTATTCCAGTCAAGACTACCTATAGCAGTGCTAAGTTGGCAAAGATATACATGACCAGAATTGTGTGCTTACACGGAGTTCCGAGGAGCATCAGATCGTATAGAGGAACCCGGTTTACCTCGAAATTTTGGAACCAGTTGCACGAAACATTAGGAACCCGATTGGAATTCAGTACAGCTTTCCACCCATGCACCGATGGATGCACCGAGAGAGTCAATCAGATTTTGGAGGACATCTCGAGAGCACATGCCCTAGATTATGGATCTAGCTGGGATGAAAATTTGCCGTATGCAGAATTTTCCTACAACAACAGATTACCAAACCAGCTTGAAGATGGCACCTTTCGAGGCTCTGTATGGAAGAAGGTGCAGGACACCGTTGTTATGGGACAAAACCGAGATCGTCAATTGTTTGGACCAGATTTGATTAAGGAGTCTGAACAGAAAGTTAAGTTGATTCGAGACAGGCTCAAGGTAGCCCAGTCCAGACAAAAGAGCTATGCCGATTCAAAGCGCAAAGCGATTGAGTATGAAGTTGGAGACAGAGTATATCTCAGAGTATCCCCGCTTCGAGGAGTTAAGCGTTTTGGAGTTAAAGGAAAGTTAGCACCACGTTTCGTTGGACCGTATAAGATTTTGCAACGCATGGGAGAAGTTGCTTATAAGTTGGAATTGCCAGAAGGACTGTCAGGAGTTCATGATGTATTCCATGTTTCTCAGTTGAAGAAATGTCACCCCGAGATAGCAGAGGTACCGTTAAGAGATACTGTACCATTGGAAACAATTCAGTTGAAGGATGACTTGACATATGAGGAAAAACCGGTTAAGATTCTCGATTATGCCGCAGAGTTACCCGCAGCAAGGTTATCAAGTTTTGCAAAGTTCGGTGGAGCCACCACACCGAGGATGAAGCCACACAGGGAAAGAGAGGAAGTTTTGCTCAAGGACCACCTCACCTATTTTCTAGTTAACCCGAATCTCGAGGGCGAGATTCATCTTAAGGGGGTAGGTTTGTAACATCCCAAATTTTCAATTTGGAATGTTATACATTAGGTCATCATGCATATCATATTTTTCTCGCATTTTCCGATCCTAGAAAATTTCATGCAACTCGAGGACCCTCGGAGAGAGTTGGAAGTTTCATTATTTTCATATTTGGGATTTCTCAAATTTTGAAAATAGGATCATTGGATTTATTTAATTATCTTCATAAAGTTTTCCTATAACAATCTCAAGAGAGGGAATAATATGACTTTCCCAGCATCTAGGAAAAATGAAGATATTATAAATAAACCAAATTTGGTTTTGAAAGATTTATTTTGCTTAGGAAAAAATGAGCATTTTAAAAATATTATGCATGTTTGCCGTTTTTAAAGTTCATTTTGTTCGACTCATTTTTAGGAGTCGGGGAAAATTTGTTTTATTTAAATCGGAGTTCGTTTGATATTTTTTTTAATTCGTTTGGTTTTATTTTTAAAAAAAACGCATACAGGCCAAGGCCCAGGCCAACCAGCCAGGCCCCAGCCAGCGCCAGCCCACCTCCTCTCCTCCTCAAGGCCTCGGCCGCGGCGAGCCCGCCGCCGCTTCGCCACCACCGCCGCCCGTGTCCGGGTCGGACACCCGCCGTGCCCCCTCCCCAAGGCACCGGAGCCCCCCCTCCTATTTAACCCACGGACCCTCCCCTCTCTCACCTCGATCCGCCCGCCCGCCCCCAAGCCGAGCCGCGCCGCCAGCGCCGCGCCGCCGTCGCCGGAGCACCCGCCGCCTCGTCGCCCCTCCCGACCCGCCGCCACCGCCTCGACCATGGGAGACCCGCCGAGCCAGCCCGGCGATCACGGAGGTAGCCACCGCCCGCCGCCCGATCCGGTTTTCCCCTAGAAAACCCGGTCCGGTTTTTTTGCGATGTTCGGTTTTTTTAAAAACCTAGATTTGTTTTATTTTTTCGGTTTTCTTATTTAGTGAACGTTCACCGACCCGTTCGTTTCAATGAACGCGTTCGTTGGATTCGTTCTGTTAACGAACGTCCGTTATTTAGTTCGTTCGTCGTTTTTCTTTTAAATCGGATTTAATCCGTTATTTTTCAGATTCGATTTCTGATCCGATTTTCAAATCTGTTTTATTTCTTGCTCGTTTATCGGAATCAGGTGATTCAAGCGCCTGGAGTTTCGTGACGAAACCGCCGTTCCGACTACCCTACTTACACAGAGTTTTGCTACTATAAAATTTTGACCTAATTTCAGATTGCTAAACCGAGTCGTTCTCTCTCGAGTTCCGACTTTCGATGCTTTATTTGATTCGATTCTTTTGCAACCAGGGTTCTTAAGTTGAACTATCTGGTTAGATCTTTATTCGAGATTTCCCTGTGCATTAGATGAGTACTTATTGTATGCTTGTTGTTTATCTGCGTTAGATCACCCGTGAGTGCGCCGCTTGTTACTTGAATCTCTAGGACTCATGGATCATCGGCAAGGCAAGTAACACTTTGATCATACCTTTTCTACTACCCAGTTTTATTGCATTAGATCAAGCCCTCAAACACTTGCATGTTTAGGATCTAATTAAATTGTGGGTTTGGGAAGTAGATTGAGGTAGTACCTATTACTGCTTTTACTTATGAAACCCTGGGAGTTACTTCTACGTTTGCTTATTGTGCCATGCTATGCTAGTAGACGTGGATTGGGTGAGTGAATATCCATGACAGATGTGAGATTGTTAATTAATGGTTTATCTAAGGTGGCAACCTAAATACACATCCGGGTGGATTGAGGCACCTGGTTTCTATCAGACTTGCTGTATTTCTTGGACCGCCACCTGTGCTCTAAGGGATCATAAGATTATTCAAACTGGAAACTTCCGTGTGCAGCCACAAGTCAATTATGGGCTCATGGCGTAGTTGACTAAGTTGTGCGAACTCTTACGGGTAGGCTAGCTGATGTAGGGGATGTAGGTTGGTACGGTCTACCCACATGTAAGGTGCTAGCGCTTCTGAAAGACTATGTCTCGGTCATCCGTTTCTCAAACACCCTGCGGTGCGAGAACCAAGCGGAGGCGATCGAGTCTTGTGGGGAAAAGTGCGCAAACCTCTGCAGAGTGTAAAAACTAATCATGATTAGCCGTGTCCCCGGTTATGGACATCTTGAGTATCTAGTACTTGAACATCATGTGAATCTCAACATGTTACTTCTAATAATAAAGTTATTGGGTTTTAATGAGTACTTTTAATGGGGATTGAGGATGTCTGTCAACCATTCTCAATGTTTAACAACCACCATGATAGTTAAATAAAATTATTCCTTTGATGTAGGGAAAAATCAGCTTTATGCAAAATGTAAATCAGAGAGCCTTACCACCAGCCATATATGCATGTAGTATAGGCTTGTTGCTCCATTGTTCTCTATGTGTTACATTGCCAAAGATATTCCATGTCTTGACCCGTTTTCGGGCTGCAACTTTTCATGTTGCAGACTTTTCCGCATTTGCCAGTAAGGTGTTAGGTCGTGGTTCTATACTCGATGATGCCGTTGGAGTTGATGGACTCACTGCTTTTCCAAGCCTTCATTGTTATTATTAGATGGCCTTAAGCCATATTATTGTATTAAGTTCCCTTGTGGACAACGATGTAATAAGTGTGTGATTGCTACTCTGCTATAAATCCTTCAAGCATCGTGTGGTGTCGACATCGATCCAGTGGATGACACTGAGCACAGAGCACTAGATCCATTCGGGTCTGGTCTCTACAGTATCTGACCTTCCTCAGTTTTTTGATGTGTCCCTCCGTGACGGAGCAGACCATCCACTTGCCTCCCGCTCCAGACATGGCTAGAGAAGGTCGAGGTGGGGTGTGCGGACTTGGGCGCTGGAGCTCGAGTGCGCGGAAATGGATAGGCAAAGGAGGAAGAAGGCGTAGGTGAAAAGGTGGATCCTTATCCCCTTATATGGGCGGACGCAACTATGCGTCCCCACCAGCCTGGTAAAACTAGCTTATCTCCTAAGCATCGTCATCAATGGCGCGGTTGGGTTACCCACGCCCGTATTGGTGAGAATCCCGGAATAAGGGGACACGATCTTGCTTCGACAAGACGTGCCAAGGAAATCGCCTCGCTAAACGCGCTGAGGTGGGACAATAAAATGATTCGAATAAAGGCTTGGCCGTGGGGTGATGTCACGCTACAGAATACGTCAGCAGATTAGATTTGTGTAAATATTATTCTCTCTATGGCAATATGTGGAAACTTATTTTGCAGAGCCGGACAATATCCTTGTGTTCAAAATCTTCTATGAAGTACTTGGAGGAGGAACCCACCTTGCAATGCCGAAGACAATCTGCGCGCCAGACTCATCGTCATTGAAGCCTGGTTCAGGGGCTACTGAGGGAGTCCTGGATTAGGGGGTGTCCGGATAGCCGGACTATACCTTCGGCCGGACTCCTGGACTATGAAGATACAAGATTAAAGACTTCGTCCCGTGTCCGGAAGGGACTTTCCTTGGCGTGGAAGGCAAGCTTGGCGATACGGATATGTAGATCTCCTACCATTGTAACCGACTCCGTGTAACCCTAGCCCTCTCCGATGTCTATATAAACCGGAGGGTTTTAGTCCGTAGGACAACACAACAATCATACCATAGGCTAGCTTCTAGGGTTTAGCCTCCTTGATCTCGTGGAAGATCTACTCTTGTACTACCCATATCATCAATATCAATCAAGCAGGAGTAGGGTTTTACCTCCATCGAGAGGGCCCGAACCTGGGTAAAAACATCGTGTCCCTTGTCTCCAATTACCATCCGCCTAGATGCATAGTTCGGACCCCTACCCGAGATCCGCCGGTTTTGACACCGACACCGGTCATGAGTGAGGGAGTTCGGGACTAAGGGGTTCTCGGGCGTCCGGCCTGTTACTCATTGGGGTGGAGTGATGGGCTGTGAGGACACGAAGACCGAAGACTATACCCGTGTCCGGATTGGACTCTCCTTGGCGTGGAAGGCAAGCTAGGCAACCGACTATGAAGATTCCCTCTTATGTAACCGACCTTGTGTAACCCTGGATCTCTCCCGTGTCTATATAAACCGGAGATCATAGTCCGGATAGGACAGATTCATTACCATATACTCATAGGCTACACTTCTAGGGTTTAGCCATTACGATCTCGTGGTAGATCAACTCTTGTAATACTCATATTCATCAAGATCAATGAAGCAGGAAGTAGGGTATTACCTCCATAGAGAGGGCCCGAACCTGGGTAAACATCGTGTCCCCCGTCTCCTGTTACCATCGATCCTAGATGCACAGTTCGGGACCCCCTACCCGAGATCCGCCGGTTTTGACACCGACATTGGTGCTTTCATTGAGAGTTCCACTGTGCCGTCGACGAAAGGTTTGATGGCCCCTTCAATCGTCAGTAATGACGTGGTCCAGGGAGAAACCTTCCTCCCCGGACAGATCTTTGTATTTGGCGGCTTCGTACTGTGGGCCAACTCGCTCGGCCATCTGGAGCAGATCGATAGCTACGCCCCTGGCAATCAGGTCAGATTCGAAAGCCTGAACTACGTCGCGGACATCCGTGGAGACTTGATCTTCGACGGATTCGAAACCGCGGCAACCGCTCCTCTTCGCCCCGATGAACATGACTTAAACCTGTCATCGGGCCGCATCCAGGAGATAGCTCCTGTAACAACTTTGGCCTTAGATCCGGAGCAGATCAAGTCGTCCGAAGATGGGAAACTTAACCCCATCATGGGGGCTACTAATTCAGCGGCGCTGGAGCCGCATGCAGACTCCACTTCGTACGATACTTGCTTCAACGGAACCCCGGACTTGTCTCTAGTATCGAGTTCCGAAACGTACGAGCCCGTGGATACCGAACTCTATCGGCTATCGATCTTCAAGTTCAGCGCCGCGGATATCTTCCAACACTCGCCCCCTGGGCGACCTGCTAAACTCACTAAAAAACCTATCCCTGGCAGACGGCTCATCACCGAACTATGTTCGGGTCGACCTTACGGTGGATGATGGAGAATTCTGCTTCCCACTCGCCACCCACTTCATAGCCACCGTCGAAGACCCAACCAACACGCCTGACTCCTGCTCCGAAGACATCGACTGTCCGGACGACGATGTGGGGCAAAGCCAGAGCTTACTATCCGCTAGACATGGGGCCACCACCTCCTGGTATGACGTGTTTATGGTAGACACACCCAACAACGATCTCGACGATGACAATGAGGATCCAGTCGAGGATAAGACTCCTGGTACACAGTCCGAACACCAGCGCCCCCAGCGCCACTCTCAGTCACGTCACTCAAGAGAAAACAATACTAGCATCGGAGGTGATAATACTCCGGACAACGAAGACCCTGTTGAGACAGGATCCGAACAGGAGGACCAGGAAAGTGGGCAGGATAGCCCTGATAAATAGGCCACATACGGAAACTCGGAGGATAGTAATTATCTTCCACCCTCCGAGGAAGAAGAGAGCCTCGGAAACGCCGAATTCATCATGCCTGAGGAACCTCTAGAACAGGAGCGCTTTAAACGCTGGCTCATAGCCACTGCAAGGAGCCTAAGGAGGAAGCAGCTACAGATTCAAGTGAGCCAAGATTTGCTCAACGATAGATGGACCGAGGTCCTGGCCACCGAAGAATACGGCCTTAGCATCCCAGACAAAAGCCACCACAATAGTAGGTGGCTCCCTCAATACAATGGCAAGGCTTTGGAGCCCACACAACCATCGAATAAGGCGGTTGGCCGACCACAGTTCGGTCAGGGAAAAGCAGGAGACCCAGCAGAGCACCATACCAACCCATCCGGCCGTCTAAGCAAGAATAAAGAAGCTCGGGGGAACACTCGCGACATCCAACAAGACCCGGAGGGTAGAACCGGACACACAAAATCGACACACAGATCGCGGAGACATGCCCTGGCCAGTAATAACGGTTATCTATTCAGACACAACAGACCCGAGCACGCTCGGTCTGAAAGCCGTAAGCGGAGTCCGCCGGAGGTGCTTCACAGTGTGGCCCAATATAGAGGAGCCGCACACCCTCTTTGCTTCACCAACGAGGTAATGGAGCATGAATTCCCAGACGGGTTTAAACCCATCAACATCGAATCATACGATGGAACAACAGATCCCGCAGTATGGATTGAGGACCTCCTTCTCCATATCAAATTGGCTCGCGGAGATGACCTTCATGCCGTTAAATACCTGCTTCTCAAGCTTAAGGGGACATCACGGTACTGGCTAAACAGTTTGCCAGAAAATTCTATTGGCGGCTGGGAAGAGCTGGAAGACGCCTTTCGTGACAACTTCCAAGGAACATATGTCCGGCCACCAGATGCCGATGACTTAAGTCATATTGTCCAACAGCCCGACGAGTCAGCCAGGGAACTCTGGACCAGGTTCCTAGTCAAAAAGAACCAAATCGTCGACTGTCCGGACGCAGAAGCCCTCACGGCTTTCAAACATAGCGTCCGGGATGAATGGCTAGCACGTCACCTTGGACAGGAAGGACCTAAATCCATGACAGTCCTTACCGCTCTAATGACTTGCTTCTTTGCGGGAGAAGACAACTGGCTCGCTCGCAAAAGCAACAACGCCAGCGACCAGGGCACTTCCGAAATCCAAGACGGCAATTGCAAGCCACGACTAAACGAGCATAACAGTCGCAGCAATCACGAAAGATTGCGTGACACAGCGGTCAACGCCGGATTTCCCAATCCGAAACCCGGTCAACGGAAGAAGCCATTTAAGGCCAAACAGGACGAACCATCCGCCCTTGACAGGATATTGGACCGACCTTGTCAGATTCAAGGCCACCCTGATAAGCCAGCTAATCATACCAACAAAAACTATTGGGTCTTCAAGCAGGCAGGCAAGCTTAATGCCGAATACAAGGGAGAAGGCCACCAGGCGATAAAGACGATGGAGCGGCTCGCCAGCCGAACACCAGGGGCCAGAAATAGTTTCCCTCGGAAGTTCGACCACTCCCGGAACGGAAATTGCAGTTCGGCTTCCGCCACCCACCCG
Organism: Aegilops bicornis; assembly: GCA_021605145.1. NCBI lineage: Eukaryota > Viridiplantae > Streptophyta > Magnoliopsida > Poales > Poaceae > Aegilops > Aegilops bicornis. The sequence continues at coordinate 354,996,214 of CM038675.1, read as the reverse complement.
CTATATCGGCAAGATTCACACCACGCGTACATCACTACGCGCTCAAGGTACCATGGGCACCGCCGGAAGCACAATACGGGCAACCCTGCAAACATTCCCGTAACATTTTTTATCTATTTCCCATATTTTTCTTTATTATCTCTTAAAAACAGGTGACCATCAGGACAGTATCTAATCGGACTCTATCGGAGTACGGATCCGTACACTCACCTAAGGGGCACTTCCGTTAAGGACTCCCCTTCCCGAGGACGGGCGGCACAGACGTGCGACAGGAGGTCCAAGGCAGCTTTTTTGTAGACCACACTCTTTATTTTGAGACTGTACTATGCCTTTTTCCTCCGTTCCCGACCCCGAGCATGTCAAATAGCCGGGTTGTGGTTTCTCTCTTCTGTTTATATATATGAATTTATCATTGGCTTATTGCTCCACTCCCAGTAAACTTCATCCGAACTAATCTTCTATACTCTCTTTACAATGAGTACGGCCATAACGGCGATGTTTCAAAATGCACCTCGGCACAACCTGCCAGGGGCTCAGTATGGGAAAAAATGAGTCGCCAATAAAAGTCCGAATAGCTCCATAGCGTACTTTGGCGTCGCAAGTTTGGCCTTATATGCATCAGCTCTGAATCATTGTCTTTGGTTAATAGTTGGGTTGCCCGGCTCCTGTGCTTGCTACCTTACGTTCCGCTCTATCGGCTAGGGTAGTAAAGGGAGAACTACTACGATTGTGCCCTGGCTTTGACCGGATGAGCACCTTAGTAGAGAAAGCCGAAAACTGACTCTCATGATGCGGTGAGAGCAGGTCAACCACTTGACGACTTTTCGAATCCTTAGCGATTCTACATGTTAAACGAAGGATCTTTTTTAGATCAAAACATGTAAGGCACTATATCGTAACACGCCGCATACATACCAGGGGCTATGTCGTAGCCCCACCATAAAACTCCTATGGCTAAGTGTAAGTGTTAACGCCCTATAGTCCGATTGCCTGGGTCGCCGCACTATTACCTCCTTTATGGACCAAGACGTTGGATAAAGAGTGATTCAATTCTTTTCCGAACACCCCCGTATTTCCTACGAGGGGTGAGGGAGTCCTGGATTAGGGGGTCCTCAGACAGCCGGACTATATACTTTAGCCGGACTGTTGGACTATGAAGATACAAGATTGAAGACTTCGTCGCGTGTCCGGATGGGACTCTCCTTGGCGTGGAAGGCATGCTTGGCAATACGGATATGTACATCTCCTCCCTTGTAACCGACTCTGTGTAACCCTAGCCCCCTCCATGTCTATATAAACCAGAAGGTTTAGTCCGTAGGACGACAATAATCATACCATAGGCTAGCTTCTAGGGTTTAGCCTCTACGATAGACCAACTCTTGTAGTACTCATATCATCAAGATCAATCAAGCAGGAAGTAGGGTATTACCTCCATCGAGAGGGCCCGAACCTGGGTAAACATCGTGTCCCCCGCCTCCTGTTACCATCCGCCTTAGACGCATGATTCGGGACCCCCTATCCGAGATCCGCCGGTTTTGACAATCGACATTGGTGCTTTCATTGAGAGTTCCAGCATGCCGTCACCACAAGGCTTGATGGCTCCTTCGATCATCGGCAACGATGCGATCCAGTGTGGGTTTACTCCCGGACAGATCTTCGATTCGGGCGGCTTGCATCGTGGGCCAACTCGCTTGGCCATCTGGAGTAGATCAAGAGCTACGCCCCTGTCCATTAGGTCAGGTTTGGAAACTTGAACAATACTGCCGACATCCGCGGAGACTTGATCTTCGACGGATTCGAGCCCATGTCAGGTGCGTCGCATAGTCATGACGAGCATGACTTAGCTCTGCCGTCGGACAGTGTTCGGGAGATCACGCCTGCAACTACTCCGGCCCTCAATCCGGAACAAATTGCGCCATCTGAGGACGGGTGGATGGACCCCGCCACGATGGCAGCGCACTCAGCAGCGATAGAGCCGAATGCCGACTTCACTTCCTGTGAGACCCAAGTTGCCGGACACTTGGATTCGTCACCGGCCACAGGCTCCGAGCCGCCTGCGTCCGTGCCTATCGAATCCGATTGGGCAACGATCATGGAGTTTACCTCCACGGATATCTTTCAGCACTCGCCCTTTGGCGACGTGCTAAACTCGTTGACGTCTCTCTCCTTGTCAGGAGACCCTTGGCCGAACTATGTCCGGCTAGAATGGGATGCGGACGACGAAGAAATTCGCTCCCCACCCACCATCCACTTAGTAGCCATTGTCGATGATTTAACCGACATGCTTGACTTCGGCTCCGAACACATCGACGGAATGGACGCATTTATGTAGGAGAAGAATAGAACCACCGCCTACTGTATACTGGATAGCCACTTCATCACACGATATATATATGGTGGATACACCCAAAGAAAACAATGACGAGGAACGGGAGGATGAAGCGAAGGATAACCCCTTGGAGAAGCAACCAAAGCGACGGCACAGACGCCGCTCCAAATCCCACCTCGGCAAAAACAGCTATAACAACGCAAGAAAGATTGAGACCCCGGTCGACTCCAAAGCAACAGAGCAGGACGAGCCAGCGGACGGCAAACATAGTACGGAGCCACTGTCCGATTATTGCGACGCCGAGGGTAGAACTCATCAACCTGTCTCCGGAGTGGAGAATAGTCCGGATGACGATGTACACATCATCCCGGAAAGGAACTTGGAACAAGGGAACCTCCACAGAAAGCTTATTGCCACCGCGAGGAGTCTTAAGAAGCAGAAAGAAAGGGTTAAGGCCGCGCAAAATACACTCATCAGTAGATGGAACAAAGTGCTGGACACTGAAGAAACGTATGGTGGCAGTCGCCACACAAAGAGATATCCAAAGCGCAAGTTGTTGCCTGAGTTCGACGATGAGGCCGTAGGGCCTACACAGCCGAAAAATAAAACAGCCGACCGGTCGGATAGACCACCTCGTGGATGCAATAGTGCGGCTAACGAGGCCGCACATAAGTGAGCACACGATTCACGCGAGGACTTGCATCAAAAAGCCGGCATGACCAGATCCATCTACGGATCTCGGAAGCGCGCTCCAGCGCAGAATCCAAACCGAACACTACAACCGTCAGAACGGCATGACACATCCAAATACAGGGGCGCCGTGCACCCCCTGTGCTTCACCGATGAGGTGCTGGATCACGAATTTCTAGAGGGATTCAAGCATGTGAACATAGAGGCGTACGACGGAACGACAGACCCTGGGGTCTGGATCGAGGACTTCATCCTCCATATCCATATGGCTCACGGAGACGATCTCCACGCCATGAAATACTTGCCCCTCAAGTTGAAAGGACCAGCTCGGCACTGGCTGAAGAGCCTCCCCGACAATTCAATTGGAAGCTAGGAGGAGCTTGAGGATGCTTTTAGGGCTAACTTTCAATGCACCTATGTCCGACCTCCGGATGCAGACGATTTAAGTCATATTCAACAGCCTGGAGAGTCAGCCCGAAAGCTTTGGAACAGATTTCTCACTAAGAAGAATCAAATCGTCAACTGACCGGACGCCGAAGCCTTAGTAGCTTTCAAACACAGCGTCCGAGACGAATGGCTCGCCAGACACCTTGGTCAAGAAAAACCAAGGACAATGGCAGCCCTAACAAGCCTTATGACCTGCTTTTGCGCGGGCGAAGACAGCTGGCTGGCCTGTGGCAGCACCAGCGACCCAGGCACATCTGAAGTCAGGGATGGCAATGGAAAACCCTGACGTAGTAAAAGCAAGCTTCGAAATAACGTAGACAGCCCAGACAACATGGCGGTAAACGCCAGATTTAGGTGCTCTCGACCCGATCAACGGAAAAAGCCTTTCAAAGGCAATAGAGATGGACTGCCCAACCTAAACAAGATTCTAGACAAATTATGTCAGATTCATGGCACCTCCAATAAACCTGCAAATCACACCCATAGAGAATGCTGGCTCTTCAAGCAGGCCGACAAGTTAAACGCCGAACACAAGGGGAGGGAGACACCAAGTGAAGACGAGGATGAGCCTCACCAGCAAAACACTGGGGGACAGAAAAAATTCCCACCAGAGGTCAAAACAGTGAACATGGTTCACGTAACAAAAAGAAGGAGCAAACATGCACTCCGAGACATACGCGCCGTAGACCCCATCACCCCTAAGTTCAACCCTTGGTCGGCCTGCCCGATCACTTTTGATCACAGTGATCACCTGACAAGTATCCGGCATGGAGGATTGGCTGCCTTGGTGCTAGACCCAATAATCGACGGATACCATCTCACCCAAGTCCTTATGGACGGCGGCAGTAGTCTTAATCTGATATATCAGGACATAGTCCGCAAAATGGGGATAGACCCGACAAGAATCAGCCAAAGCAATACTACCTTTAAAGGAGTAATACCAGGCCCAGAGGCCCACCGTATGGGCTCTCTAGTACTTGAGGTTGTATTCGGTTCTCCGAACAACTTTCGAAGTGAAAAGTTAACCTTCGACATCGCTCCATTCCGAAGCGGCTATCAAGCACGACTCGGAAGAACAGCCTTCGCTCGTTTTAATGCAGTACCACATTACGCCTCTCTTAAGCTTAAGATGCCCAGTCCACGTGGCATCATCATAGTTAGCAGAAACACTGAGCGTTCCTTATGCGCGGAAGAATGTGTGGCGGCTTTAGCAGCCGAACACTAAACGGCCTCTCCAACCAGAATAAATGATCGGTCATCAAGACCGCGGACATGGATGGTCGAGTCCGGCGCACCACTAGCTTTAACAGCTCAGACTAATCTGAGATTGGGTCGACGGACATACCCCTATAAGTGGTGCTAGGGGCTTCCCGCATGTAAAAAAGGCTACAGTTTGGCTCGACCTTACTTATCTTGAATTTTAATGATTTATTGAGAATAACCAATTTTTTGCACGACAACTTTCACCTAAGTTCTTCTCTTTTACAGATGATAATCGTGCTACACCCTTCCAGGATACGGCATAACGGAGACACAGGCGTAGACGTGAAGCAGGGCACCACTCAAAGGTTTCTTTTTAGATTAAAACCCTGTGTAAACCTTTTTTACTGTCTCTTGTTGCTTCACATCCTCCGGATACTCAGCATAACCGAGAGGGATGTTGACGTTATTGGCATTTCGCCACGTCAGAATGATGATCATGGAGGAGAATATTTGAGTTACGAGTTTGGTCTACATTTGAAACAATGCGGAATAGTTTCGCAACTCACGCCACCCGGAACACCACAGCGTAATGGTGTGTCCGAACGTCGTAATCGTAATTTACTTGATATGGTGCGATCTATGATGTCTCTTACAAATTTACCGCTATCATTTTAGGGTTATGCTTTAGAGACGGCCGCATTCACGTTAAATAGGGCACCATCAAAATCCGTTGAAACGACGCCTTATGAACTGTGGTTTGGCAAGAAACCAAAGTTGTCGTTTCTGAAAGTTTGGGGCTGCAATGCTTATGTGAAAAAGCTTCAACCTGGTAAGCTCAAACCCAAATCGGAGAAATGTGTCTTCATAGGATACCCAAAGGAGACTGTTGGCTAAACCTTCTATCACAGATCCGAAGGCAGGACATTTGTTGCTAAGAATGGATCCTTTCTAGAGAAGGAGTTTCTCTCGAAAGAAGTGAGTGGGAGGAAAGTAGAACTTGATGAGGTAACTGTACCTGCCCCCTTATTGGAAAGTAGTACATCATAGAAACCGGGTTCTGTGAAACCTACACCAATTAGTGAGGAAGCTAATGATGATGATCATGAAACTTCAGAACAAGTTACTACTGAACCTCGTAGATCAACCAGAGTAAGATCCGCACTAGAGTGGTACGGCAATCCTGTTCTGGAAGTCATGCTACTAGATCATGATGAACCTACGAACTATGAAGAAGTGATGGTGAGCCCAGATTCCTCAAAATGGCTTGAAGCCATGAAATCTGAGATGGGATCCATGTATGAGAACAAAGTGTGGACTTTGGTTGACTTGCCTGATGATCGGCAAGCAATTGAGAATAAATGGATCTTCCAGAAGAAGACTGACACTGACGGTAATGTTACTGTCTACAAAGCTCGACTTTTCGCAAAAGGTTTTCGACAAGTTCAAGGGATTGACTACGATGAGACCTTCTCACCCGTAGCGATGCTTAAGTCTGTCCGAATCATGTTAGCAATTGCCACATTTTATGATTATGAAATTTGAAAGATGGATGTCAAAATTGCATTCCTGAATGGATTTCTGGAAGAAGAGTTGTATGTGATGCAGCCATAAGGTTTTGTCGATCCAAAGGGAGCTAACAAAGTGTGCAAGCTCCAGCGATCCATTTACGGACTGGTGCAAGCCTCTCGGAGTTGGAATAAACGCTTTGATAGTGTGATCAAAGCATTTGGTTTTGTACAGACTTTTGGAGAAGCCTGTATTTACAAGAAAGTGAGTGGGAGCTCTGTAGCATTTCTGATATTATATGTGGATGACATATTGCTAATCGGAAATGATATAGAATTTCTGGATAGCATAAAGGGATACTTGAATAAGAGTTTTTCAATGAAAGACCTCGGTGAAGCTGCTTACATATTGGGCATTAAGATCTATAGAGATAGATCAAGACGCTTAATTGGACTTTCACAAAGCACATACCTTCACAAAGTTTTGAAGAAGTTCAAAATGGATCAAGCAAAGAAAGGATTCTTGCCTGTGTTACAAGGTGTGAAGTTGAGTAAGACTCAATGCCCGACCACTGCAGAACATATAGAGAAAATGAAAGATGTTCCCTATGCTTCAGCCATAGGCTCTATCATGTATGCAATGCTATGTACCAGACCAGATGTGTGTCTTGCTATAAGTCTAGCAGGGAGGTACCAAAGTAATCCAGGAGTGCATCACTGGACAGCGGTCAAGAACATCCTAAAATACCTGAAAAGGACTAAGGATATGTTTCTCATATATGGAGGTGACAAAGAGCTCATCATAAATGGTTACGTTGATGCAAGCTTTGACACTGATTCGGACGATTCAAAATCGCAAACCGGATACGTATTTACATTAAACGGTGGAGCTGTCAGTTGGTGCAGTTCTAAACGAAACGTCGTGGCGGGATCTACATGTGAAGCGGAGTACATAGCTGCTTCGGAAGCAGCAAATGAAGGAGTCTGGATGAAGGAGTTCATATCCGATCTAGGTGTCATACCTAGTGCATCGGGTCCAATGAAAATCTTTTGTGACAATATCGGTGCAATTGCCTTGGCAAAGGAATCCAGATTTCACAAGAGAACCAAGCACATCAAGAGACGCTTCAATTCCATCCGGGATCTAGTCCAGGTGGGAGACATAGAGATTTGCAAGATACATACGGACCTGAATGTAGCAGGCCCATTGACTAAGCCTCTTCCACGAGCAAAACATGATCAACACCAAGGCTCCATGGGTGTTAGAATCATTACTGTGTAATCTAGATTATTGACTCTAGTGCAAGTGGGATACTGAAGGATATATGCCCTAGAGGCAATAATAAAGTTATTATTTATTTCCTTATATCATGATAAATGTTTATTATTCATGCTAGAATTGTATTAACCGGAAACATAATACTTGTGTGAATACATAGACAAACTAAACGTCACTAGTATGCCTCTACTTGACTAGCTCGTTGATTGAAGATGGTTATGTTTCCTAACCATAGACATGTGGTGTGATTTGATTAACGGGATCACATCATTAGGATAATGATGTGATTGACATGACCCATTCCATTAGCTTAGCACCCGATCGTTTAGTATGTTTCTATTGCTTTCTTCATGACTTATACATGTTACTATGACTATGAGAGTATGCAACTCCCGTTTGCCGGAGGAACACTTTGTGTGCTACCAAACGTCACAACATAACTGGGTGATTATAAAGGTGCTCTACAGGTGTCTCCAAAGGTACATGTTGGGTTGGCGTATTTGGAGATTAGGATTTGTCACTCCGATTGTCGGAGAGGTATCTCTGGGCCCTCTCGGTAATGCACATCACTTAAGCCTTGCAAGCATTGCAACTAATGAGTTAGTTGCGAGATGATGTTTTACATAACGAGTAAAGAGACTTGTGGGTAACGAGATTGAACTAGGTATTGAGATACTGACGATCGAATCTCGGGAAAGTAGCATAGCGATGACAAAGGGAACAACGTATGTTGTTATGCGGTCTGACCGATAAAGTTCTTCGTAGAATATGTAGGAGCCAATATGAGCATCCAGGTTCCGCTATTGGTTATTGACCGGAGACGTGTCTCAGTCATGTCTACATTGTTCTCGAACCCGTAGGGTCCGCACGCTTAACGTTACGATGACAGTTTCATTATGAGTTTATATATTTTGATGTACTGAAGGTTGTTCGGAGTCCCGGATGTGATCACGGACATGACGAGAAGTCTCGAAATGGTCGAGACATGAAGATTGATATATTGGAAGCCTATGTTTGGACATCGGGAGTGTTCCGGGTGAAATCGGCATTTTACCGGAGTACCGGGAAGTTACCGGAACCCGCCGGTAACCTAATGGGCCTTAATGGGCCTAGTGGAGGAAGAGGAGAGGAGGCCTAGGGGCTGCCGCGCGCCCCTCCCCCCCCCCCCCAAGTCCGAATTGGACAAGCAGGGGGGCGGCGCCCCCCTTTCCTTTCCCCCTCTCCTCCTTCCCCCCAAGTCCTAATCCAACTAGGGAAAGGGGGGAGTCCTACTCCCGATAGGAGTAGGACTCCTCCGACGCGCCTCCTCCTAGAGCCAGCCGCACCCCCCCTTGCTCCTTTATATAGGGGGGCAGGGGGCACCTCTAGACACACAAGTTGATCTTCGTGATCGTTCTCTTAGCCGTGTGCGGTGCCCCCCTCCACCATAATCCTCGATAATATTGTAGCGGTGCTTAGGCGAAGCCTGCGTGACGGTAGAACATCAAGATAAATCACGACGCCGTCATCTTGTGGAACTCTTCCCCGACACTTTGCTGGATCGGAGTCCGGGGATCGTCATCAAGCTGAACGTGTGCTAGAACTCGGAGGTGACGTAGTTTCGGTGCTTGATTGGTCGGGTCGTGAAGACGTACGACTACATCAACCGCGTTGTCATAACGCTTCGCTTTGGTCTCACGAGTGCGTGGACAACACTCTCCCCTCTCATTGCTATGCATCACCATGATCTTGCGTGTGCGTAGGAATTTTTTTGAAATTACTACGTTCCCCAACAATATATATATACATAAATGGCCGCACAGGATGTATCATAATACTTTTAGGCAAAAGTATAAAATCAGCCTTTATAATTCAAATAGAATTGTTTTTACAATCAAGATACATGTCACTCGAACATGACACACTTCGAGCACTGAGCCTCTATTAAACGAACAACTTCCAGGACTTCTTCAAAATAGTGCTCGGATGAAACCTAGCCTACGACCAGATTCTGGGTTGCAATAGCGGTGGCCTCCATCTCTGCCCAGTATGTCTTGACACGGGCAAGAGCCATCCGCGCACCTTCTATGCATGCTGACCTCTTTACAGCGTCGATATGCGGCACAACACCAAGGAATTGTTGCACAAGACCAAAATAACTATTCGGCCTTGGTCCTTCCGGCCAGAGATGATCCACGACAGACCTCATGGCAAGTTCGGACAACCTATGGAGCTCGGCCCACTCGGCCATTTGCTCATTTAACAGCAGCGGACGCGCTGGAGCATTGAACTGCGACCAGAACAACTTTCCCACTTCGTGATCTTTTTGATCTTTGAAAAACTTGGTCGCATCACCGGCACTCGCTGCCAATTCCAAGTACGTGTCTGAGGAACTCCATAATTGATCCAGAAGGGCATACTTAGGATTTCCGAGCTTCGTCCGCAACAAAACGGGCTTCCCAGCCGTGATATCTCCGGCTTGACGTAGCTCCTCCTTCGCCGCTCTGATTTTAGAGCGTGTTTCCTTGGCTGCTACCATGGCTTTCTCTAGGTCCGCCGTCTTTGTTTGACTTTCCCTTTCAGAAGATCATAACGGTCGGCGGCACCCTTCAACTGAACAGCCATCTTGGCTATTTTCTCTTTGCTCTGGCAATGCGCAGCTTGTTTGGCTCTTAATTCTTCGACCTCCTTTAGAGCGGCCGCATCACTCCTCCTGGCTTGTTCCTTGGCTCGGGCAAGTTTCGCCCGAAGGGTCTCCACGGCGACAGCTCCATCTGCAGTCACAACATATTATAGATACTAGCTTCATGCCCCTCTTACTATATGTTGACCATCGAAGAATACATACCCTGTGCCTCGTCAAACCGCCTGTTTACAAGCAAGATGTCGACATCCGCCCATCAAGTTGCCGCTTCAGTTCGGCAAACTCACCAGTCCGGCTAGCCACCGGACCCTCAGCCGCGTGCACATAAAAGCGGCATGATCATTACCTGGGACTATGATCCTCTATTTGCCGCCTTTCTTGACAGCAACCAGAGTCTCAGGGGCTACTATCTGTACAGGGCACACCTAGCGTGTGCGGTACCATAAAAACATACATATTACTTTGCGTACCTCAAAGCCTCTCAGCAGGCTCTTAAAAGCTTCATGCGGCCCGCTTTCGGCGGATGAAATCCTCTCAACCACTGTACCCATTAACGTACGATGCGCCTCTAAGATAGCCGCTTGCTCCATAAGATTCATCAGTGCGTCCGGTCACGCACCGGACAGCCCCGGACTCTTTTTGTTGCTCCATTTAGGAGCTGAATACTCCGGACTTCGGGAGGCCGAAGGATTACCTTATGGCCTTGGTGGATCATGAGAAATCCTCTGTGACGACACCTCTGGGTCGTCCGCCTCATGAGGCGGGGAGGCATGGGGAGGTGTTTCGCTCTCCATCATCTCCGGAAGAAGATCCCCCGAAGACGAACTCTGTCGAGAAGGGCTACGATCCGAACTACAAGACATACGTCTCGGTTATTGTCCTTGGAAATAAAGCAGGATATATTTACGATAGAGTACTTTTGTTTACTTACAGCTCGGTGGAGGGATGATCCCCTTGCGGGCACTGTACGGTAAGGATACCGTCCGGGGTAGGGCCCCCTGACAAAGATTTCTTCCCTCGTTTAGAAACCATTGTTTCCAAGTCTTCAGAGGCGGTCCTCTTCCTTCCTTGGGGAGAAGGGATTTTAGATCCTTCTCCCTGGTTATCCTCCTTCGCGGAGGCACTAATTCCCCCGGTTTGGATGAATAATGAGCGAGGCCTGCTTTCGGCTTCTTTATTCCTCCCTTTATCTTCCCCTGATGGCGCTTGATAAGGCGCGAGCTCAAGCATTCTGGCCAGTACTGGATCTGTTGAGCCTTCGGGAAGGGGGGGCGAACATCTGATCATCTTCGCCTTTTTTACCCAGTCCTGGTCAAAGAGCGACTTTTCAGAATGATGTTGTGATAAATAAAGAGACAACATGTTCGGCCGAAGAATTACTTACTTGGTTGTTTGGACGATTGCAGTTTAGACCTGCATCCTCGGTGGTGTCCAGACACTTCATTCGTGATCCGAAGAACAATCTATACATCTCTTCGACTATCACACCGAAGAAGTGCTAAATAGTTCGCGATCCTTCCGGGTTGAACTCCCACATACGGAGAGGTCGACGTTGGCATGGCAGGACCCGACGAACTAGCATGACTTGCATTACCTTGACAAGGTTGACATCTCTCATAAGGAGATCTCGGATGCCACTCAGCAATGTCGGCACGTCATTAACCGGCCCTCAGTCCAGCCCTTTGTTGACCCATGACGCCCGGTTGTATGGGGCGGCGAAGGCGGGGCAGCTACCCACTTAGTACTTCGGGGGGCTGTGATGTAAAACCACTCCCGCTGCCACAAGTTGGGCATCTCCGGGAAGGTTCCCTTTGGCCATGAAGCATCGACGCCTTTGCTTATTATGGCACCTCCACATTCTGCGTGTCTCCCCTCGATTATCTTCGGCTTCACATTGAAGGTCTTGAGCCATAAGCTGAAGTGCGGGGTGATGCGGAGGAAGGCACTACAAAAAAAGACACATCCGTGACATTTTGGGCCAAACGAAAAAAAAATGTCATACATATTGTCGTGGTTTTGTCATGGCAGATGTCCTGATGAAAGGATTTAGTCGTGGAGCCATCGCAACGGGTTAGCTTGAAGGGGTTAAAGCAGACACAGGGACGCAAGAGAGTTTATACTAGTTCGGCCCCTTCGATGAAGGTAAAAGCCTACGTCTAGTTGTGATGGAATTGATGGGGTTTCGATGACTATGGAGCAAACAAGCTTCGCCTAAGTCTCGAGTTGTTGTCCGTTGTCCTTGAACCGCCATAGGGTCGTCCCCTTATATACACGGGTGACGCCTGTCGGTTCACAGAGTCCCAACACCGGTTCATATTCGTATCCGGGTTGGTCTCTCCTTATTCCTAACTTATAGTACAAGTTTATATACAAACGCCGGTTTACGGCCACAAGTCTTAAACCGACTATGGACCTTAGGCCCTTATCTGCCTCTTTGGGCTTTAACACCTTTGAACTACTGATGAAGTTAACCCGGCCCAGATAGGCCAGTTTACGCCCAGTAGTAATATCCCCAACATTAGGCCCCAAATTGATTTGAACGGGTTCATGTTAATCCTTAGAAAAAATCTTCGTCTTCAACATCTTCTTGTAGTTGTTGAACCGCCGTGATCTCACCTTCTCTGGTTGCTATAGACCGGAGTGACATCATCTGTCATAAAGAAAGTATCCATGATATCTTCTTGTTTAATAGATCCACAATAACCGAGGCCACAGCTCCGCTTCCAAAATTCGCGGTCCCTTCGATTCACGCGCCTGACACATGTCCTTTTGCCTTATAAATAGGACCGAAGGGTCATTTATTTTCTCCCCTTCGTGCCCTTCTTCTTCGTCTTCCTCGCATCGCCAGCCTCATAGCTCCACCGCCGCCGTTGACCTCTGCACCGTCCTTGGCCGCTGCAGCAACCTGAACGCACCAGAGTACCGCGGCGACCTTCCGCATCTTCCTCAACCCTGGTAAGCCTTCTGTTCTTCTCAACATAAATCTGTTCTAGGGTTTCATGTTCTTGCAGTGTTCATCGCCTGTTCATGTTCATATACTCACTCCTGGATGCATCTGTGAATCCCTGCTCTGTGTAGCGGTAGCTTTTAGTATCCGCCTTTAGTTTCATGCTCAAGACCATAGATCCCACATATATTTCTACCCATTGATTCAGTATTGTTCTGCTTTGAACCTTCGATTATTTTCCTTATTTTCTGAACTTGCTTCAGATCCAACGCTGTAGAAAAACCTTGTGAATCTGTTTCTGTATACTTATCCATCCGCAATCTCACCTGTTTCAATGTTTAGACCAGGCGGTTTAACTCGGTGTAGAAAAAATTAATAAACCTGTATATACCATTAGTCCCCTTGTTGAACCGCCAGAACTCTTTAGCCAGATGCTGTCGCTTCATAGAACTCCGGTTTAGATATAGTTGTCTCCGGTTTAACATTGTACATACCAGTGTACACTTAACCAACACATTCTTGAACCGGAATCACTTATTTTGTAGATTTCACTATGGCCAAACAAGTATATGAGTGCAACTGGGTTCCTTCTCGCGTCACAGAAACTGAACTGAATAATTTAGTCTTAACTGGCGCTTTAAGCAGCAAAGACACTATCCATTGGAGGGTCCCCGGTACAGAATGTCCTCCCACACCTCAACAGGGAGAGGTCGTCATTTTCGCAGATCAATTAGCCCGGGGCTTTAATCCGCCCGGTTCAAAATTCTACCGGGATGTCTTAGCCAATTTTCAACTCCGCCCGCAAGACACTGGCCCCAACTCTGTTACCAACATATGTCACTTCCAAGTGCTCTGTCAGGTGTTCTTTCAAGAGGAACCCACAGTTGAGTTGTTCAGAGACTGCTTCCATCTAAACCGCCGCACAGAGTTTACTGATGGTTCCAATACGGAATTGGGTGGTGTGGCGATTCAGAAAAGAAAAGAGGTCACTTACCCTCACGCTAAATCGCATGTACCATCCCAAAGAGTGGAATCAAACATGGTTCTATTGCAAAGACACCTCCCCTGCTGATGAAAATCCTTTGCCTGGCTTTCGTCCGGAGCGACTAAGAAATACCCATCCTTTTCCACAAAGGTTGACTGCCAAGGAGAGAAGTAAATATGCTCCTCAACTTTCCAAACTCAGGGCCTTCATGGCTAACGGTTTCACAGGAGTTGATCTTGCTCGCTGTTGGATATCGTGGAGCATACTGCCCCTCAGTCAGCGCTCCGGTTTGATGTGCGAATATACTGGCAGTGTCGATGACCCACTGCGACATGTTAACATCCAGCTCACCGATGATGAAGTCACAGAGGCTGTGAAGAAAATGTTGAATGAACCGAAACACATGTGTGCTCGAACCGGCCTGCTTCCCTTCTGTGCCAGCAACAAACCGCCAGCAGTAAGATTTTAATTTTACTTTTTACTGAGCCTGTCATTGCTATATCTGGCCATTATTTAACATCAACATCTATTTAAACAAGGCGATGATCCATTTTGGAGCAAGAAGCTTCCACAGGAGAAACCAGAAAAACCAGACAAACCGGAAAGACCAATCCGGCCAAAGACTAAAGTCGTGAAGAGGTCCGCCCACAAGAAGAAAACCACTGCATCTTCTGATCGGGCAGCTGATGATGATGTGGGTAATCCGGACCTTGAGGTAGAGCTTGATTCACTCGGCTTATTTTTCACGCGCCTTATTGATGATGATATTTGTCAGGATGATGCCGAAGCCAGCCATGCTGATGCTGCAGAGGTAATTACTCTCTCTTCCGATTCAAACCCGTTGCCTTCGCTAAAAATTCGTCAGGCAAACCGGAAGGTTAAATTTTCTCATCCTCTTGCTTACTTGGATCCCAACTTTCTTATGAAGACCCAACAGCATGAAGCTCGCCGTACAACCCGGCATAGCGGCCAGGTAGTTACCTCCACCGGTTTACCGAACAGTCCGGTTCGGAAACGCCGTTCAGAGGTCTCTAATTTGCTTGTCAGTGCTTGTCCTAAAGCGGGCTGTTTTCGTCAACCTCTTAATCCATCTGACTCCGATTATCAGGTTACTTCCCATTCATCCTCTGGCGAGTCATCGGCTACTCAGCTGCCACCGCTCAAAACGGTGCTTGGGTAAGCTATACTTATCATAATGTTTCTGGTGTATTACTTTGTAACATATACTGTATTTGACTTTTGTTACTCCTTTCAGGGCCAAGCCTAGGCCGAGCAAGAAGGCCCGCCTGGATAAAGCGGCCGAAGAGAACGCCGTCCCTGAACCGGATAAAACACCAGATCTTGAAGCGGCTATTCGTGAAGATATACCCAACGACCCACCACCGCAAGATGATGACTTTATTGCTGAAGAAAGGCCTATTGATACCTCATGCCCTGTTGACCAGCCCACAAGTCCCATCTAGATTGAGAGATCCACCAGTCCATCCCAGCCTGCTGATAAGCCAACTGCCCCGTGCAAAGCGGTGATGCTAAGAATGATGATGTTGTGATTACTGGCATTGGCCGTACAGAGCCAAGCAATCCTGTCGCCTTATCCAAGCATACTGCCAAAGAAGAATTTGATGCTATTGGCAAAGGTAAGTGGAATGCTGATCTGGCGACTTATGCTACTCTGAATGCCCAAGATCTTCATTCCGGCTACCTGAACCGGCTGTATACCAGCCGTGATTAGGAAGCCGGTCTAGTGAATATGATGAAGGAAAAATTTGAGGTAACTTCCATGTGCTTTTTCCTGCTTGGATATTTCAATCTTGTTAATTCTCCAAGCCCACAAGGGCCGGTTTAGAATCTTCATTCAAACCGGGACTTCAAGTAATTGAGATCGCAGCATCAGAATTTATTCGAGAAAATAGCCATTAGCCCCCAAGTGCCAAGTTGAATACTTGTATTGATCTTGGGACTTTATAATCAATTGAAAGATGAAGATCAAATATGCATTAGCCCCCAAGTGCCAAGTGCATAACTTGTTATGTGGTTGGTACTTCAATTCTTGTACTGCTTTCTGAATCATATGACTGTCTGTATGCAGGCTGAGCTGAAGACAAAAGAAAGCCAACTCGCCAATCTCCAAGAAAATCTGAAGTCCCAACAAGCTGAAACCTCAAAAGCAAAAGAGGAGTTGACCAGCGCTTTAAGCGTCATGGAACAGCTTAAGGAGGGCTTCAAGAAAGAGCGGTCGGACTGGGCCACTGAAAAGGCCGCTTTGACTAAGCGAGGTAAAAACGCCGAAGCCGCACTTAAACCGGTGGTAGATGAACTGACCAGCGTAAAGCGGCAAGTGCATGCCATGACTGCCGCCATCTTTGGTAAGCTTTCTTGATTTCTGTAGTAATTCGTCCTTCTTATGATTTGTCCGGTTTGTGAATCCTTTGTAATGTTGCAGGGATACGCAGTGGTCGCTTGGGGTCAGATGTGCGAAAGAAGTTGAAAGTTGCCTATACACTGATAGAGCAATTGTATACTGGCGCGCAGCGGATCATCTCGACTGCGTCCCACAACAACCCAGCGCCCACGGTGGGCGCCAACTGTCGTGGTTTTGTCACGGCAGATGTCCTCATGAAAGGACTTAGTCGTGGAGCCATCACAACGGGTTAGCTTGAAGGGGTTAAAGCGGACACAGGGACGCAAGAGAGTTTATACTAATTCGACCCCTTCGATGAAGGTAAAAGCCTACGTCTAGTTGTGATGGAATTGATGGTGTTTCGATGACTAGGGAGCAAACAAGCTTCGCCTAAGTCTCGAGTTGTTGTCTGTTATCCTTGAACCGCCGTCGGGTCGTCCCCTTATATACACGGGTGACGCCTGTCGGATCACAGAGTCCCAACAGTGGTTCATATTCGTATCCGGGTTGGTCTCTCCTTATTCCTAACTTATAGTACAAGTTTATATACAAACGCCGGTTGACGGCCACAAGTCTTAAACCGACTACGGGCCTTAGGCCCTTATCTGCCTCTTTGGGCTTTAACACCTTTGAACTACTGATGAAGTTAACCCGGCCCAGATAGGCCGGTTTACGCCCAGTAGTAATATCCCCAACACATATGACACTTCTATGACGATAATTGTGACAAAACCCGGTATCATCATAGATGTGGTGGCTCCTACTTCTATGACAAAAAATCATGACAGAAAATGGGCCAGAGACGCAGTTGCATGACATTCTTTGGGCCGTCCATGACGGAAAAAACCATGGTAGAAGCAAGGGGGAGGAAAATTTCGGGAGTTCCTGCCACGGTGGGAGGTCGGGGTCGGCGATGCGTGTTTCTCTCAGACACGACGCTGCTGCAAAAGTAGGCGTTGACTCAAATGTAACCCGAGAGAGGCGTTGGGCTCTAATCGAACCCGGCGATGTACCGCAGAGCTATGCGTTACTGAACCCGAGTGATCGATCGATGGCTGTTAACTAAACCCGATCGAGCGATTCCTTCGCTACTGCTCCTAACTAAAGCCGATCGATTGGATAAACAGTGAGCGTTGCGTGGGGGGTTTGGATGAACAGTGAGCGGTGGCGTTGCCTCTGGATGAACAGGACCCCGTGGTGTGGTGGAGGGCTGGATGAACAGTAGACGGTGGAGGGGTGCCCGTGGAGGGGTGGATGAACATGACCCCGTGGTGTGGAGGGCTGGATGAACAGTTGACGGTGGAGGGGTGCCCGTGGAGGGGTGGTTGAACAGGACCCCGTGGTGTGGAGGGCTGGATGAACAGTAGACGGTGGAGGGGTGGTTGAACTGTAGCCGGTGGAGTAGCGCGCGGTTGAGGCTGGATGAACAGGAGCCCGTGGATGATCAGTTGCAGGTGGATGCTGGAGGAGGTCGACGGTGTATGAACAGTAGCCCGTGGAGGCTGGAGGGGATTGACGATGGAGATGAACAGTATCCCGTGGAGTCTCGTTTTGCGGTACGCCACACCCCTCCCGATGAATAGGACCCCCGTTTCGACCGTAGGAGGTCCGTTTCCTCCGTTTTGCGGTACGCCACACCCTCCGATGAACATTACCCCAAGTCTGTTTCCTCCGTTTTGCGGTACGCCACACCCATCCCGATCAACAGGACCCCTATTTCGACCGGAGGAGGTCTGTTTCCTCCATTTTGCGGTACGCCACACCCCTCCCGATCAACAGGACCCCGTTCCGAACGTAGGAGGTCTGTTTCTCCTCCAGCGGCACGCCAGCCTCGCTTCCATCGCTGTTCCGGCCCAAGCCCTCCCGTTGAACACGACCACGCATTCCGTTCCGACCCAGCCGGTTGGCTCCCACGCGTTCTGTTGCCTCCCGATAAACACGACGCATTCCGTTGCCTCCCCATGAACACGACGCATTCCATTGCCTCCCCATGAACACGACGACGACGTTGTTTCTCCGTTCCGACTTAGCCATGTACACGAGCCCTGGCCGTACGTATGCACGAGTAGGCATTCGAGACCCCGCCCGTATGTACACATACGTGGCCGTATTTTCTTTCTTGCACCCTGGCCGTTGTACGTACATGTACATGCTACATGCGCGCCTCTACTACGATACGTACGCGCCTCTACTACGACACGTGCGCGCCTCTACATCCACCAGTATATATGTACGTACACATTCGCGACCAGAATGACAACGCTACGTACGCTTCGACCAGGTGGGTCCCGACTGTTAGGCACTTCCTTGTGTGCGAAGATGTAGCTGGTGGGTCCCAGCAGTCAGGGGGCGAATCATTTTCTTTGGCCCGGATGCACTTCCTTGCATGCAAAGATGGAGCTGGTGGGTCCCAGCAGTCAGGGGCAAACGTTTTTTTTGCGAAATACGGTGGCCCGTCCGGTGGGGCCCAGCTGTCAGGTGGAGGAATAATTATTTTGCACGCAATAAGGATGCACTTCCTTGGTGCGGCCGTGGACCCAGCTGTCAGCCTCTCCACGTACAGTCCACGTCCGATGGAAGGCGTTCCTTGACCACATTGACCACGCCGCGCCGAGAGCACCAGGGCGGTGGACGACGGCGAGGCCTAGGAAGGGGACGACGTGGAGCCGGGGAAGACGCGGCAGTGGATGCCCACGCGTAGAGGAGTACGATGGTTCACTGGTTCGCTGCGGTGTGAGGCTGATGTCGCCGCAGAATAAAAGGGGGTAAGGATGAGTAGAGGGATGGCCTGGCCAGTGGTGGGAGTAGTAGGGGGCGGTGAGGCCTCCGCCGCATTGCAGCCGGCCACGGGAGGCAGGAGCACGAGGCACGACCGGCGCTGGTTTGGGCGGCTGGAGCAAGAAGACCAGAGGTTGAAGAAGAACTACGGCCGTTGGATGGACATCTGTCACACCCTGATTTTCATGCCACAACACCTAAGCTAATAAATCATGATAAAATGTGGTTTGACAAAAACTTTTGAGTGTTTTGGACCTTGCCTTGATTGGATTTTGTGTGTTGTTTGCAAGTGCTCTAAAAATCAAATAAATCCTCCAACTCCTATACTTCATCTCCTTGCTCCAAACTCTTGAACCAATGATCAAGCCATGTGTATAGGACATAAAAATAATTTCTTACAAAGATAATTTGACCAAATAGTATTTTCAAAAATTAGTTTTCCAAAAAACCCCTGAATTGAGGTTTGCACTTCAAGTACCTAATTAAGGGCAGTAAAAATCTTTCCAAAAATATATTTGACTCCTATTAGATATAGGATACCCATAAACCATAAAAATAAAATTTTAAAAGTTATTTTCCTATTTTATTTAAAGTATTTTTCTTAAGTCCAGAAATGGTCTTAAATAGGTTAAAATTATTTTAAAGCTTTAAAAATATTTGAGAAAAATCAGGGAAACTCAGTGGACATATATTGTCCATATATATGAGTTTCAACATAGGGTCATGTTCAAATTATTGGTAAAACCCCTCAAAAACCCTTTCTGGATATTTCAAGCTGTTGAAATATTTACAAAGGAAATTCTCCCCAACAATTCTAAGAAAATTCTAGCATGTCACATATGACATGTTTGATGATCTTGCCAAGTCTCATGTCATGGAGAACAAAGATAACCCCATGAAACCCTCTCAAAACCACTTCTATCCTTTTTCAAGTTTGAACAACTTTGCACCGTAAAACATGTCCAAATGCTCTCAAACTTGGTGCACATGCTCAAATGGTGTAGTAATGCATCTAGACCAAATGGCACAAGTTGGAGAGAATGTTATCTTGATCAAAGTGCCCCAAAACCCTCTCTGTCCAGAACCAAATTTGAACAAGTTTACATTAGCAACTTTCTCCTTTTGATCTCAACTTTTGTGGAAATGTTCAGAACCTCAAATGATGACACTACACTAAGTGGTGCATCAAGGAGAATAGATTTGCATCACTAAATCTTGGAAAGTCCATTTCTGTTGATTTCTAGGGTTTACCAAAGTTACATTGGCTACTTTGCCCAAATGAGCTCAAACTTGGTGGAACATCCTACTTCTATGTGCCACTCCATCCTGTTAATTCTCATGGCAAGTTGAATTAATTTCGTTGCCCAAACCAACAACAAACACCTTCTACCATTTTTCCAAAATCATCATTTTGACCTCTTCCACTAATCTCCATGAGCCCAAGTTTTTACCACAGCTGCCCCAGGTCACCTCCTACCTCCAGTAGCTCCCCCTCTTCCAAAGCTCCATGTTTGATGGCGAAAACCCCATTTTCCCCCTCTGGACAGCCACTGTTCACCTCTCTCTCAACCTCTCTCCTCTCCTAGAGGCTCTTGAGAGCATCCAATGCTTCCTCCCCTTTCTTTACTACACCCAAGCACTACTGGACACAAGTGGCCGCGCCCACTTCCCTTTTTTTATGCCATGGCATGCCAAACGCGTGCTCTAGAGCGCGCTACAGTGCTCCCACGCACTGTAGCTACTCTCTGCCCAAGCCACCCGACCACCTCGAGCCTCCCCCTCGCGCCAGTCGAGGTTCCTTGACGTCCGCACCATTCCACCGTGCTGTCCCCCTCCTTCCCCTCTCTCTCTCTCTCACCCCCTGAGGCGCGTGCCAGACACTGCCCAGCTCGGCCAATGCATGCGCCCACGCCAGGGACCCCCTCGAGCTCCCCCCGCTCCTCCTCTCTCTTCCTAGCGCCCTACTCAACGCCCACGAGGGTCGTAGACAGCCCCGAGCCTCCTCCCGTGGCCACCACAGCCATTTCCGCGGGTGCCCGTAGGCCATGTCCACGGTGAGCCATGGCCTCGCCATTTAAGGGCTCCCGAGGCCTCCCTATGGATCCCCTTCGCCCTCTCTCACTCCCATTGACCCCCTAGACCAAGCCAACTCTCTCCCCGTGCCCTCCATCCACCACCATGGCTGGAGCCTTGCCGTCGGCCTCGGCTTAAATTCGCACAACCCGAGCCCCTTCTCTCCACCTCGCTGCCTCATAACAAAGACACCGCCATCATTCATATCTCCCCGCTCCACTTCTTCCTCTCCGCTGCAGCGCCATGCCCCAATCTCGCCGCCGCCTCCATCCGCTGGGTGATAAACCGCCAGATCCCACCACCCCAAGAGCTGTGGCGCACCTTGGCGGGTGCGCCACGCCTCCCGAACTCCGCCGGTGTGCCTGCATCGCCGGAGGTGGCTCAGGCTGCCAGAGCCCACGCCGCAAGCTGCTCGGCCCCGCCTCCCCTGCCTTTGCCTCTGCTTGAGAGCGGGAGGTGGGGGACGAACCCGACATGTGGGCCCCAAGGCTGGCCGCACAAGGGGGCGGGCCCATGAGTTAAGTGGACACGGTTTCTTTCCGGCCGCTTCTCAGCCGAAGCGTAGAAGCGTGAGGGCGCCGACGTGGCTCCTTCCTCACAAGACAGTTGAACCACTGGTCGGCCATGGCTCCCTCGCCTGATGCGTGTTTTAGGTATAAGCCTAAAGATTTTCTTTTTCTTTTCTGTAGATTTGTAAAATCCATAAATAATTCAACAGAGCTCCAAATTTGATGATTAAAATTTCTAGTAGTTTCTGAATTCATGCCCTATCTC
The DNA here is from genome assembly GCA_021605145.1 of Aegilops bicornis. Lineage (NCBI taxonomy): Eukaryota > Viridiplantae > Streptophyta > Magnoliopsida > Poales > Poaceae > Aegilops > Aegilops bicornis. The sequence goes on along the minus strand of CM038675.1, from coordinate 354,974,180 downwards.
ATGGTGTTATTTGCACATTTTTACAGAAATATTTCTTTCACAAATAATTATCAAATACCATTTTTCCATTTCATCATAAACTTTAGAAAATCACAGAGAGCTCTAAATTGATCCAAATGCCATTATTCAAATTCCTAGATACTTCTAATTTCATAACTTAGTTTATGAACATTTTTCTTAATGCTTTCTATACCACATCAAATATTGGTCTATTTATCCATGTATAGCCAACTTTTGCAATTCCCTAGGAATTTCATTTGGACTCCAAATCCAGTGAAACCAACTCCCAGATGCTTCTAAAATCATGATTTGGTAAATGGGTGCCTTTGCTCATTTTTTAAAAATATATTTCTGTACACTTCTTGCAAATCCATAAACCCCTTGATTCCATCATTTGAAATGTTCAGAAATATTCACTAATCCAATTCCAGTGAAACCACCCTGGTTATTTTTCATATGACCAGGGAAGTCCTAGAAAAGGCAAATCCATATTTTTAGAGCACTTTTATTTTCTGCCTGGTTGTGTTGCTTATATGATTGTTTCGATGTTAGTTGACGAAGTAGACGGAGTACTTGGAGAAGGACCAGAAGATCTCAAGACTCTGATGAACCAAGCAAGCAGCCCTTTGACCATGTCTATGAAACCCTTTTATGCATGTCATATAGCACTTTTATTGCTTGCATCGGAGACATGATACTGTGGTGACCACATGGGGAGGTTTGCCACCACATTTCCTCGTTGATACTTGCATTGTGCATGACCCTACCTTCTTATAAGGGTTACGCCGGTGGGAGTAGATAGGATGTTAAAGTAGTTGCTACTAAAAGGGACAGGAATATGCATGGTGATGGAGACAAAGTATTTTCAAAAGACTTTTCGAAAACCCCGGCAGGTGCCACTTATGCCCGAGGGAGATAATGAGATGGGTAACCACTTGATGACGAAGTGGTGTACCGAGGCAAGTGTGTGTTTTGTTTTCGAAAACGGATTAGATTTAAGATTTGTCGACTGTCCCAACCTTACATGCGCAACCACTCTACCCTTGTATGGGAAAGGGCATTATTGATTACCTAGTCCAATACTAGCTTGGAGCCCACATTACTAGTGACGGGGGAGAGTTGGTGCTCTCTCTTGGGACGGGGTCGTGCCAGGTAGGGCAGCCAAGAACATTTTCATGGGGCACCGGACACACCGTTGGTACCCTGTGCCAGTGGTATGTGATGAATATGGGAGTCAGGCTCCACAATTTTAAGTTGTGCAATGTTGGGCCTGGGGGTTACTACCAATCGAGTGGACTCTATGTTAGTGTCGTCTAGGGAAAGATAATGATCGGGTGCTTACCCCGGGTTCTTGAGGTACCGCGGGTCATGGATGACACGGAAGTTCCCCGGATCTTGTGGGTAAAGTGTGCAACCTCTGCAGAGTGTAAAACTATTCGAATAGCCGTGTCCATGGTCAAGGATAGTTGGGCGGTGCTTCTTAAACTACATCCAGAAATTTTACAAACCACGTGTGTGTGTGTTGATGAAGCTAAATGGGTTAAGTCAGATGACTTGACACGATGATCAAGTTGGATTGGTGTCCAACTCGCTTATGTTGATAATCGTTACTTGTTCATACGGATGTCTCAGATTCTCATGATACATACTTTACATATTGATAGATCATGTCATTGCACTCAAAACTAGCTTCGCAAACTACCTACTTAGTGCTATATCATTGCATTATTGTGCCTTGTTCCAACCATGGGTTGCTTTCGAGTAAATTCAAAGTACTCATTGGCTTGCCAACGTTATTTTATTGGGCAGGCATGAAAGAACAGATATGATGAAGAATAATTCGTGATTTAACATGCGAGCTAGGACGCCTCAAATGTAATGCCAAGAGGGTTAAGGTAGATGGCATGGGTCCAAGTTATCGATTTAAGATTTCCGCTGCGATGTTATACTCAAGACTTGACCATAATAGTCCTACTTGTGTAATACGGTATGTATGGATGTAACACTCTTGTTATTCAGCTTACGTGTGTTCAAGTGAGCATTGATCTCCGGATCATCAGACGCCACAAGATTCGGTGATCACGACTTATGAGTCGGGATCCCCACAGAGCTGGTATCAGAACCATCCTGACTATAGGGAGCCTTAGTTAGCATGTTCGTTAGTTAGGGCAAAACTATTTCCAAAACTATCACAAGTTGTCAAAAACTATCTAAACTTCTCTTCCCTTCCCAGTTTTTCAAAAACTAAGGTATACTTTCCCCATCAATCTCTTCCCTTCAAAACTATTGCAAACGGTCGCTAGCACCCTCAAGCCCCTGACCACGGGATTCCTTGTAATCCTCGTGGATAGCCTAGAAGGAGTACACCTTGCCAAATACTCACCCAGCTCTTCTGAACCCAAGATTCGCAACACCACAACAAGACGATGCCAACAGAAGATACGCCTTTGAAGAATGAGGACATGAAGACCCAGAGGATGGTGACACCTTTGAATTTGCCCCAGGATGATACAACCTTGGCCTATGACGATCAGGGTGTAAGATATGCAAGACCATGATAGACATCGCTAATAGGGCAATCATGTCCTTACCGTTGTTGTATCAGCAACCACCGGTGGATGAGAACCTCGCCATTTGGCCCGCCTCACTATAGTGAGCAGGAAAACGGTTCTCTTCATCCCCCTCTCTTGGTGTCGATGTTTTCATCAACGTAACTGACATGTTGGACCTGTACTATGCCTTGTTAATATCATTGCATAAGGGATTACCTACCTGGTACCATCGACACCTTAGAAGGAAAAAGGGGTCGTCATGATTAAGAAGACAATAGAAGACCGAGTCAATGCGTGCTACGAGGAGCCACCTTCACCCCATCACTTCAACAAAGTAGAAGTTGTTGAAGAATCTTCAGTGCTCAACCCGGATTGTTTCATCGAACAACTACAAGAGACGAGCAACACCGAGGAAACCCAAAAGACTGCATGAGGCACGAAGTAAAGTGCGACTACTTAGTCCGAGAACCCCTAGGGTAGGATGAGTCGTGTAAATTTCTATGTGCGCCGAATCGTATGATGGTTCGAATAGAACCATGATTGTGTGTGGCTTGTTTTTATTTATTTGTCTTTGATATAAGTCGCACTTTTTTCGCAAGGCAACAAGTACGCGACTATATCACCATCCTTGTTTTCCTTTGTTTGGCCCTTTTTGGCGCCCGCTTGTTTGCACTCCGCACTATAGAACCCCTTTAGGCATTCCCCTCCTCTATGCTACTCTTCCCTCTCATCTCTCTCTCCTTAACTGAAGATCGGCAAGGCAAGGTACACCAAGGATTCTACCTCGACAACCAACTAGCACTGAAGAACTTTTCTACAGCCTCCTCGACCAAGTAAAACCCCGTAGAGTTATGTTTAACCCCCAGACTAGAAACCCATTCCTAGACCCTTCGAGACTTCACGAGATACCCCAGCTCGAGTCCTTAACCATGTGCTTAACCAATAGAATTGCAAGAGAACCAGTTAAGCCTCTGTAAACCTTGCACAGCACTGGGTTCATTATGGAACTAGTGGACACAGTGAATGAGCACATTATCATCCTAATATAGCACTAGAACGACGATGCCATAGGGAAGACCAGTTTGAGGATATAGGAATAGAGGACAAAGTGACTTGATGAGTTTATATCGATGACTTTGAGAAATTATATGAGACTATTTAGTGGATTATGAGGCTTTCAAGTTGGTAGATGAACTTGGTGGGATCATTAATATAGAGTAGCATAGCTGTCATTACCCCTGGATAAATTGCATTTAGTGGGCCAATTATGATCGCAAGCTGAAACTCCTGGAAGTGCAAGGATTTGACTTGATCAGATGATATTGATAGGAGACAGTTGATATTACGTAAATAACTTGAGGGAAACATGTAGGATTCCTCGTTGGACAAGAGATTTGGATTTAAATAGGTGATCCTAGTTGAGTATAGATGCTTTGAGTAAGCCTCGCAGGATTCGGAGTAAATTGGATTTAGATCGATGGTCTTGATCGTGATACCATGTTTCTCGATGGATAATAAACTAGGAGATTGGAATTGATTTAAGGATCTATATAAGCTGGAGGTTGAAGTTACTTGACCTTATAACGGGAATTGGTGGACCGACTATAGTAAAGATAACCCGTTTCAAGTATTTGAGGATTATAGGACATTAGAAGATCATGTGGAACACCATAAACATTGGATTTGTAGAATTAAATGGATTATGTAGTGATTGATGGAAGCTAATGGGCTGTTGGAGTTGATTCATAGGAAGGAAACAAGATCTTGGAGTGGCTTACGACATGTTTCCTTAGGATAAGAGGTGCTTTAGCTTAGACCTTGGAAGAATAGGACGAGCACTTGGATTGTCCTATTTTATTCCAGCTTGGGAGCTTGTATGCTCTACCCATGGATTTTTAGGGGTAGCCACACATATGAGTTTGGGGATCGTAGACATATATGATTTTATTAGACCTCCTCTTGGGAGTCATGAGGATATGAATAGCATGAGTGATGATTGGAGTTGACCTATACGAAATGATGCTTTCAGCGGTATAAGGTGATCTGTTTGGAGGACTAGATAGAACAATTGGCATCTCAGAAACTGTGCGCATGGATAAGATGATAAACGTTCACTCGCACACTAGAACCTTGAAACCCTTAAGCCCTACCAAGCTACAACATGGTCGGATCATAACTTTGGGTCTTGACTCTAGATCGAAAACACCTTGGCCCACACTCAACCGTTACCACCACCAAAGCCCCAGCCTACCTTATGTACCCCATGAACAGAAACTTCATGGAGTACTTGGTCACGTTGGTTGTCACTTTTACTTGGTGACCTACTCGTCTAACTGAAGATGGAAGAAGAATCTTTCAGCTGGTTAAGGAACATCCAAGATCGCCATGTTAGGGAGGAAGAACTATACCAACCACTACCGTCAAGAAGTGAACTTCCTCGTCGAAGACCGTGCGTATCTGCAAACCACTCCTCTCTAAGGGACCAAGCATTTCCATGTCAAAAGGAAGCTCACACAAAGATTTACCGGCCCCCTCCAAGATCACTACAAGACGAAGAGCAGACGGTCACAAGCTGGAGTTACCACCTGCGTTACCCACTGTACACAAAGAATTTTCCACGTATCACCACACCAGAAGTGTTTCCAACTTCCTAACTAGCCCGATCTCTACAAGGTCATCGATCACCAATCCATCGACCCCCAGCCCAACCTGACCAATGCAAGAAACCCCTTAGCAACCTGGATCAAGCAGGACGTCGTACACGAAGCCATGTCATCAATTATATCAAGGACCAATGAAGCACCACACGGAAGCAGAAACAGTACGAGGACATGAGAACTACCCCAGATTTAAGTCTCAGATTCCTTTTCCCCGCTTAGTCTGGGAATCTCGGGACGAGATTCTTGTAAGGGGTAGGTCCGCTACACCCTGATTTTCATGCCACAACACTTAAGCTAATAAATCATGATAAAATGTGGTTTGACAAAACTTTTGAGTGTTTTGGACCTTGCATTGATTGGATTTTGTGTGTTGTTTGCAAGTGCTCTAAAAATCAAATAAATCCTCCAACTCCTATACTTCATCTCCTTGCTCCAAACTCTTGAACCAATGATCATGCCATGTGTATAGGACATAAAAATAATTTCTTAAAAAAATAATTTGGCCAAATAGTATTTTCAAAAATTAGTTTTCCAAAAAACCCCTGAATTGAGGTTTGCACTTCAAGTACCTAATTAAGGGCAGTAAAAATCTTTCCAAAAATATATTTGACTCCTATTAGATATAGGATACCCATAAACCATAAAAATAAAATTTTAAAAGTTATTTTCCTATTTTATTTAAAGTATTTTTCTTAAGTCCAGAAATGGTCTTAAATAGGTTAAAATTATTTTAAAGCTTTAAAAATATTTGAGAAAAATCAGGGAAACTCAGTGGACATATATTGTCCATATATATGAGTTTCAACATAGGGTCATGTTCAAATTATTGGTAAAACCCCTCAAAAACCCTTTCTGGATATTTCAAGCTGTTGAAATATTTACAAAGGAAATTCTCCCCAACAATTCTAAGAAAATTCTAGCATGTCACATATGACATGTTTGATGATCTTGCCAAGTCTCATGTCATGGAGAACAGTATAACCCCATGAAACCCTCTCAAAACCACTTCTATCCTTTTTCAAGTTTGAACAACTTTGCACTTTGTAAAACATGTCCAAATGCTCTCAAACTTGGTGCACATGCTCAAATGGTGTAGTAATGCATCTAGACCAAATGGCACAAGTTGGAGAGAATGTTATCTTGATCAAAGTGCCCCAAAACCCTCTCTGTCCAGAACCAAATTTGAACAAGTTTACATTAGCAACTTTCTCCTTTTGATCTCAACTTTTGTGGAAATGTTCAGAACCTCAAATGATGACACTACACTAAGTGGTGCATCAAGGAGAATAGATTTGCATCACTAAATCTTGGAAAGTCCATTTCTGTTGATTTCTAGGGTTTACCAAAGTTACATTGGCTACTTTGCCCAAATGAGCTCAAACTTGGTGGAACATCCTACTTCTATGTGCCACTCCATCCTGTTAATTCTCATGGCAAGTTGAATTAATTTTGTTGCCCAAACCAACAACAAACACCTTCTACCATTTTTCCAAAATCATCATTTTGACCTCTTCCACTAATCTCCATGAGCCCAAGTTTTTACCACAGCTGCCCCAGGTCACCTCCTACCTCCAAAGAGCTCCCTCTTCCAAAGCTCCATGTTTGATGGCGAAAACCCCATTTTCCCCCTCTGGACAGCCACTGTTCACCTCTCTCTCAACCTCTCTCCTCTCCTAGAGGCTCTTGAGAGCATCCAATGCTTCCTCCCCTTTCTTTACTACACCCAAGCACTACTGGACACAAGTGGCCGCGCCCACTTCCCTTTTTTTATGCCATGGCATGCCAAACGCGTGTTTAGAGGCTGCCATGCTGCTCCCACGACCGTAGCTACTCTTCCGCCCAAGCCACCCGACCACCTCGAGCCTCCCCCTCGCGCCAGTCGAGGTTCCTTGACGTCCACACCATTCCACCGTGATGTCCCCCTCCTTCCCCTCTCTCTCTTTCTCACCCCCTGAGGCGCGTGCCAGACACCGCCCAGCTCGGCCAATGCATGCGCCCACGCCAGGGACCCCCTCGAGCTCCCCCCGCTCCTCCTCTCTCTTCCTAGCGCCCTACTCAACGCCCACGAGGGCTGTAGACAGCCCCGAGCCTCCTCCCGTGGCCACCACAGCCATTTCCGCGGGTGCCCGTAGGCCATGTCCACGGTGAGCCATGGCCTCGCCATTTAAGGGCTCCCGAGGCCTCCCTATGGATCCCCTTCGCCTCTCTCACCCCATCAATTGACCCCTAGACCAAGCCAACTCTCTCCCTGCCCTCCATCCACCACCATGGCCGGAGTTTGCTGCCGGCCTCGCTTAAATTCGCACAACCCGAGCCCCTTCTCTCCACCTCGTCGTCTCATAACAAAGACCGCCGCCATCATTCATATCTCCCCGCTCCACTTCTTCCTCTCCGCTGGCTGCAGCGCCATGCCCCAATCTCGGGCCGCCTCCATCCGCTGCGGGTGATGCACCGCCAAGATCCCACCACCTCAGTTAGCCGTGGCGCACCTTGGCGGGTGCGCCACGCCTCCCGAACTCCGCCGGTGTGCTGTGCATCGCCGGAGGTGGCTCAGGCTGCCAGAGCCCACGCCAGAAGCTGCTCGCCCCGCCTCCCCGCCTTGCCTCTGCTTGAGAGCGGGAGGTGGGGACGAACCCGACATGTGGGCCCCAAGGCGTCGGCCGCACAAGGGCGGGCCCATGAGTTAAGTGGACACGGTTTCTTTCCGGGCCGTTTCCCTGCAGCGAAAGCGTAAAGCGTGAGGGCGCCTTCGACGTGGCCCTTCCCGCGCACAGCTGAACCACTGGGTCGGCCCAGTGGCTCTCCCTCGCCTGATGCGTGTTTTAGGTATAAGCCTAAAGATTTTCTTTTTCTTTTCTGTAGATTTGTAAAATCCATAAATAATTCAACAGAGCTCCAAATTTGATGATTAAAATTTCTAGTAGTTTCTGAATTCATGCCCTATCTCATGGTGTTATTTGCACATTTTTACAGAAATATTTCTTTCACAAATAATTATCAAATACCATTTTTCCATTTCTGTCATAAACTTTAGAAAATCACAGAGAGCTCTAAATTGATCCAAATGCCATTATTCAAATTCCTAGATACTTCTAATTTCATAACTTAGTTTATGAACATTTTTCTTAATGCTTTCTATACCACATCAAATATTGGTCTATTTATCCATGTATAGCCAACTTTTGCAATTCCCTAGGAATTTCATTTGGACTCCAAATCCAGTGAAACCAACTCCCAGATGCTTCTAAAATCATGATTTGGTAAATGGGTGCCTTTGCTCATTTTTTAAAAATATATTTCTGTACACTTCTTGCAAATCCATAAACCCCTTGATTCCATCATTTGAAATGTTCAGAAATATTCACTAATCCAATTCCAGTGAAACCACCCTGGTTATTTTTCATATGACCGGGAAGTCCTAGAAAAGGCAAATCCATATTTTTAGAGCACTATTATTTTCTGCCTGGTTGTGTTGCTTATATGATTGTTTCGATGTTAGTTGACGAAGTAGACGGAGTACTTGGAGAAGGACCAGAAGATCTCAAGACTCTGATGAACCAAGCAAGCAGCCCTTTGACCATGTCTATGAAACCCTTTTTATGCATGTCATATAGCACTTTTATTGCTTGCATCGGAGACATGATACTGTGGTGACCACATGGGGTGGTTTGCCACCGTTACTTCCTCGTTGATACTTGCATTGTGCATGACCCTACCTTCTTATAAGGGTTACGCCGGTGGGAGTAGATAGGATGCTAAAGTAGTTGCTACGCAAAAGGGACAGGAATATGCATGGTGATGGAGACAAAGTATTTTCAAAAGACTTTTCGAAAACCCCGGCAGGTGCCACTTATGCCCGAGGGAGATAATGAGATGGGTAACCACTTGATGACGAAGTGGTGTACCGAGGCAAGTGTGTGTTTTGTTTTCAAAACGGATTAGATTTAAGATTTGTCGATCGTCCCAACCTTACATGCGCAACCACTCTACCCTTGTATGGGAAAGGGCATTATTGATTACCTAGTCCAATACTAGCTTGGAGCCCACATTACTAGTGACGGGGAGAGTTGGTGCTCTCTTGGGACGGGTCGTGCTGTAGGGCAGCCAAGAACATTTTCATGGGGCACCGGACACACCGTTGGTACCCTGTGCCAGTGGTATGTGATGAATATGGGAGCGAGGCTCCACAATTTTAAGTTGTGCAATGTTGGGCCTGGGGGTTACTACCAATCGAGTGGACTCTATGTTAGTGTCGTCTAGGGAAAGATAATGATCGGGTGCTTACCCCGGGTTCTTGAGGTACCGCGGGTCATGGATGACACTAAGTTCCCCGGATCTTGTGGGTAAAGTGTGCAACCTCTCGCAGAGTGTAAAACTATTCAATAGCCGTGTCCATGGTCAAGGATAGTTGGGCGGTGCTTCTTAAACTACATCCAGAAATTTTACAAACCACGTGTGTGTGTGTTGATGAAGCTAAATGGGTTAAGTCAGATGACTTGACACGATGATCAAGTTGGATTGGTGTCCAACTCTGTTTATGTTGATAACTGTTACTTGTTCATACGGATGTCTGTACTCTCATGATACATACTTTACATATTGATAGATCATGTCATTGCACTCAAAACTAGCTTTCTGCAAACTACCTACTTAGTGCTATATCATTGCATTATTGTGCCTTGTTCCAACCATGGGTTGCTTTCGAGTAAATTCAAAGTACTCATTGGCTTGCCACTGGTTATTTTATTGGGCAGGCATGAAAGAACAGATATGATGAAGAATAATTCGTGACGAACATGCGAGCTAGGACGCTTCCCAGTCAGAATGCCAGTAGGGTTAAGGTAGATGGCATGGGTCCAAGTTATCGACGAAGATTTCCGCTGCGATGTTATACTCAAGACTTGACCATAATAGTCCTACTTGTGTAATACGGTATGTATGGATGTAACACTCTTGTTATTCAGCTTCTGTGTTCGGTGAGCATTGATCTCCGGGATCATCAGACGCCACAAGATTCGGTGATCACGACTTATGAGTCGGGATCCCCACAGAAATGGGTATCGTAACCATCCTGACTATAGGGAGCCTTAGTTAGCATGTTCGTTAGTTAGGGCAAAACTATTTCCAAAACTATCACAAGTTGTCAAAAACTATCTAAACTTCTCTTCCCTTCCCAGTTTTTCAAAAACTAAGGTATACTTTCCCCATCAATCTCTTCCCTTCAAAACTATTGCAAACGGTCGCTAGCACCCTCAAGCCCCTGACCACGGGATTCCTTGTAATCCTCGTGGATAGCCTAGAAGGAGTACACCTTGCCAAATACTCACCCAGCTCTTCCGAACCCAAGATTCAGAACACCACAACAAGACGATGCCAATGTAAGATACGCCTTTGAAGAATGAGGACATGAAGACCCAGAGGATGGTGACACCTTTGAATTTGCCCTGTGATGATACAACCTTGGCCTATGACGATCAGGGGTGTAAGATATGCAAGACCATGATAGACATCGCTAATAGGGCAATCATGTCCTTACCGTTGTTGTATCAAGAAGAACCACCGGTGGATGAGAACCTCGCCATTTGGCCCGCCTCACTATAGTGAGCAGGAAAACGGTTCTCTTCATCCCCCGCTCTTGGTGTCGATGTTTTCATCAACATAACTGACATGTTGGACCTGTACTATGCCTTGTTAATATCATTGCATAAGGGATTACCTACCTGGTACCATCGACACCTTAGAAGGAAAAAGGGGTCGTCATGATTAAGAAGACAATAGAAGACCGAGTCAATGCGTGCTACGAGGAGCCACCTTCACCCCATCACTTCAACAGGCGAGAAGTTGTTGAAGAATCTTCAGGATCAACCCAAATTGTTTCATCGAACAACTACAAGAGACGTAGCAACACCTGAGGAAAACCCAAAAGACTGCATGAGGCACGAAGTAAAGTGCGACTACTTAGTCCGAGAACCCCTAGGGTAGGATGAGTCGTGTACCCCCTATGTGCAGTCGAGTCTGTATGATGGTTCGAATAGAACCATGATTGTGTGTGGCTTGTTTTTATTTATTTGTCTTTTGATATAAGTCGCACTTTTTCGCAAGGCAACAAGTACGCGACTATATCACCATCCTTGTTTTCCTTTGTTTGGCCCTTTTTGGCGCCCGTTTGTTTGCACCTGCACTATAGAACCCCCTTTAGGCATTCCCCTCCTCTATGCTACTCTTCCCTCTCATCTCTCTCTCCTTAACTGAAGATCGGCAAGGCAAGGTACACCAAGGATTCTACCTCGACAACCAACTAGCACTGAAGAACTTTTCTACAGCCTCCTCGACCAAGTAAAACCTCAGAGAGTTATGTTTAACCCCAGACTAGAAACACATTCCTAGACCCTTCGAGACTTCACGAGATACCCCAGCTCGAGTCCTTAACCATGTGCTTAACCAATAGAATTGCAAGAGAACCAGTTAAGCCTCTGTAAACCTTGCACAGCACTGGGTTCATTATGGAACTAGTGGACACAGTGAATGAGCACATTATCATCCTAATATGGCACTAGAACTGACGATGCCATAGGGAAGACCAGTTTGAGGATATAGGAATAGAGGACAAAGTGACTTGATGAGTTTATATCGATGACTTTGAGAAATTATATGAGACTATTTAGTGGATTATGAGGCTTTCAAGTTGGTAGATGAACTTGGTGGGATCATTAATATAGAGTAGCATAGCTGTCATTACCCCTGGATAAATTGCATTTAGTGGGCCAATTATGATCGCAAGCTGAAACTCCTGGAAGTGCAAGGATTTGACTTGATCAGATGATATTGATAGGAGACAGTTGATATTACGTAAATAACTTGAGGGAAACATGTAGGATTCCTCGTTGGACAAGAGATTTGGATTTAAATAGGTGATCCTAGTTGAGTATAGATGCTGAGTAAGCCTGCAGGATTCGGAGTAAATTGGATTTAGACTGATGGTCTTGATCGTGATACCATGTTTCTCGATGGATAATAAACTAGGAGATTGGAATTGATTTAAGGATCTATATAAGCTGGAGGTTGGAAGTTACTTGACCCCGATAACGGGAATTGGTGGACCGACTATAGTAAAGATAACCCGTTTCAAGTATTTGAGGATTATAGGACATTAGAAGATCATGTGGAACACCATAAACATTGGATTTGTAGAATTAAATGGATTATGTAGTGATTGATGGAAGCTAATGGGCTGTTGGAGTTGATTCATAGGAAGGAAACAAGATCTTGGAGTGGCTTACTTACATGTTTCCTTAGGATAAGAGGTGCTTTAGCTTAGACCTTGGAAGAATAGGACGAGCACTTGGATTGTCCTATTTTATTCCAGCTTGGGAGCTTGTATGCTCTACCCATGGATTTTTAGGGGTAGCCACACATATGAGTTTGGGGATCGTAGACATATATGATTTTATTAGACCTCCTCTTGGGAGTCATGAGGATATGAATAGCATGAGTGATGATTGAGTTGACCTATACGAAATGATGCTTTCAATGGTATAAGGTGATCTGCTTGGAGGACTAGATAGAACAATTGGCATCTCGTAAACTGTATGCATGGATAAGATGATAAACGTTCACTCGCACACTAGAACCTTGAAACCCTTAAGCCCTACCAAGCTACAACATGGTCGGATCATAACTTTGGGTCTTGACTCTAGATCGAAAACACCTTGGCCCACACTCAACTGCTACTACCACCACCAAAGCCCCAGCTTACCTTATGTACCCCATGAATGTAAACTTCATGGAGTACTTGGTCACGTTGGTTGTCACTTTTACTTGGTGACCTACTCGTCTAACTGAAGATGGAAGAAGAATCTTTCAGCTGGTTAAGGAACATCTGAAGATCGCCATGTTAGGGAGGAAGAACTATACCAACCACTACCGTCAAGAAGTGAACTTCCTCGTCGAAGACCGTGCGTATCTGCAAACCACTCCTCTCTAAGGGACCAAGCATTTCCATGTCAAAAGGAAGCTCACACAAAGATTTACCGGCCCCCTCCAAGATCACTACAAGACGAAGAGCAGACGGTCACAAGCTGGAGTTACCACCTGCGTTACCCACTGTACACAAAGAATTTTCCACGTATCACCACACCGTAAGTGTTTCCAACTTCCTAACTAGCCCGATCTCTACAAGGTCATCGATCACCAATCCATCGAATTTCAGCCCAACCTGACCAATGCAAGAAACCCCTTAGCAACCTGGATCAAGCAGGACGTCATACACGAAGCCATGTCATCAATTATATCAAGGACCAATGAAGCACCACACGGAAGCAGAAACAGTACGAGGACATGAGAACTACCCCAGATTTAAGTCTCGTATTCCTTTTCCCGCCTAGTCTGGGAATCTCGGGGACGAGATTCTTGTAAGGGGGTAGGTCTGTCACACCCTGATTTTCATGCCACAACACTTAAGCTAATAAATCATGATAAAATGTGGTTTGACAAAAACTTTTGAGTGTTTTGGACCTTGCCTTGATTGGATTTTTGTGTGTTGTTTGCAAGTGCTCTAAAAATCAAATAAATCCTCCAACTCCTATACTTCATCTCCTTGCTCCAAACTCTTGAACCAATGATCATGCCATGTGTATAGGACATAAAATAATTTCTTAAAAATAATTTGGCCAAATAGTATTTTCAAAAATTAGTTTTCCAAAAACCCCGAATTGAGGTTTGCACTTCAAGTACCTAATTAAGGGCAAGAAAATATTTCCAAAATATATTTGACTCCTATTAGATATAGGATACCCATAAACCATAAAAATAAAATTTTAAAAGTTATTTTCCTATTTTATTTAAAGTATTTTTCTTAAGTCCGTAAATGGTCTTAAATAGGTTAAAATTATTTTAAAGCTTTAAAAATATTTGAGAAAAATCAGGGAAACTCAAAGGGACATATATTGTCCATATATATGAGTTTCAACATAGGGTCATGTTCAAATTATTGGTAAAACCCTCAAAACCCTTTTCTGGATATTTCAAGCTGTTGAAATATTTACAAAGGAAATTCTCCCCAACAATTCTAAGAAAATTCTAGCATGTCACATATGACATGTTTGATGATCTTGCCAAGTCTCATGTCATGGAGAACAGTATAACCCCATGAAACCCTCTCAAAACCACTTCTATCCTTTTTCAAGTTTGAACAACTTTGCACTGTAAAACATGTCCAAATGCTCTCAAACTTGGTGCACATGCTCAAATGGTGTAGTAATGCATCTAGACCAAATGGCACAAGTTGGAGAGAATGTTATCTTGATCAAAGTGCCCCAAAACCCTCTCTGTCTGTAACCAAATTTGAACAAGTTTACATTAGCAACTTTCTCCTTTTGATCTCAACTTTGTGGAAATGTTCAGAACCTCAAATGATGACACTACACTAAGTGGTGCATCAAGGAGAATAGATTTGCATCACTAAATCTTGGAAAGTCCATTTCTGTTGATTTCTAGGGTTTACCAAAGTTACATTGGCTACTTTGCCCAAATGAGCTCAAACTTGGTGGAACATCCTACTTCTATGTGCCACTCCATCCGGTTAATTCTCATGGAAAGTGGAATTAATTTTCTTGCCCAAACCAACAACAAACACCTTCTGCCATTTTTCCAAAATCATCATTTTGACCTCTTCCACTAATCTCCATGAGCCCAACTTTTTACCACAGCTGCCCCAGGTCACCTCCTACCTCCACTAGCTCCCCCTCTTCCACAGATCCATGATTAATGGGGTAAAACCCCATTTTCCCCATCTGGACAGCCACTGTTCACCTCTCTCTCAACCTCTCTCCTCTCCTAGAGGCTCTCGAGAGCATCCAATACTTCCTCCCCTTTCTTTACTACTCCCTAGCACTACTGGACACAAGTGGCCGCGCCCACTTCCCCTTTTTTTATGCCATGGCATGCCAAAGGCGTGTTTCCAGAAGGCTGCCATGCTGCTCCCACGCACTGTAGCTGCTCTCTGCCCAAGCCACCCAACCACCTCGAGCCTCCCTATCGGTGTCAAAACCGGCGGATCTCGGGTAGGGGGTCCCGAACTATGCGTCTAGGCCGGATGGTAACAGGAGACAAGGGACACGATGTTTTTACCTGTGTTCGCCCTCTCGATGGAGGTAAAACCCTACTCCTGCCTGATTAATATTGATGATATGGGTAGTACAAGAGTAGATCTACCACGAGATCAAGGAGGCTAAACCCTAGAAGCTAGCCTATGGTATGATTGTTGTATGATGGAGTTGTCCTACAGACTAGAACCCTCCGGTTTATATAGACACCGGATAGGGTTAGGGTTACACAGAGTTGGTTACAATGGTAGGAGATCTTGAATATCCAGACGCCAAGCTTGCCTTCCACGAAAGGAAAGTCCCATTCGGACACGGGACGAAGTCTTCAATCTTGTATCTTCATAGTCCCGGAGTCCGTCAAGGTATAGTCCGGCCACCAACACCCCTAATCCAGACTCCTTCAAGAGTCTCTAACCAGGCTTCAATGACGCATTTAGTCCGGCGCCAGAGATTGGCTTCGGCATTGCAAGGCGGGTTCCTCCTCCAAGTTCTTCATAGAAGATTTTGAACACTAAGGATAGTGTCCGGCTCTGCAATATAAGTTTCCACATATTGCCGTAGAGAGAATAATATTAACACAAATCAAATCTGCTGATGTATTCCGCAGTGCGTCATCACACTACGGCCAAGTCCTTTACTCAAATTGTTTTTACTTTTCCACCTCTGCGCGTTTTGCGAGGCGGTTTCCTTGGCACGTCTTGTCAAAGCAGAGATCGTGTCCCCCCTTTTACGGGATTCTCATCAATACGGACGTGGGTAACCCAACCGCGCCATTTATCACGGCGCTTGGGAGGCAAGAGAGTTTTACTAGGCTGGTGGGGACGCACAATCGCATTCGCCCATATAAGGGGATAAGGATCCACCTTTTTACCTATGCCTTCTTCCTCCTTTGCCTACCCATCTCCTGCGCACTCGAGCTCCAGCGCCCAAGCCCGCACTTCCCACCTCAACCTTCTCTAGCAATGTCCGGAGCGGGAGGCAAGTGGATGGTCTCCTCCGTCATGGAGGGCCGAGTCAAAAAGCTAAGGAAGGCCGGATACTTGTCTAACGACATCGCGCACCGGCTTCCCGAAAAGGGGAAGCTTCTCCCCACCCCAAGGCCGCATGAGAGGGTAGTATTTCTTCCCCACTTCCTCCACGGACTGGGGTTTCCACTCCACCCATTTGTCCGGTAGCTCATGTTCTACTACGGCCTGGATTTCCATGATCTGGCCCCGAACTTCATCCTCAACATCTCGGCGTTTATCGTCGTGTGCGAGGCCTTCCTCCGCGTCCGCCCCCATTTCGGCCTCTGGCTCAAGACCTTCAACGTCAAGCCCAAGGTGGTGCGCGGCAGCCAGGCAGAGTGCGGAGGTGCCATGGCGGGCAAGATGGCTAACGTCCTATGGCTCGAGGGCTCCTTTGTGGAGACCCTGAAGGGGTGGCAATCCGGGTGGTTTTACATCACCGAGCCACGCGATCCGAAATGGATCGCAGCCCCCGAGTTCCGATCCGGACCCCCCATGCGGCTTATGTCCTGGAAAGAGACGGGCCTGTCATGGGGTGACGAAAAAGAGGTGACCGGACTACAGTCATGCATCTAGTCCCTGGTGAACAAGCCAATCAAGCTTGTTAATGTAGTCCAGGTTATGCTCGTCCGCCGGATCCTCCCATGTCAACAACGGGACTTCAATCTGTGGGAGTTCGACCCGGCGCAGCACCGAACCCTTAACAGGCTCTTTGACACGATGTACGAAGACGTCTGGAAGGTGCTAACCAAAGGCGCCGAGGCTCCCGCATCCGCTTCCGAGGACCGCGGATACAGCTCGCAGCGTCACGCTAGCGAGGTAAGCTATTTTCACCTTTTACAGGATGTTAAGTTTTTTCATAGTTTGACTCTATGCGGGATCTAAACTCCCTTACCTTTGACAGGCTTGGCAGGCGAAGTCCGCACCGATTAACTGTCCGGCTCCCTTGCCCGAAGACCCAGTCCCTGCTCTCCTAGTGAAGCTGCTGGTTCCGGCACCTTATGTGGTATCGGAGAAGAAGGCAACGGGGACTCAAAAGAGTGCCCGTAATGTGGTGGTTCCGGACTCATCGTCCGACGAGTCCGAGACGCTCTCCTCCCGTGAGAATGAGGAGGAGGAAGAAGAAACCTCTCCCCCTCCAGCGGGGGGAGGAAAGAAAAGGAAGGCCGCCCCAACGGGGGAGGCCGAAGGGTCTAGGAAGAGGAAGACCCCTCCGCCGGACTATTCCCCCGACGCCGAAGAGGACGAAGAGGAGTGGCCAAACAGGGCCAAGCGTCCGGCGAAATCGTAAGTTCGGATATCAGAGTAAGTCATGATGTTCCTTTGTTGCACAGCTTTCCCTAATGTCGATCATAATTATGCAGCCCGCCCCGGACCGGACTCGACGAGTCGTCGAGCGGCTCCCTGGATTCATCGGACGTGAACTCAGTTCCGCCCGCTGTCTCACCCCGCACTGTGGACGACACCGAAGTGGCGTCGCGACAAGCTCCGGGGTAGGAGGAGGTGGTCCCGGAGGAGCCGCAAGGCGACCTCCCGGACTCCAGGAGTAAAGGGGACAAGGCCCCCCAGGGCTCCAAGTCCGGCTTTGAGCCGGACACCGCGCCGGAATCTTCAACAGTTCCGGACCGTGGTAGGCGAACTCCTTCCAAGAGGAGCAAGCTTGAGCCGGGCAGCCTCCGGCCCAACCGGAGGTGCGGACAATCACTGGAGGTGACGGCGCCCATCAACGAGGAGCACCGCATTATTATGAGTACGGTGATTCAGAGGGTTCAGCCCGCCAAGAGCGGATCGACTGAAGCTTGCGCTTAGCCTTCTAACAGGCTTCGAGGTAAGTAAAAATATGTAAAAATATTACCGCATAGACAAGAGCCCCCGATGCCTGCTTTGGCGTTTGAAAAGAAAAGCCAATAGAGGATCTATTAAATTTCGCAGAGAGTCTAACAATAAAGAGTCAATATGTGTATGCAAGCTTGCTATCCACCGCCACATCGATCATGGAGGTGGGTGCCCTGAAACAGGGCCTCGAGCGGACCGAGCAAGAGCTCGGCCTTGCCAAGCGGCAGCTCGAGGAGAAAGAAGGTAAGAAATACCTTACAGAAAAAGTGCCTATAAAAAGACGTGATTGCAAAAAATAACAGGATTGTACTGCTTATTATAGGGGCCACGACTGAGGTGGCGACCCTCAAGCAGGCGTTGTCTGAGGCCGAAAAGAAAACGGCCGCGGAGCGCACCGAGCGAGAGAAACATGGGGCTCAGGTCGGCGAGGTGCAGCAAGAGCTTCAGGCTCTCATGAAAAAACATGAGAGTTTGGAGCTTGAGTCAAAGACGCAGCGCCGAAGCTCATGGCGGCCCTTGAGACTGCCAAGTCTGCCAAGGCCGAAGCTCAAAAGGCCCTCCAAGAGTTGGAGGAGATGAAGAAGATAGCAGCGGGTAAGGCATTCTTTATGCAAAGCAGAAATATAAAAGTAAACTACTTATTGCTTACCCGAATCCGGAGCTCTCCAGGGGCATTCGCAGATGTTCCCCGCAGCGTATCCGCCGCCGCCGCATTCTACCGAGCTGAAGAGGGCAGCTCGACGGAGAAGGTGTTCTGTCTCAAGATATCCGAGGCCGGACACAGGTGTTTCTTGAGCGACCAGCTGAAACAGCTGGTCGAGCTCCACAAGGCGGCCGAACCGGCCATGAAGGGTTTCATAGTTTGGCTGTGGCCCGGGGAGGCCCTGCCTGGGAGCTTCTTCGGGTTGGTGCGGCGGCTGGTGGAGGCTTGTCCAAGGCTCGAGGTCATCAAGCGCTCCGTCTGCATCGAAGGTGCCCGTAGGGCCCTTGCCCGTGCAAAGGTGCACTGGGGTAAGCTGGACGGTGAGAAGCTTGTGAGGGACGGGCCG
The DNA here is from genome assembly GCA_021605145.1 of Aegilops bicornis. Classification (NCBI taxonomy): domain Eukaryota; kingdom Viridiplantae; phylum Streptophyta; class Magnoliopsida; order Poales; family Poaceae; genus Aegilops; species Aegilops bicornis. The sequence continues at coordinate 354,954,973 of CM038675.1, read as the reverse complement.
CCGCCGGGGAAGGAGCATCGCAAGCCCGAGAACTACTACAAGGATGTTCTTGCGGGTGCCCGCCTTGTGGCGGATGAATGTACCAAGGATGTAATTTTTGAATGAACTCGCTCGTGTTTATCCTGTGCGCTGAAAACTTGTTCATATGCGCTAAGCAATGCTTGTTGAATTTAAAATATTAATTTCTGTGCGGCCGTTTATCAGAAAATTGAGAGATGGCCACTCGTCGGCTTCTGCCCCCATGCCACTAGTGCTGGGGTGTTCGGGATAAACCTGAGCGCTCTTTTTCCCATAGTTGGATCCTTCGAGGAGGCGCCAAAGACATCGAACTGTGCAATCGGACTATAATGCTTGAACACTCTCACTTAGCCATAGAACTCTATAATTTTAAATTTCGGCGAAGCCCATAGTTCGGAAGGCCGAGTTCGGGGCGCTATCCATGCCTTGGCCGGACAAAGCCGGCTCCTCGCTCGAAGCGGCATAAGTCTTTAGCGACTCGAAAAACCTCTCGAACAGCGACCGGTCTCTCGCCTCATCATGATAGTCAGTTTTAGCTTTCTCCACTGAGGTGCTTAACCCAGCTCAGCCGGGGCACAATCACAGTGGTTCTCCTAGTGCTACCTTAGCCGATATAGCGGAACGTAAGGCACCAAAACATAGGAGCCAGGCAAACCCAACTATTGACCCAAATCATGATTCGGAGCCGATGCATATAGTGCTATAAGTTCGGGGTGCCGCACTTGTGAAAGTGTACGGGCTTCTCACACCATATTGAGGGGTACTGAAGCCCCTGGCGTGTTTGCCGTACCATGGTGTACGGGTGCAGCATGTCATTTAATAAACATATATATGAAAAGAGGATAATGCAAAAAAAAATAGACAAAAAGCTATGCATTGTTTATAGAAAGGCTGCTATCAAAGCCGACCGATACAAGTAGTTCGATAAGCAAAAGATATTGGACTATTTAACATGTCCTGGCCAGGGGCAGGCCGCGGAATTGTATTCAAAACAGGTATACTGCTCGTAACAGAGACCACCTGGGAGTTCCATAATGCGGCATGGCTTGTCTGCCTCCCTGATCTTGCATCGTTTGTGCGGCAGTTGAATTGCCGAACAGGTCGTCCGAAGTATGGAGTCCTGAAAGTAAGAAAAAATTAAAAAAGGAATTCGGCAGCCCCTAGTATGTTATAAGCCGTATCTTGGGCTTGCCGTTATTGTGCCCCTTCCCCTACGCCCATGGTATTTCAAGAGCGTAGTTATGTACGCGAGGCACTGGTTTCGCTATGTCACGAGGGCTGGGGTTGGGGCCGCATTGCTACGCCTGCTCGGAACGTGCCAGGTGGTCTTGTTGTAGGTTACTCCGGGCGCGCTTTGGCTTGTTCCGCTTTTTAACCGCCGGATCGAGAATTGCCTAAGAAGGCTGCTTTGTACTTCCGCCGCGAGAGTTGCTGTGCTCCTCCGTACGGAGGGAGCGTTCGGTGTTTCCGTTGACCGTAATTATTCCTCGAGGGCCTGGCATCTTGAGCTTGAGATATGCGTAGTGCGGCACCGCGTTGAACTTTGCATATGCGGTTCGGCCGAGCAGGGCGTGATAGCCACTGCGAAACGGGACTATATCGAAGATTAACTCTTCGCTTCGGAAATTGTCCGGAGATCCGAAGACCACTTCAAGTGTTACTGAGACTGTACAGTTGGCCTCTACACCTGGTATAACGCCTTTAAAGGTCGTTTTTGTGGGCTTAATCCTTGAGGGATCTATGCCCATTTTCCGTGACCGTATCCCGGTAAAGCAGGTTCAGTTACTTCCGCCGGCCCATGAGGACTCTTAGAGATGAAATCCGTCGATGATTGGGTCGAGAACCAATGCGGCGAAGCCGCCATGACGGATGCTAGTGGGTGGTCCTTCGATCAAAAGTGATCGGGCAGGAGGACCATGGGTTGAACTTTGGGGCGATCGCTCCATCACAGATATCGCTCAGTAGCGCACGCTTCCGCCTCCCTCTTGGGAATGTGGGTTATGTATATCATGTTCACCGTCCGCACTTGTGGGGAAAACCCTTACATCCCATTGTTGTTCGGCGGCTGGCCTCCTCGCCATCGCCACGTAGCCCCTTGTCTTTATTTTTGGCTCTTAGCTTGCTCGCTCGCTTGAACACCCAACAATCCCTGTTGGTGTGATTGGCTGGCCTTTCGGGGGTGCCATGTATCTGGCACAAGCGGTCGAGTATTCGGTCCAAACTGGACGGGCCCTGAGTATTCTTTTTGAATGGCTTTTTCCGCTGACCGGATTTATAGCCTCTGAATCCGGCATTAACTGCCGTGTCTTCGTTGCTGTCGCTGCTAATGCGGCGCTTTTGCTTATTCCGACATGTCCTGCACTTTTGTCCTTGGTATCCGAATTACCAGGGTTCTTTGCTAAGTTGTTACTGCGAGCTAGCCAGCTGTCTTCTCCCGCACAAAAGCGGGTCTTGAGTTTCGTGAGGGCTGCCATAGATTTCGGCTTTTCCTGTCCCAGGTGCCGGGCAAGCCACTCTTGACGGATATTACGCTTGAAGGCTGCTAGGGCCTCTGCGTCCAGACAGTCGACTATCTGGTTTTTCTTTGTTAGGAACCGTGTCCAGAATTGCCTGGCCGATTCCTCTAGCTGCTGAATTATGTGGCTTAAATCATCGGCATCCGGTGGTTGCACGTAAGTGCCCTGGAAGTTGTCGAGGAATGCGGCTTCCAGATCCTCCCAAGAACCGATTAAGTCTGCTGGCAAGCTGTTAAGCCAATGCCGGGCCGGTCCCTTAAGTTTGAGCGGGAGGTATTTGATGGCGTGTAGATCATCGCCGCGGGCCATGTGGATATGAAGGAGACAATCCTCGATCCATACCGTCGGATCTGTTGTGCCATCGTATAGTTCGATGTTTACGGGTTTGAAACCCTCTGGGATTTTATGATCCATTACTTCATCTGTGAAGCATAGTGGGTGTGCGGCGCCTCTATACTGGGCTATATCATGACGCAGCTCGGAGGAGCTATGTCTGTTGTGTTCGGCCTGGTCGGATTTGTTGTATCCAGAATGAAGATCACCGTCACGTGCTGTAGGGCGCCTACGTGATCCGTAGATCAATCTTGTTTGTCTTGCCTTATCCTCCCGTACGTCTCGCAGGTCTGGCGCATTTTCCCGTGCCTTAGTTGATCGGCATCGGGGCATGGCTTGGGTGGAGGGCCGAGAGGCCTCTCTGTCGCGGCCGCTAGGTGGCCGGTCGGCCATGTCGTGCGCTGGTGATGTAGGTGCTTCCTCCTCTGATCAGGGTAGCGACCTGCGCTTTGGGTAACTCTTGGAGGGGCGTTCGAGTTCATACTCTTCGGCCGCAAGGACTTCAGTCCATCTGTCAGCTAGCAAGTCTTGGTCAGCTCTAAGCTGTTGCTGCTCTTTCTTGAGGCTGCTTGTCGTGGCTAAAAGCCTGCGTTTGGAACGCACTTGTTCGGTGGGGTCTGATGGTACGACGAATTCGTCGTCGTCGAGGCTTGCCTCATCTTCGGAGGGAGGCATATAGTTATCATCCTCAACCTCTCGGTCTGCCGCTCTCTCATGAGGGCTGGCTTCTCCATCTTCCTGTGCCGAATCTTGCTGGAGGGGGTGTTCTTCGGCGCTATCTGGGGTAGTATTATCTCCCGTGCCGGAATCACCGTTTTTGCTTTGGCGAGATTTAGAGCGGCGCCACTAACGCTGGCGCTTTGGCTGTTTCTTGGAGGTGTCATCCCCCGCTGTTCCATTGCCATCTCCATCTTTTGGAGTATCCACCATGTATATACCGTCGATGTCTTTGGAGCCGAAGTCAAGCATGTCGGTTAAATCGTCGACAGTGGCTACAAAGTGGGTGGTGGGTGGGCTTTGAATTTCTTCATCGTCCGTATCCCATCCTCGCTGACCGTAGTCCGGCCAGGGATCTCCTGATAAAGAGAGAGACTTGAGAGAATTCAGGATGTCGCCAAAAGGCGAGTGCTAAAAGATATCCGCGGCGGTGAACTCCATTATCGGCGCCCAATCGGATTCGATCGGCAGGGGCGCGGGGGTTCGGAGTCCGGAGAGGAGTCCGGATCCTCGAAGTCATGGGTCATGCAGAGTGTGGGGCTGGCGTTCGGCTCGATTGCCTTTGAGATCGCAGCCCCCAAGGTGACGTCCAACCGCTCATCCTCGATTGGCGCAGCTGGCTCCGAATTAAGGGTCAGAGCCGGTGTGTTTGAGGCCTCCAGGGCACTGTTCGGCGGCAGAGCTAGATCATGCCCCACGAGACAGTGCGGCGCGCTTGGCTGTGGCTCGAATCCGTCGAAGATCAAATCTCCGTGATGTCTGCCGTGTAGTTTAGGCTTCCAACCTGACTCGATGGCTGTGGGCGAAGCTTTCGATCTGCTTCCAGTGGCTGCTTAATTGGCTCTGCAGCGAAGGTTACCGATGATTTAAGATCTGTCCGGGGAGAAAAGTCTCACCCTGGACCGCATCGTTGTTGGTGATCAAAGGAGCCATCGAGCCCAAAAGTGACAACACAGAGGAACTCTCAATGAAAGCACCAATGTCGGTGTCAAAACCGGCGGATCTCGGGTAGGGGGTCCCGAACTGTGCGTCTAGGCCGGATGGTAACAGGAGACAAGGGACACGATGTTTTTACCCAGGTTCAGGCGCTCTCGATGGAGGTAAAACCATACTCCTGCTTGATTAATATTGATGATATGGGTAGTACAAGAGTAGATCTACCACGAGATCAAGGAGGCTAAACCCTAGAAGCTAGCCTATGGTATGATTGTTGTATGATGGAGTTGTCCTACGGACTAGAACCCTCCGGTTTATATAGACACCGGATAGGGTTAGGGTTACACAGAGTCGGTTACAATGGTAGGAGATCTTGAATATCCGCATCGCCAAGCTTGCCTTCCACGCCAAGGAAAGTCCCATCCGGACACGGGACGAAGTCTTCAATCTTGTATCTTCATAGTCCTGGAGTTTGGCTGAAGGTATAGTCCGGCTACCCGAACACCCCCTAATCCAGGACTCCCTCACTCCCCCTCGCGCCAGTCGAGGTGCCTTGACGTCCACACCACTCCACCATGCTGTCCCCCTCCTTCCCCTCTCTCTCTCTCACCCCCTGAGGCACGCGCCAGACGCCGCCCGGCTCGGCCAATGCATGCGCCCACGCCAGGGACCCCCTCGAGCTCGCCCCGCTCCTCCTCTCTCTTCCCGGCGCCCTACTCAATGCCCACGAGGGCCGCAGACAGCCCCAAGCCTCCTCCCGTGGCCACCACAGCCATTTCCGCGGGTGCTCGTAGGCCACGTCCACGGTGAGCCATGGCCTCGCCATTTAAGGGTTCCCGAGGCCTCCCTCTGGATCCCCTTCGCCCTCTCTCACTCCCAGTGACCCCCTGGACCAAGCCAACTCTCTCCCCGTGCCCTCCATCCACCACCATGGCTGGAGCCTTGCCGTCGTCCTCGGCTTAAATTCGCACAACCCGAGCCCCTTCTCTCCACCTCGTCGTCTCATAACATCGCCGCCGCCATCATTTATATCTCTCCCGCTCCACTTCTTCCTCTCCGCGGCTGCAGCACCATGCCCCAATCTCGCTGCCGCCTCCATCCGCCGCGGGTGATGCACCGCCCGCATCCGACCGCCCCAGCAGTCGTGGCGCACATTGGCGGGTGCGTCACGCTCTCCTGAACCCGCCGGTGTGCCGGGCATCGCCGGAGGTGGCCTGTGACGCTGGAGCCCACGCCCGCAAGCGTTCGGCCCTGCCTCCCTGCCTCGCCTCTGTTCAAGAGCGGGAGGTGGGGCACGAACCCGACATGTGGGCCCCAAGGCCACGCACAAGGGCGGGCCCATGAGTTAAGTGGACACGGTTTCTTTCCGGGCCAATTCCCTGCAGCGAAAGCGTAAAGCGTGAGCGCGCCTTCGACGTGGCCCTTCCCGTGCGCAGCTGAGCCACTGGGCCGGTCCAGTGGCTATCCCTCGCCCGATGCGTGTTTTAAGTATAAGCCTAAAGATTTTCTTTTTCTTTTCTGTAGACTTGTAAAATCCATAAATAATTCAATAGAGCTCCAAATTTGACGATTAAAATTTCTAGTAGTTTCTAAATTCATGCCCTATCTCATGGTGCTATTTGCACATTTTTACAGAAATATTTCTTTCACAAATAATTATCAAATACCATTTTTCCATTTCTGTCATAAACTTTAGAAAATCACAGAGAGCTCTAAATTGATCCAAATGCCATGATTCAAATTCCTAGATTCTTCTAAGTTCATAACTTAGTTTATGAACATTTTTATTAATGCTTTCTGTACCACATCAAATATTGGTCTATTTATCCATGTATAGCCAACTTCGCAATTCCCTAGGAATTTCATTTGGACTCCAAATCTAGTGAAACCAACTCCCAGATGCTTCTAAAATCATGATTTGCTAAATGGGTGCCTTTGCTCATTTTTTAAAAATATATTTCTATACACTTCTTGCAAATCCGTAAACCCCTTGATTCCATCATATTGAAATGTTCAAAAATATTCACTAATCCAATTCCAATGAAACCACCCTGGTTATTTTTCATATGACCAGGGAAGTCCTACAAAAGTCAAATCCATATTTTTAGAGCACTTTATTTTCTGCCTTGTTGTGTTGCTTATTATGATTGTTCCGACGTTAGTTGACGAAGTAGACGGAGTACTTGGACAAGGACCAAAAGATCTCAAGACTCTGATGAACCAGGCAAGCATCCCTTTGACCATGTCTATGAAACCCTTTTTATGCATGTCATATAGCACTTTTATTGCTTGCATCGGAGACATGATACTGTGGTGACCACATGGGGTGGTTTGCCACCGTTACTTCCTCATTGATACTTGCATTGTGCATGACCCTACCTTCTTATGAGGGTTATGCCGGTGGGAGTAGATAGGATGCTAAAGTAGTTGCTATGCAAAAGGGACGGGAATATGCATGGTGATGGAGACAAAGTATTTTCAAAAGACTTTTCGAAAACTCTGGCCGGTGCCACTTATGCCCGAGGGAGATAATGAGATGGGTAACCACTTGATGACGAAGTGGTGTACCGAGGCAAGTGTGTGTGTTGTTTTCGAAAACGGATTAGATTTAAGATTTGTCAACTGTCCCAACCTTACATGCGCAACCACTCTACCCTTGTATGGGAAAGGGCATTATTGATTACCTAGACCGATACTAGCTTGGAGCCCGCATTAGCCAAGAACATTTTTATGGGGCACCGGACACGCCGTTGGTACCCCGTGCCAGTGGTATATGATGAATATGGGAGCGAGGCTCCACAATTTTAAGTTGTGAAATGTTGGGCACGGGGGTTAATACCAATCGACTGGACTCTATGTTAGTGTCGTCTAGGGAAAGATAATGATCGGTTGATTACCCCGGGTTCTTGAGGTACCGCGGGTCGTGGATGACACGGAAGTTCCCCGGATCTTGTGGGTAAAGTGTGCAACCTCTGCAGAGTGTAAAACTATTCGAATAGCCGTGTCCACGATCAAGGACAGTTGGGCGGTGCTACTTAAACTACGTCCAGAAATTTTACAAACCACGTGTGTGTGTGTGTGTGTGTGTTGATGAAGCTAAATGGGTTAAGTCAGATGACTTGACACGATGATCAAGTTGGATTGGTGTCCAACTCTGTTTATGTTGATAACTGTTACTTGTTCATACGGATGTCTGTACTCTCATGATGCATACTTTCCATATTGATAGATCATGTCATTGCACTCAAAACTAGCTTTCTGCAAACTACCTACTTAGTGCTATATCATTGCATTATTGTGCCTTTTTCCAATCATGGGTTGCTTGCGAGTACATTCAAAGTACTCATTGGCTTGCCACCGTTATTTTATTGGCTGCATGAAAGAATAGATATGATGAAGAATAATTCGTGATTTAACATGCGAGCTAGGACGCTTCCCAATGTAATGCCCGTAGGGTTAAGGCAGATGGCATGGGTCCAAGTTATCGACAAAGATTTCCGATGCGATGTTATACTCAAGACTTGACCATAATGGTCCTACTTGTGTAATACGGTATGTATGGATGTAAGACTCTTGTTATTCAGCTTCTGTGTGTTCAGTGAGCATTGATCTCTGGGATCACTGTACACGCGCATTCGGTGAACACGACTTATGAGTCGGGGTCCCCACAACATCCTGCGGTCACTGGAGCTAGAATCGTGCATATTGACTAAGTTGAGAAAGCCCTCCGTCCCCGTTAACTTAGTAGGCCCACAAGTCAGACTGCCACTATACTGGGTCCCAGCTAACAGGGGGCGTATTCATTTTTTTCTGCGTAATAAGGAGGCACTTCCTTGCGTGCGAAGATATAGCTGGTGGGTCCGAGCTGTCAGCAGCGGTAACGTTATTTTCGCGAAATACAGAGGCCCTTTCGGTGGGTCCCTGATGTCAGGTGGAGGAATCATTATTTTGCACGTAATAAGGAGGCACTTCCATGCGTGCGGCCGTGGACCCAGCTGTCGGCCTCTCCACGTCTGATCCACTTCCGATGCATGTCGGCCGTTGACTGACGTTGACCAGGTGCCGGCCGAGAGCACTGTATGGCGGTGGACGACGGCGAGTCCTAGGAAGGGAACGACATAGTGGCAGGGAAGACTCGGTAGTTGTTTCCCACGCGGAGGGGAGTATCATTGTACGAGGGTTTACTAGTTCGTCTGCCCTCGCCGGAGAATAACAGCATGTGTGGGTGAGTAGAGGGATGGCTAGGCCTGCGATGGGAGTAAGATGGGGCGGTGAGGCCTGCGCTGTAGCAGAGCCGGCCGCGGGGAGGAGGGAGCAGGCAGTCCCGCCGGCGCTTGTTTGAGCGGCTGGAGCAGGAAGAGCAGAGATTGAAGAAGCACGACGGCCGTTCGATGGACATCCAACAGTCACTGCTTGCACGTCAACAGTTTTTAGGAAAGCCTCAAATCTGTGGAAAACAGCATACATCCCATCTACCATTATTTCTAATAAGTTACAACCCATTTGCTCATTCTTAAGGTTTTCTTTGGATCCCATATTCTTTTTGTTAGCATTACAGCCCATATTGTGGCCACGGTTAAAAAATTATATGAAATTTTGCATATTTCGATGCGGTCCGAACTGTTTTTAATCCCGAAATTTTGACTCACATTCAAACTGATTTTAAAAATAAATGTATATCAATATAAAATCCAACAAATTCTCCATGCATAAAAATTAATGTAATTTAAAATCTCGAAATAAAAAAAAGATATTTTAAACTAATTGCCGGTTTGATGTCTTTTAAAAATGTACAACCCATTTCTCATTACTGATGGGCCATTTTCTTGGCCAGTCGAATGAAGCTCTCCTCGTCTTGAAGGATTTGCAGCCCAATAGGCCTGACAAAGCGACTTACTTGGCAAATCACAAAAAACTGGGCTGTGGCCGTGGACCCAGTTGTCAGCCTATCCTCAGACAAGACTCTTGGATGGAAGTCGGTTGTTGACCACATTGACCACGCCATGCCGAGAGCACCAAGGCGGTGGACGACGGCGAGGCCTAGGAAGGGGACACCACGGAGCCGGGGAAGACGTGGAAGTGGATGCTCACGCGGAGAGGAGTACGAGGGTTCACTGGTTCGGCTGCGGCGTGAGGCTGCCATCGCCGCAGAATAACAGGGGGTGTGGGTGAGTCGGGGGATAGCCTGAGCCAGCGGTGGGAGTAGTAGGGGGCGGTAAGGCGTCCGCGGCATCACAGCCGGCCACGAGAGGCAGGAGCACGCGGCATGACCGGCGCTGCTTTGGGCGGCTGGAGCAAGAAGACCAGAGGTTGAAGAAGCACTATGGCCATTGGATGGACATCGTAGGGTCACTGGAGCTAGAATCGTTCATATTGACTAAGTTGACAAAGCACTCCGTCCTCGTCAACTTAGTAGGCCCACAAGTCAGCCACCCACTATGGTGGGTCCCAGCTAGCAGGGGGTATTCATTTTTTTGGTGCGTAATAAGGAGGCACTGTCACAGCCCTAGAATTGTTTGCAACTAGTGGCATTGCATCCATGCATCATGTTTAAATTTCATGAAACTTGAAATGGGGATGTTCAAACCCTAGCAACAAATGAAATGCAACTAGGATCAAAATAAAAATATTTTCAATGAACCTGAAATACTGAAAGTGCGTTATATCGACTAGAGGGGGGGTGAATAGGCGATTTTTAGAGAATTTTATGAATTCTTCACTGAGGAATTTGCTGGTGAGGAAATTCCTTAGCGAAGAAATACATGCAGCGGAATAAGTACTCAGAAGTAAGCATAACAGGTTACAAGCAAAGTCATCATGATGAAATGAAGACAATCACAGAGTACGTAAAACGTAATCACAGGATAACACAAGATGAAGACAAACAGATCAAGAAATTGAATCGAGGAAATTGAGAAAGTCTTCAACAAAGTCTTCAAACACAGATATGACAAACACTCAACACAGCTTATGAGGAAATGAAAAGGTTGAGGAAATAGAACCAGTTAGGTTGGTGAAGACAATGATTTGGTAGACCAGCCCAACTGCTGTCTCGGCTTGTACGTCTGGGTTGAGCGGCCGAGTATTTAAACTCGAGGACACAGCCCCGGACACCTACCATCGAAAGCACGCAGCTCAGACACCAAGTCCTCACCAGATTCTCCTTGAACTAAGGTCACATGCACCTCGTCCAATCACTCATGGTAAGTCTTCAGCGACTTCCAAACCTTTCACATACTTGGTCACTCGGTGATCCACAATTCCTCTTGGATGCTTCTAGACCATGACGCCTAACCGTCTGGAAGAAGCACAGTCTTCAAAGGTAATAAGCGCCGGATCCACGCAGGATCAATTTCGTCAGTGATGCTCAATCACTTTGGGTTTGTTGGGGTTTGGTTTTTGGGTTTTTCCTCACTTTTGGGTTTTTCCTCACTTGATGATTTTTGCTCAAAGTCCTCAGAGGATGGGTTGCTCTCAAATGACAAGTGTCAAGTTCTCTCGGAGCAGCCAACCAGCTAGTGGTTGTAGGGGGCGGCTATTTATAGCCTAGGGAGCAGCCCGACATGATAAGACATAAATGCCCTTCAATGATATGACCGTTAGGTGGATAAGATATTTTGGGACTGGCCAAGAAGATAAAGAACGGTCGGAAATTTGACTATCAAATTCCTCAGGCTATCATGTTCCTCACGGTAGGCAATTCAAGACCTTTGGCGAATTCCTAACTCCTCGATCAGAACAAATTCCTCGGTGATCAAGAGCTTCGTCTCACATCAAGAAATTGACTGTATGAGATTTCCAAAAGCTTCACTCAAGGGTTTGGTAGGTGTAGGATTTTGAGTTGAGCATCAAATGGAAATTTTCCTTAGTATTTCCTCGAATTTCTTTAACAAGACGGTGTTTCCTATGACTCAAGAAAGAGAAAATGAAACTACGAAAACAAAAGTCTTCACGCTTCATGTTCCTCAAAGTAATACCAAGTCTTCGTGATCACACCAATTTCTTCACTTTCAAAGTCTTCGTAAAGTCTTCGAATATCAAAGTCTTCGATGAAGAACTTCATTTTAGGGGTCGACTTTTCTCTCAGAAATATCAAACTCCTCATAGTCTTATAGACCTGTGTACACTCACAACGCATTAGTTACTTAACCTATAAGTCTTCAATACACCAAAATCACTAAGGGCACTAGATGCACTTACAATCTCCCCTTTTGGTGATTGATGACAATATGGGTTAAGTTTTCAACGAGGATAAACATATGACTTGTAAATACCGATAATGAGGAATTTGATTGCAAGATATAGAAGAACTCCCCACGAAGATGTGCATAGTGAGGAATTTGCTTTTGAGGCAATGCACACTTGAAGAATTGAATCATGGAGATCTCCCCCTATATCTTGTAATTCATACACGCATTTGACATATAATATGCTGAATTTGAAATGCATGATGAAATATGGTGCTTGGTGAAATTCAGCATGAGGAATCATAGCACATAAAGTATCAGAGCACAAGTAGATTTGCTATGAAGCATAGTGCAAAAACATAATGCATCAAAAGTATCAAAGCACCATAGGGTTTAAGATTACAACTCGATCCAATAAAAGGTTTCAGAAGAACGAGAGTTGTAACTTAATAAAAAACAACTGTATATAGGCAATAAACTAGACCCGCTTGAAGACTAACTCAAATTTCTCCCCCTTTGTCATCGAATGACCAAAAGGATCGAAACTGAGGACTAACGCTCTTGAGGATTATCAAGTTGAAGACGGAGCGCCAGCATTGTCGGGGTTGTCTGTTGAAGTAGGACCAGCAGCAGTGTCTTCCAAATCTTCATTTTCATCAGTGTCGCGAGATGAAGAATAGGAGCTGGCCACCAAGGAAGGAACTTTGACCTTCTTGAATTTCTTCGGAGGAGGTGCAGACCAGTCAAATTCTTCCTTTAGACCCATTGATGTTAGTTCTTCTTCATTATAGACATGTGAAAGAACAGCCCAGGTGCGCTTGAAGGTTTCATGAAGGTAGTAGTGGTTTTTCTTCACTGCATTGTGAGTAGACGTCATATTGTAAAGAAGAGTACCAAACTGACGTTTGACCCACTTATGATTGCGATCAACCTTCTGATGAAGACTGAGGAGTAATTCACGATCAGTCATCACCCTGGGTGCAGTTCCTTGAGGATTTTGCTTTACTGAGGTATTTGTTGCTGAGTCATGTGTGGCAGAGTCATCATTGGTGGAGTAAGATGTCGCTATAAACTGTCCATCCAATGGACGAATACCTTCATCTATCACAGCGATAGCCTTGCCCTTTTCATCACCGAGGCAATTGGCCGTTTGAGGACTTCAATCGGGGCGATAGCTGCAGTGATTCAAAGTATCACCTTTGTAATTCAAAGTTGAAGATCTTGACCGATGAATCTCATAATCCAAGGCGCATAAGGCTTCAGCTCAAATGGTGACATGGCAATGTTAGCGAGTCCTCATGAAGAAATCATGGAAATTGACGGAACGCCATGGATGATATTGAAAAGCATATTCTTCATGATGCCAACGACTTCTTCATCATTCGAGTCGTGGCCTTTGATAGGACCCATAGTCTTCGTCAAGATTCGATAGACGGTCCGAGGCACATATAATAATTCCTTGACGAGGAATTTTGGTTCTTGGTGCCTGCCTTGGCTTCAATGGCTTCATCAGCACTTGCATATAGTGATTTGAAAGTTCCTTTTCTTCATAGATCCGACGTGCACCATCAAGCGGAGGATCGAGTGGTAGAGCACGAAGCAATTCAATTGCAGGTGCCTTGTAGTGAGTGTTTTCGGTCATCCAATCTAAGACCCATGAATTGACATCTTCGTCTCCGGTGATATGCAGGTTGCATAGAATCAAGAATTAGCTCTTCGTTCCAGTCACAAATATCAGTGCAGAAGTTTAGAAGTCCTGCGTCGTGAAGAACACAGAGGACTGGCTCAAAGCCTGGCAGTGTCTCCATATCCACATGAGGAATATGAGCATGATCGAAGATTTTATCCTTGTTGAAAAGCACTGAGGAATAGAAGTTGGCTTGACTGGCAGTCCAGAAGCGCCTCTTCCTAATTCGAGCGTAATCATAAGGATTATATTCGATGAAGAACACGTGCTCGGCAAAGAAATCTTCAGCCTTGAACTTTTGCTTGGTTGAGAACGGATTCTTCCGCTTGGCAGAGGGGTGTCGATGATTTGCATCACCACCTCAGAATCACAAGTTCAGTTTCTTCAGCCCGAGGAATTACTTGCTCCTCAACTTGTGCGCTCGAGGAATAGCAAAGCAGTTAGCTTTCATCGGCACTAGTGGCTGGAATTTCTTCATGCATGTAACCGGTTGGTTGATTTTCTCGTAGTCTATTTGGACAGTTTGTGCAGGGGAGTGAGGAACTTGTTGGAGCGGAGTGAAGAGAGGAGTATTGGGATGCTGATTTTCCCAAAAATCATCATTGAACACATGTGTGGTGCATCCAATATCCACATCTTCATCTTCAATTTCCTCAGCACCAGACTGAGGAATTTCATAGTCCGATGAGGAATAATCGGGGTTGAAGGGATGGCATCCACTTCAATTTCTTCATCAAGCTGCTCGACGAAGCAACAGATCGATGTTCTTCATCGGATCCGACTGGGATCTCGTATTATTCTCCAAAAGGAACAACTTCCTTTGATGGTATGGAGGAAATTGGAACAACATCAATTGGTTTTTCGAATGAGCTGGTCATTGGCTTCATTTTCTTCACGGTCAAGAATCTGACGCAAATTGATGCTTTCCTTTTCTTCACAGCAGCTCGCTCGCAGCCTTTGGTTTTCTTCACATCAAAGCGGATGGAAGAATTGGAGTTGGAGTTGGCTCGAGGAGCCGAGGAATCTGGTGCAGTTTCTTCAGGAGCAACCGATGCAGTTCCTGCCTAGAGTAATTTCTTCAAAGAATCGATGCAGTTGTCCCGACTTGAGTAGCTTTTCAGCGCACCACTAGTGGGTGCCTCGCAATTTCTTCTGGCTGGGATGGGATCATCAGCCTCGAATCAGCATTTTCTTCAAAGAGGCTGAATCGAGGTTTTAGCCTCGAGGAATTTCAAGTTGCTGCAGGTGTAGCAACACTTGTGAGATTCTTCGCCGATTGACGAATCTGTCCTTGGCTCCTTGCCAATCAGCATTGAATGAATCGAAGTTTTTGCCGAGGTTTTGAATTTCACCGACTTGGAGAAGCTCCTCGTGTGTCATCTTGACAATGTTTTTCTTCAGGAACTTCTCCTTCCTGTATTGAGCCTTTTTGATTTCCCTCGCCTTTTCATACTTCCATTTTTCTTCAGCTATGAAGTGAGTCAACATATGACTTTGACCAGGTGTCAAGTGAAGATCAGGCAGAGGGGTATTGGGATCATTGTGCCAGAGATCAATAAAGTCGAGGACTATCTTCGGTCCAATAGCAAGTGGCACAGATGTACCTTTGGCTCTAGCGGCCCTTGCTTGACGGTCTCGATGATTTCATGCGAGTTCTTCATCGATGCCTCATCCTCGATGGCTCATGGAATGCAACCATTTTCTTCGTCGGGCTAGGCCGAGGACCTCGACCAACTGTTGCTTTGGTCTTCAAATTTAGTCGGACCGATTGAAGAAATGGGAGCCGCCGAGGAACTTGCAGAGAAGCCCGAGGCAATTGAAAATCCAGCAGTCCGCTGACATGTAGCTAGGTGCACAGGAACTGAAGGTTTTGACGGAGCTGTTGAGGACTTTGGTGGGGCAAAGCAGCAGTTTGAGGAATTTGCTTGGAAGGTGCTTTGCTAAGGAACTTGGCCGTGAGGGCTAGATGATGAAGCACTTGGCTTATGAGCAGGCTTCTTTGCATTGATTTCCTCGGTTTGACCGAGACCTTCGTGGCAAGAGCAATGGCGTAATCCTCATTGAATTTCTTCACCGCTTCCTTTGCTTGCTTAGCCAATTTTGCTTGGCGTTTAGCCCATTCCTTAGGAAAGTCCTCACCGCGTTTGACGCTAGTGGGATCAGCTATTTGGCCGGTGCCAAAGGAGCTCTTGGGCATGGAGGGTTAAGCTAATTTCTTCATGTACTTAGGTGTTACATATCTATATTCCCTCCATTCCCGTGCCCATCTTCGCTCAATCTTCCGAATACGCACCTTATGCGTTGATTTTACTTTCTTCATCCGGTGTGCGATGAGTCAGCATATATATCCTCGGGAATTTCAAATGCTGTCATAACCTCCGGTTTCTTTCCTCCCTTCTGCGGCTTCTTACCATCTCGCCATTTTCTTGATTGAGGAAATTGAACAATTGAGTTCTCACGGCGAAGTGTGAAGTTTTTCTTCGAGGAACGCTGCAAATGAGTTAAGTTGATGAGAACCTAGGGATTCAGCAGTGGACATTTGTACCTGTGAACAGAGTATAGGTGCGAGGAATTTGGAGAGGTCATATGCGTTCTCAGAAGGTTTTTCAAAAAGAACAAGTTTTGAGGATTTTGACCAGATGAACCTTGAAGAATTTCAATAAGCGTTCTTTGTCTTAGGTTCCAGAGTTGTATAGATCGAAGATCCACACAATTGAGGAATCTTGAAGAAAGTCAAAGCTTAGAGAAACGAGTCAAGAGATTTGAGGTGTTCATATGTGTGAAGATTTGAGGAATAAACACCTTTGAAGATTTTGAAGAGAATTTCAGAATCAAAGCGAGTAATAAAAGTACTCTTAATTACCCGAAGTGAAGAACACGACGAACCGAGATGAACAGTTTGGAAGTTCGTCTGCTCAGATCTTCCACGAACTAACTTGGCAGAGGAAATCAGCTACGGCGACGGGCGGAGTGAAGATATTCCACGGTCGGTAGCGAAATCGTCAGCGAAGAGGTCAAGGCAGTGAAGCTTTTCCTCACCGGCGACGATGGAGTAGCGGCGGCGCTAGGGTTTGAGGAACTCGAGCGGGAGAGAGAGGTCGAGCGGAGTAAAAAGAGTGAGGAAGGGAGAGAGGGGTATTTATAGGCACAGTGAAAACGGATCGTCCGAAGATTTAGGACGAACATGACCCTGATCAATTACCTTCTCACGAAATGTGTCACCCACGTACTGTGTAGTGGAGATCGTGTACGATCGTGGGTGAATATAATAATGCATCGTGGGATGCGGAACGGTTTGAGCGGCAAAAACGAAGGTTTGGATAAGATTCGTTTTAAAGTTTTGTTCGCAATTTCTTCAAATTGTCAAGGACACGGTGAAGATTTTGAACGAAGTTTCAAAGTAGAACGCACATGAAGAATTTGTGAATGGATTGGGTTGAGTATAGCATAGAGGGGAAGGGTCCGATCACATTCACTTAGCGTAAAAACGCGACTTTTAGGAAATAGCCATAAGTGAATGTCTGTAGAGGACATAAATCCATATATATATATATAGCCAATGAAGAAAGACGATGAAATAGTGAAGATTTTGCAAAGTTGAAGAATTTGAAAACTGAAGAATTTCAAAATTTGAGGAAAAACTCAAATTGAAGATTTTCAACTTTGGTGGTGGCGTGACCCACCGTATAAGAATGATGATTTCAGACCACGCGTATAATTGTCGTAGGGTTCTGAGAATCAAATTCTTCATTAATTTCTTCACACTTAGAGTGTTATTCTTCATTGATTGAAGAAAACGTTTCTTCATGTGTTGCACATCTAAGTCATCAATTTTGCATAAGTGTTAGGATGTGTGTCCTTTTTCAAAGAACATTCGAAGATTCTAAGATATTTAGCTCACATCGCAACTTGCTAAATCTCTTCTCATCCAAGGGCTTAGTGAAGATATCAGCTAGCTGTTCTTCAGTCTTCACGTGCTTGATGGAAATGTCGCCCTTCAACACATGATCACGAAGAAAATGATGACGAATTTGAATGTGCTTTGTCTTCGAGTGCTGAACTGGGTTGTGAGCAATTTTGATGGCACTCTCATTGTCACAGTAGAGAGGCACATTCTTCACGTTGATGCCATAGTCCTTGAGGGTTTGCTTCATCCATAGTAATTGAGCACAACACGAGCCAGCAACAATGTATTCAGCTTCCGCAGTGGATAGTGATACGTGATTCTGCTTTCTTCGAGGACCAATGGACCAAAGATCGTCCGAGGAAATGACAAGTACCAGATGTTGACTTGCGGTCCACACGATCACCAAAGATAGTCAGAGTCAGAATATCCAATGAGATCAAAGGTAGAGCCCTTGGGGTACCATAATCCTAGTGTTGGTGTGTGAGCTAGATATCGAAGAATATGCTTCACAGCCTTATGGTGTGATTCCTTCGGTGTAGCTTGAAATCGGGCACACATGCAAACACTAAGCATTATATCTGGCCTAGATGCACATAAGTACAATAAGGAACCAATCATGGAGCGGTATACCTTGTGATCAAGTCAATACCATTTTCATCGATGCATAGGTGGCCATTTGTGGGCATAGGAATTTTGACACCTTTGCGTCTTGCATGCCGAATTTCTTCAGGACATCTTTGAGGTATTTCTCCTGAGATATGAATATGCCATTGTGTTGTTGATTTAATTTGAAGACCTAAGAAGAATTTCAACTCTCCCATCATAGACATTTGATATTCTTCACTCATCATATAGGCAAATTCATCACTATAACGTTGGTCAAGATCTGACCAAAGATAATATCATCAACATATATTTGGCACACAAAAGTTCACCATCATAAGATTTAGTAAAGAGAGTAGGATTGAGTGAACCAGGTGTGAAGCCATTCTTCACGTTGTATTCCTTCAATGTTTCATACCACGCAAGAGGGGCTTGCTTGAGGCCATTGTGGGCATTATTGAGTCTGAAGACTTTGTCTGGATTCTTTGGATCTTCAAAACCTGGGGGTTGAGCAACATATACTTCTTCCTCAAGCTTACCATTGAGGAATGCACTTTTCACATCCATTTGATATAAAGTGATATTGTGATGGTTAGCATAGGCGAGTAATATGCGAATAGACTCAAGTCTAGCGACAGTGCAAAAGTTTCATCAAGTCAATTCCTTCAACCTGCGTGTAGCCTTGAGCTACTAGTCGTGCCTTATTCCTCACCACAAGACCATTTTCATCTTGCTTGTTGCGATAGATCCACTTTGTGCCAATGATATTATGGTTGCGAGGATCCGGACGTTTGACCAGTTCCTGGACATTGTTGAGCTCGAATCGATGTAATTCTTCTTGCATGGCCTGAATCCACTCCGGCTCCGTAAATGCTTCATCTACCTTAGTGGGCTCTGTGATAGAGACAAAAGCATAGTGCCCACAAAAGTTAGATAAATGTGAAGCTTTTGAGCGAGTGAGAGGACTGGCGCTTCAATGTCATCGATGATCTTATCAACTTGCACTTCTTTTGCAACGCGAGGATGAGCTGGTTGTCTTCAAGAATTTGACCATTTTCCTCGGCACCATTTTCTTGACATTATCTTCAAGTGCATCAGCTCGACGTTCTTGGCGTCTGAGAATGAATTCTTCAAATAGTTTCTTCAAGAGGAATGACATCCTCGGTTGCCTTGAACCCGATAGAATCCTCGTGTCTTTGGCTCGTCTAACACTGAAGGTAGGTGCTCTCTTTGCGAGCCATTAGTTTCATCGAATCAAGCACATCTACAGCTTTCAACAACCTTGTGAAGGGCGATGTTGAAGACTTTGTAGGTGTGCTAGTCCTTTCCGTAACCAAGCATAAAACCTTCATGTGCTTTTGGTGCAAATTTAGAGGTGTGGTGAGGATCTCTAATCCAGCATTTAGCAATCAAGACTTTGAAATAACTTACATTAGGTTTCTTGTCGTTGAGGAGTTCATAGGCAGTCTTCTTGAAGAATTTGTGAAGATATACCCTGTTGATGATGTGGCACGCAGTGTCAATTGCTTCAATCGAGAAACGACTAGGCTGCTACGTATTCATCAAGCATAGTGCGAGCCATCTCAACAAGAGTTCTGTTCTTGCGCTCCACGACGCCATTTTGCTTTGGAGTGTAGGGAGCGTAAAACTCATGAGTAATACCAATTTCATCAAGATAGTCATCAAGACCGGAATTCTTGAACTCGGTTCCATTGTCACTCCTGATGTGCTTGATCTTCACACCAAAGTTGGTTGAAGCCCTCCAGGAAAATCGTTTGAAGATTTCCTGCACTTGATTTTTGTAAGTAACAATGTGTACCCAAGTTTAACGAGAGTAATCATCAACAATAACAAAGCCATATAGTGATGCTTCATTATCGACAGCTGAATAATGATTGGGACCAAAGAGGTCCATGTGAAGCAATTCGAAAGGACGAGTAGTGGTCATGATAGTCTTCGCTGGATGCTTGGCCTTGGTCATTTTTCCAGCTTCACAGGCTCCGCATAGGTGATCCTTGAGGAATTTGACATTCTCAATGCCAATGACATGCTTCTTCTTCGCAAGCGTGTGCAAATTCCTCATGCCTGCGTGACCAAGTCGACGATGCCATAGCCAGCTTTCTTCAAGCTTTTGCAAGTAGACACACGGCTGGTTGTGGTCCTGTGGAAAAATCAACAATATACAAGTCTCCTCTCCTAAAGCCTTCAAGACTTTGGAATTGTCAGCTTCCATAATCACAACACACCGATACTTGCCAAAGATAACAACCATATCAAGATCACAAAGCATTGAGATCGACATGAGGTTATATCCTAAAGACTCAACAAGCATGACTTTGTCCATGTGCATGTCCTTAGAGATAGCAACCTTACCAAGTCCCAATACCGACTTTTGCCTTTGTCGGCAAAGATGATATGCTTCAGATGTGATGGTGATAAGGTAGCATCCATCAATAGATTCTTGTCACCGGTCATGTGATTTGTACATCCACTATCGAGAACCCACTCGGTGGCTTTGGGTTGATCATCCTGCAGATGAATTAGTACAACTTACGATCTCATATACTTCATCGCTGAAGAATATGATATCAAGTTCATCGATGAATTTCATCTACCAAGATACAGATAAGCAAGATGAGGACGTGTGAAATGAAAGTTCATTTCATCATGATTAGCTGCGTCCTTTCGTGCAATTTGTCGTGCCCTCAAAGAAATTCTTCAGACGTTAAGGCACGTCTGGAGGCCTGACCCTGCAGAATAGATTAGTTCTTTTCTTTACCACCCACATCTGAAGGGGTGGCAAAGAGTTCATCATTCTCATGAAAGCACCATATGAGAATGGTGGCATAGAGGCCAAACCATTTCGTTTCACATAAGAGGGGTTAGGGTAAGTGTATGAATAAGCAGAGAAATTCTTCGAGGACTTATGAACATATTGGTTTGAAGAATAATGCACATATTCATAGCCCTTAGTTCTACCCTGCGAAACAGAGTTATTAGCACGATGATAATCATATGAGGACTTTGATCCTTTTGAGGAATTTGATCCACGTGAGGAATTTGGTCCGTATGAGGACTTGGATCCATATGAAGAATTTGGTCCATATGAAGAATTTGATCTGGGGTTCCTTTTCTTCACTGTGGTGTCATGAGGACATTCACCGAAGACTTTCAAGGCACTTCTTGGGAACCCAGATTTTCTTCATAGGGAAACCGCTCCTCGCAGCTTAGTGCCAACATATCTAGCAAATACTTCACCATTCTGATTTTTGAACATTTTATAGTTTGAGTCGAATGACTCATCAATGTAATGAGGAAATTCACATGTAAAACCAGATAAGGTAGATGGATCAACTGGAGGTCCCTTTGCAAAGAACCCATGAGGTTTTGGGGTACCGCTCGGGCTTCCAAAGATGTTCCATCGGCATTTAATTTCCTCTCAAATGCGATACCCTCTTTCCTAGGGTTTCTGTTGAGGATCTGCTTTTAAGCACATCACAAAGAGTCTCGATGCCCTTTGAGGCTTTTGTACATGCTCGTTATGTACAATTCCTTCATCTGCATCGTCGGTGATACTAGCAATGTCCTCGGATGAGGAATTAGTGATAGCAGAGGCAGGTGAAGAATTTGTAACAGTTGAAGCATTTGAACATTGGTGAAGAATTAGCAGATTCACGTTCAATGAACTTTAAGCATGGAGGAACAAATTCTTCTTGAGAAACGCTGATTTGTTGAGCAAGTAATGAATCGCGCTCCTTCTGAAGATCTTCATAACTCGCTCTTAGCTTCTCAAGATCTTGCTTGCTTTGAAGAAATTCATAAGAAAGTTTCTCATGATCAGATAAGAGAGTGTTATGATGACCTTGAAGGTTATCAAGCTTAGACCAAGTCTCAAGATTTTCGATCGTGGCTTGAGTGCGATCCATTTCTTCACCTAACATATCATCACTCTTATCTAGCATGTTTTGAACCTTTTCAAAAGCCCTTTGTTGTTTTATAGCAATCTTAGCAAGTTTAGAGTAGCTGGGCTTGAGATCCTCATCGATTCATTTTCACCGGATTCAGAGGAGGTGAAATTGAGTACCTTGGCACCTTTTGCCATGAAGCAATAGGTGGGAGCGTAGTCATCGCTTTTCCTCATCGGGTTTGTCGGTGGAGTCGGTTTCTTGTTGTTGAAGATGGACTTGCTAACATAAGCGAGCAAGAGCCGGACTAGCCACACCAGATTCGGATTCTTGAGACTCCTCCTCTTCCTCATTTTCCTCGATTCAGCTTGAGTCCATTTCCTTGCCAATGAATGCCCGAGCCCTTTTGGAGCTGCTCTTCTTGTGAGAAGAAGGTTTTGAGGATTTTGATGATGAAGATTTTGATGATTTCTTCTTCTTCTTCACATCATCGTAATCTGTAATCCTTGTGTTTCTTCTTTCTTAATTCCTTTTCCCACCGAGGACAATCTTGGATATAGTGACCAGGTTTCTTGCATTTGTGGCAAAGTCTTCGCTTATAGTCACTAGATGAGGAATCACCGCTTCTTGAGGATTTTCCAAAGCGACCACGCCTTGAGAATTTCTGGAATTTCTTCACGAGCGATGCTAGCTCCTGGCCAAATTCTTCAGGATCTCCAAGGCTACTACCAGTCTTCACTCTCAGATTCAGATTCAGCCTTGGCCTTCGTGGCACGTGTTTTCCATAGCCGTAACCATAGAGATCTCTCTTTTCAAAGAATTTGGAACTCGTGAGTATTTAGCCTTCGAGGATATCGCCAGGATCAAGAGACTTGTAGTCAGCTCGTTCTTGTATCATTGCAGAGTGTCAAATGAGGAATCAAGCGATCTTAGCAATTTCTTCACCACCTCATGGTCGGTGATGTCAAGGCACCCAAAGTGCTTGAAGCTCATTTGAGATGTCATGAGGCGATCGAAGGTTTGTTGAACATTTTCGTTGTCGAGTCTTTTGAAGCGGTTGAAGAGATTCCAAGAACATCAACTCGAGAGTCACGCTGAGTTGAAACACCTTCATTTACTTTGGACAGCCTGTCCCAGATGAGTTTGGCAGATTCCAAAGCACTCACTCTTCCATATTGACCTTTGCTCGAGATGGCCACATATGATATTCTTCGCTTGAGAATCGAGTTGCTTGAATCTCTTCACATCGCATCATTTAGAGAAAGTGTGACCGAGGAAACACCTTTTGTCACAACATACCGTAGATCGTTGTCAATTGCTTCAAGATGCATTCGCATTTTGTTCTTCCAAGAGGGGTAGTCCGTCCCATCGAAGGTAGGACACCCTGCCGAGACCTTGATCATACCTGCGGTCGACATAACTAAAACTCGTGTGGTTAAACCAAAATCACACGTAACAAGGGAGTACCTTGCTCGATACCAATTGAAAGTGCGTTATATCGACTAGAGGGGGGTGAATAGGCGATTTTTAGAGAATTTTATGAATTCTTCAGTGAGGAATTTGCTTTGGTGAGGAAATTCCTTAGCGAAGAAATACATGCAGCGGAATAAGTACTCAAGTAAGCATAACAGGTTACAAGCAAAGTCATCATGATGAAATGAAGACAATCACAGAGTACGTAAAAACGTAATCACAGGATAACACAAGATGAAGACAAACAGATCAAGAAATTGAACTGAGGAAATTGAGAAAGTCTTCACCAAAGTCTTCAAACACATATATGACAAACACTCAACACCGTTATGAGGAAAGGACAGGGTTGAGGAAATAGAACCAATTAGGTTGGTGAAGACAATGATTTGGTAGACCAGGTCCTACTGCTGTCTCAGTTGTACGTCTGGTTGGAGCGGCTGAGTATTTAAACTCGAGGACACACAGTCCGGACACCCACCACCGAAAGCACGCAGCTCAGGACACCAAGTCCTCACCGTATTCTCCTTGAACTAAGGTCACACAGACCTCGTCCAATCACTCGTGGTAAGTCTTCAGCGACTTCCAAACCTTCACATACTTGGTCACGGTGATCCACAATTCCTCTTGGATGTTTCTAGACCATGACGCCTAACCGTCTGGAAGAAGCACAGTCTTCAAAGGTAATAAGCGTCGGATCCACGCAGGATCAATTTCGCTGATGCTCAATCACTTTGGGTTTGTTGGGGTTTGGTTTTTGGGTTTTCCTCACTTTTGGGTTTTTCCTCACTTGATGATTTTCGCTCAAAGTCCTCGAGAGGATGGGTTGCTCTCAAATGACAAGTGTCAAGTTCTCTCGAGCAGCCAACCAGCTAGTGGTTGTAGGGCGGCTATTTATAGCCTAGGAGCAGCCCGACATGATAAGACATAAATGCCCTTCAATGATATGACCGTTAGGTGGATAAGATATTTTGGGACAGGTGGCCAAGAAGACAAAGAACGGTCGGAAATTTGACTATCAAATTCCTCGGGGCTATCATGTTCCTCACGGTGTAGGCAATTCGACTTTGGCGAATTCCTAACTCCTCGATCAGAACAAATTCTCGGTGATCAAGAGCTTCGTCTCTCACATCAAGAAATTGACTGAATCGTATGAGATTTCCAAAAGCTTCACTCAAGGGTTTGGTAGGGGTAGGATTTTGAGTTGAGCATCAAATGGACAATTTTCCTTAGTATTTCCTCGACCCCCTATAACAGAACGGTGTTTCCTATGACTCAAGAAAGAGAAAATGAAACAACGAAAACAAAAGTCTTCACTCATCATGTTCCTCAAGCTAATACCAAGTCTTCAGGATAACACCATTTTCTTCACTTTCAAAGTCTTGAAAGTCTTCGAATATCAAAGTCTTCGGATGAAGAACTTCATTTTTAGGGTCGACTTTCTCTGTAAATATCAAACTCCTCATAGTCTTATAGACCTGTGTACACTCACAAACGCATTAGTTACTTAACCTATAAGTCTTCAATACACCAAAATCACTAAGGGGCACTAGATGCACTTACAAATACCCTTCTAAAATGTCCATCATTTTTGTCCTGGGTTAGAACCTCTGGCAAAATTGGTTCACATTTTTCCAGGACAACATTAGGTCACTGAATTAAATCATACCTTGTTTGCTTTTGGGCATTTAAATTTTATATATTATATTAAATGTCCAAATATTCATGAACTGAAATTCTGGTTATTGGAAATAATCCAAATAGTGGCCACAAGCAGTCTCATGATTTTTGAAAGTGCATAGGTATTTTTAATATAGCCCTTAAAATTTATAGAATAATAGAAAACTGAAATAATTAGAAAAAGGAGAGAGAGAAAGGATCCAGCCACTTACTTGGCGCAGCCTACCTAGCAGCCCACCCGCCGCCCAAAGATCAGGCCGTGCTGCGATCATCGCCTACCGCCAAGAGGCGAGGAGGGACACGGCCTGGCGCGCCGAGCTCGCCACGCCACCACCCTGCTCGTCTGCATCGCCTGGTCACCGCTTCGACGCCGCGAACGCCTCCCCGGTGTCGCCCCGGTCCACCCGACACCTCACTCTCCCCCCTGCTCTCTCCCTCGCTTCCTCGACGCCATGGCCGACGCAGCCGCGTCCGCGCCGACGAGCACCACCGCGGCCATCGTCCACCCCCTCACCTCTTCGACGCGGCCCCGAGCTCCGCCGTGCCTCCCTCGTCCTCCACGACGGCTCACGCGACCGGAAGAGCCCCGAAGCGCCGCCCCGACGCTTTTCCCCTCCTCGGCTGTCGGAGATCGGCCTCACCGCCCTGCTCAGCTCCGGAATTCGTGAGCTCCTGGTCCCACTCCCCCTATCCGTTTTCCCCCTCGTGCACCATAGCGACTGCACCGTGCTCACCCGCACGCGTCGCCGCAAACCTCGTCGCCAGCGCTACTCCGGCCACTCCCCGGCCGTGCCACCACCACGGTTGGATGCGGACGAGCATCCGCATCCCGTAGCTGTGCTCCGCGCACCAAACGGCGCTCCGTAGGCAAAACCCGCACCGCCCCACCGCGTCTGACCTCGCCGGCGGCTAAACGCCGGCGAGTTTGACCCCATTTGACCACGTTTGACCCCGTGTGGGCCCAGGTTGACTTCCCCCCTGAGTCTATGACAGGTGGGGCCGGCCTGATAATTAGGTTAGGATTAGTGTTAACTAAATATTAGTTAGACTAATGACCTGACACGCGGGACCCACATATTAGAGTTGACCTGGACCATGCCTTTGACCTGATTACGTCACCCAGACGTCGTGCTGACGCAATAAGCATTTACTGGATTTATTCTTATTTAGGTAATTTCATAAAATAGTGCTAACTTCTAAAAATCATAAAAATTAATCTATAACTCAGAATGAAATAAATTATATATGAAAAATTATCAGAAAAATCCAATCTATCCTTTTAAGCTGTTTTCATGCACGTTAGAACACTTCAACCTTGCTGTTTAGGTGAAACAAGTTAATGCACTAATATGACCTCTTATTTTGGGTTTGCATTTGAATCCTTGATTCAAATGAACTCAAACCAATCTGTTCCAAGTTGCATTAGCCAAAACACACTCATTTTTCCATGTCATGAGCATGCATCATATTGTTGCATTGCATTGATTGTGTTTCTTCCTTGTTTGCCGGTATTGTCCCCTCTCGATAGACGTGGTTCTGACGATGAGTTCGATGACACCGATGAAGAACTATACTATCTTCAGAAGTGCCAGGCAAGCAAAACCCCCTTGTTCATTCCGATACAACCCATTCTCTCGCTCCTGCTCTCTTTACTGCATTAGGACAACAACGATTCAACTGTTACATGCTGCGGTAGCTGAACCCTTTTCCTCTGCATGACCTGTCATTGCCACAGTAAATAGATGAAACCCACTAGCATGAGTAGGAGTTGTTTGAGCCCTGATGTGCCTACTCATTCATGTTTGTTTGCCATGCCTGCTACTGCTTAGAGTTGAGTCAGGTCTGGTTCATCGGGGATGAATTGGAATGTGTGAACATGTCCTACTGTGTGTGAGCTAAGTGTGCGAATACGATTTGGTAAAGGTAGCGGTGAGAGGCCATGTAGGAGTACATGGTGGGTTGTCTCATCGAAACCGTCCACAGGAACTGAGTTTTGTGTTTGTGATCCATGAACAGCTACTACCACACATTGGGATCTTTAATTGACTCTCTCGGATTATTAACCACCCTGGTCCTCTGTCCAGGAGTTGCAAGTAGTTTCTGGTGTTTGTAGTATGTTGGGGGCCGTGCGCAGCGCTGACCGAGGGGTGGGATGTGTTGCGGTAAGCACGTGGCACGGTGTACCGGGCGCTCGTTTGGTGTCTCGGGAAACCTGCACACATCGTTTGGGGCTGTGAGCGAAACTCCGGCCGGATCTCCTCGCGGATGGAACCCGAGTAGGCGATAAACCTTGACTAGAGACTTGTGTGGTTAGTCAGGTCGTGGCCGACACCCTCGCTGGGCCTCCGCTTGAAGGTTGCCAAGTACATGTCGTGTAAACGACGATAAGTGGTGAGAGCGTGTGTGAAGAAGTACACCCCTGCAGGGTTAATATGATCTATTCGAATAGCCGTGTACACGGTAAAGGACTTCTGGGTGGCCTGTACAGTTCATAGACAAGTGACAGTGGATACACTAAAATGCGGAAGATAAGCGTGAGTGCTATGGATGGCGTTCTCGTAGGGAGACGGGAGCGGACCCATAGTGGTGTATTGATTTTGTGAATATGTGGACTCGTGTGCGTCACCTCAAAAGAGTTGCTTGCAGTCGTAGTTCAGGATAGCCACCGAGTCAAAGCTGGATTGCTACAGTTAAACTCCACCACCCCCTTTGTTGAGACCAATGCATATGTAGATAGTTCTGATGTAAGTCTTGCTGGGTACATTTGTACTCACGTTTGCCTATTTTATGTGTTTGCAGAGAGACGTCAGTCTCGTTAGTAGTTTCGCATGGACTTCGATGTTTAGCTTTCTACCTCAGCTACGATCTTGTGCCCTCGACAGGATCTGGTAGATAGTCAGGCTTCTTAGCCTTTTTCATTTGTAGATGTCTGTACTCAGACATGTTAAGCTTCCGCTTGTGCTTGTTGCTTGTATGCTCTATATGTTGGGGTCATGAGACCCATGCTTGTAATACTTGGCTCCTCGGAGCCTAATGAATAAATACTTGAGTCGTAGAGTTATGTTGTGATGCCATGTTGTATTTACACATATCGAGCATATTGTGTGTATGATTGAAATGCTTGGTATGTGTGGGATCCGACAATCTAGTTGTTTATCCTTGGCAGCCTCTCTTATGGGAAATGTAGTCTAGTGCCTCCATGAGCCATAGTAGTCCGCCATGACCGGTTCACCGGAGTCTCGCTAGCCCAAAGACTACCGCCGGGACACTTGATTGGCCGACATGTGTTTCACTTCGTTCCTGTGTCTGTCCCCTCGGGGAAATGTCACGTGGTGACATCCGGAGTCCTGCCTAGCCTGCTACAGCCCGGGTTCCTGGAGTCCTGTTAGCCCAGTGCTACAGCCCGGATTCACACGCTGCTGACCGACATGCTCGAGGTTGATTTATGTATTCCTATCCCAATAGGTTAATGCCTCTTTGGGTTCACGACTAGCCATGCCGGCCCGGGTTCTCTGTCATATGGATGCTAGTGACACTATCATATACATGAGCCAAAAGGCGCAAACGGTCCCGGGCCATGGTAAGGCGACACCCGTGGGAATACCGTGCGTGAGGCCGCAAAGTGATATGAGGTGTTACAGGCTAGATCAGTGTGACTTAGAATCGGGGTCCTGACAATGTTGGTATCAGAGCCTGACTACCTATAGGATTACCAAGCCAAACTGGTCGAAGTTGAGTCTAGAAATGCTTTAGTCATATAAGGGAATTGATTGTGGAAGGGAACGTAAGGCTCTTTTTACTCCTTTACCTCATGGCCTTCTGATCTGAGTCAACCTCTTCTCTTCTATGGGGATTAAGAACTAGGCCTTCTCATCTATCTATCAGGATGATGAGTTACTATGTTAGAGACTTATAGGATTGATGTATCCAAGCCTCTGTTCAGTTCCTACTACTTCCATGTGTTCTTAGTTGATCCCAGAACCTTGATATGATGTTGTTAAGTGACTATGCAAATCCTTGTGAATGTCTCCAATCTTTTTCTGAGCATTTACAGCCGTTATGCTGTCCGAGTCATCCCATGTTTCTAACTAGTCTGATGCATTTGCAAATTCCTTCTTCCGTAACCGACGGTCCTTTGGGCCAGTTTATCCACACTAATCGGTGAGTTGAGGTACTCTGTTGCCTCGACATATATGTTGGAGCTATTATTATGACCCTAGGTGTTATAGGGAGTCACTTAGTAATCTAGCCATGTTTTGTGTTCCCGGTGTGATAATTCTGGCCACCATTCTCGAAAGCATCCCGTGATGCCATTAGTACTAGGTATTCTACTCCTGGGTTTTCGAACCCGTGATTCACCATACTTCATGTTGATAGTGTTGCTCGTAACTTTAGAATATTAGTAACCTTTGCGATAGCCCTCGAGGTCCATGGTATTTCCTTCTTCCAAATACCATGAACCATCCTTGGTAGAAATTCGTTTGAATCAAAAGATCACAACCAGGGTGCTCTTGAGGAGTACTCCATTCATATTGTGATTCTACCAGTTCTTCCTTTCTGCATGGGTTATCCGGAAGAAATATGGTGAACTCGTTCGACATGCTAATCTATGCATCCACAACTCAGAAAGTTATATGTTCCTTGAGTTGTCCCTCTTTAGTTGTTTTCTGACCTTCGTCTATCAATTGATAGTCAGGAGTATGTGTGCATTCGTGTTCATCGATGCCTGGTATTCTTGTGGTTCGTCAAGCCGTTCTATTTCAGAATGACTAGGAGAAACAAACTCCAGTACCTCATCCATATCCAGGATTGGGTCAAAGAAGTTGTATTCCGCAGATCAAAATGCAACCCAGCTTTTGGTTCTCTTCTACCCTGAAGTATTACCCACTTTATGTCAGGAGCGTCATGAGAATTGCACCTTCTCTTATGAATTCTTGACGCACTGATACTTCTTGCCATCATTGTTCATTCCTCGGTTCCCGTGTTATTGTAACCGGAATGCCGGCAAGTGAGTCGTGATGTGTGAATTCAATACTCCTAGCAACTCCGTTGCTTGGTAGTTAATGGACAATATTCTCATTCTTAGCATGTTGGTTATTGAATCATCATTCTAAGATAGATTGTGCTACCTAGTCCTTATTTCCTGTTGCACTCTTCGATGAGCGAGTTAGGATTTTGCCAAACCCTTGCTCTATTGATCATATCGTCTTGCCCTGAAAAGCAAGATTGATCTCGAGCTTAGTATCATATCGGTGGTTCGTGATGTTCCGAATATCTTCTCGGAAGTATTACCAGGCTGTCACCTGACCGCGATGTTGAGTTCATGATCAAGTTGGTTTTCTTATAAATCACCCCTTCTCCAAGAATCTGTGTTGGATATCCCTGAGCTAGTAGGTTGAGCTAGACAACAACTTGGAGAGTTTGAAGATAGAAGCTTGTCTGACTTAGTTCATCACTAAGGGATATCCTTGTGTGTGTGTGTGTTGAAGAAAGATGATATCTCCATCGATTGGTCCTCGTGATCAGTTGTTAGATCTATTGCCTTGACAAAACTTTGACTTGAGTATGGGCTATCGTCAAGTCAAACCAGAGCCAACGATGTTCGTAATGTTGTCTTACTCGTGGTTGATCCCTCGAGCATACATCATTACATCTTTTGATCTGACCAATACTATCACCGTGTTCACATGATGGTGGAAGTCCAATGATATGGAAATTCGGATGAGTTGTTGTTGAGCCTATTAGCAGCATTCTGTCTCTCCCCATGACTCATGTTGAACATCAACTTAGTGTTGGAAAGTTTCGTTCATGAAGCATATGTTTGTATGAAAGTAGTGACTTCCTCTAATTCACGTGCATTTGATGCAAGTTGCCGCCGTGAATTCGAGAAAGTTTGTTTTGCTTCCTCTGGAATCATCCCAAGTCAGTCATGCATACGTGCGAAGTATTATGTGGTTTGGAGACTTGCAACCTTCATTCTATATGTGTCCCTAGCACACCAAGCCACTGACTGATTTGTTGGAGGAAAAGAAGTCCCTTCGTAAGAGCTAATCATATGACTTACGCAAGGACTTCGTTATCCGCAATGATGGTCCCACCTGAACTCGGTAGTGTTTTATTATAAGACTAGTATGTGGTCATGCTTGTCTAGGACAGCGTGTTCACATGCTTGTAGCAGAACTAGCTCATGTTTTGGAGCTTACTACCGTAGTTCATTCCCCCGGGAATCTCACAACGTCATCTCATCGATTTGTGTTGCAAGCTTTCATTTTTCTTTCCCGACCCGATGAGTCTGGATTATCCTGACACCAACTAGATCTGAATCCCAGGCATATATGATGGTTGGAACGTTTCTCAAGGACTATAATATTGGTCTCTCTGTACCCGGTAAAGTGGATGTTGTGGCCAACACACCCAACCAGAAAACTTATTATTGTAGTATCTTGATTGAGAAAGTTGGCCACCTCCCCATAAGGATCTCGTAGAATTTATTCCAATAGTTGTTCCTTATGGATTTTTGTGCTTCCGAAGTCCGATCTTTACTTGATGGCCATGTTGATGCTTTTAAGCACTGACCGTGGTACCTAGTACATCAAGGAGAACATTAGAAGCAGAGTGCTAAATGTCTCTCGGTCGATCATCCAGATTTGTTTCTTTGGCATTGCTAAGGAAAAATCTGAGAAGGTGTTATCTTCCTTTGCATCTGCATCATCCATCACTATTCATCATGGTAGTATGTTGTGTAGCCAGGATCCTTGACACGGATATTGGTAGAACCTTGATGAATATGGAAATGCTCAAGTTCTTGAGAGCGCGCACAAGCAAAATCATCCATTGCGTTGTATTCAACTAGGTAGTCCACATCATCCATCCTAGTTCGAGTATGCCATTTCCTCGAGCTCTTTCAAACGATCAATTGTAAATTGCCTTAAGTTGGTATGAAGAGCTCCAATGATCTATGGATCAAAAGTAATTCTTTTTGCCACTTAAGGGAACAGCTCAACGAGTCACTTTTCCCAAGGTGCCCCGTTACGGAATCCTGGCAATTATTTCCTCGCCAC
Source organism: Aegilops bicornis (assembly GCA_021605145.1). Classification (NCBI taxonomy): domain Eukaryota; kingdom Viridiplantae; phylum Streptophyta; class Magnoliopsida; order Poales; family Poaceae; genus Aegilops; species Aegilops bicornis. Next base: position 354,922,953 of record CM038675.1, on the reverse strand, counting down.
CTTGACACCATCCACCATCTCTCTAAGCGTGGAATTGATGCCCACCAAATCAAACCTCGTTGTTTGTTCTTCCATCCCTCTCGATGTGTTTTGTGTCTCAACTCGAGATGTTTCTACATCTCATTCCGTGAGTTGATCATGTTTTGCTTGATCTTCGTGAAGATCGAATCATGTAGAGCCTCCCTCTCTTTCCATTGTCGTGTTGGATGGAGTTCCCAAAGCAAGATGTCAATATCATGATGATGTTCGAATCAACGTTCTTATGAAGTGCAACCTGGATCGTGAAGACCGTGATAGTTTGTGCCCCCTCTGTCTTCTTACCTCACGTCTTGAATCTCGGGACGAGATTCTTGTTTAGTGGGGGTGAGTTGTCACAACCCTAGAATTGTTTGCAACTAGTGGCATTGCATCCATGCATCATGTTTAAATTTCATGAAACTTGAAATGGGGATGTTCAAACCCTAGCACCAAATGAAATGCAAATAGGATCAAAATAAAAATATTTTCAATGAACCTGAAATACCCTTCTAAAATGTCCATCATTTTTGTCCTGGGTTAGAACCTCTGGCAAAATTGGTTCACATTTTTCCACGACAACATTAGGTCACTGAATTAAATCATACCTTATTTGCATTTGGGCATTTAAATTTTATATATTATATTAAATGTCCAAATATTCATGAACTGAAATTCGTTATTGGAAATAATCCAAATAGTGGCCTGGCAGTCTCATGGTTTTTGAAAGTGCATAGGTATTTTTAATAAAGCCCTAAAATTTCTGAATAATAGAAAGCAGAAATAATTAGAAAAAGGAGAGAGAAAGGATCCAGCCACTTACCCGCGCAGCCCACTGGTAACCCATCGCCGGCCCAAAGACTTTGGCAGGCCCGTGCGATCATCGCCTACCTCCGCCAAGAGGGCGAGGAGGGACACTGGCGCATGCGCCCGAGCTCACGCCACGCCACCACCCTGCTCGCTCGCATCGCCTGGTCACCGCTTCGACGCCGCGAACGCCTCCCCGGTGTCGCCCCGGTCCACCCGACACCTCACTCTCCCCCTGCTCTCTCCCTCGCTTCCTCGATGCCATGACCGACGCAGCCGCGTCCGCACCGACGAGCACCACCGCGGCCATCGTCCACCCCTCACCTCTTCGACGCGGCCCCGAGCTCCACCGTGCCTCCCTCGTCCTCCACGATGGCTCACGCGACCGGAAGAGCCCTGAAGCGCCGCCCCGACGCTATTCCCCTCCTCGGCCACCGGAGATCGGCCTCGCCGCCCCGCTCAGCTCCGGCCTTCCCCGGGCCCGCTGAGCATCTCGTCGCGCCCTCCGTGAGCTCCTGCTCCTGCTCGCCCTCTCCGTTTTTTCCCTCGTGCACCATAGCGATCAGATCTGGCCACTCAAGACGCTGCCAAGAAACCTCGTCGCCGGAGCTACTCCGACCACTCCCCGGCCGCGCCACCACCACGGTTGGATGCGGACGAGCGTCCGCATCCCCGTCCCGTTTGGCCTCGCCGGCGGCTAAACGCCGGCGAGTTTGACCCCATTTGACCATGTTTGACCCCGTGTGGGCCCAGGTTGATTTCCCCCCTGAGTCTATGACAGGTGGGGCCGGCCTGTTAATTAGGTTAGGATTAGTGTTAACTAAATATTAGTTAGACTAATGACCTGACACGCGGGACCCACAAGTTAGAGTTGACCTGGACCGTGCCTTTGACCTGATTACGTCACCCTAACGTCATGCTGACGCAATAAGCATTTACTGGATTTATTCTTATTCAGGTAATTTCACAAAATAGTGCTAACTTCTAAAAAATCATAGAAATTAATCTATAACTCAGAATGAAATAAATTATATATGAAAAATAATCAGAAAAATCCAATCTATCCATTTATGCTGTTTTCATGCATGTTAGAACAATTCAACCTTGCTGTTTAGGTAAACAAGTAAATGCACCAATATGACCTCTAATTTTGGGTTTGCATTTGAATCCTTGATTCAAATGAACTCAAACCAATCTGTTCTAAGTTGCATTAGCTAAAACACACTCATTTGGCCATGTCATGAGCATGCATCATATTGTTGCATTGCATTGATTCTGTTTCTTCCTTGTTTGCCGGTATTGTCCCCTCTCGATAGACGTGGTTCCGACGATGAGTTCGATGACACCGATGAAGAACTATACTATCTTCAGAATTGCTAGGCAAGCAAAACCCCCTTGTTCATTCTGATACAACCCATCCTCTCGCTCTTGCTCCCTTTACTGCGTTAGGACAACAACGATTCAACTGTTACATGCTGCGGTAGCTGAACCCTTTTCCTCTGCATGAGCTGTCATTGCCACAGTAAATAGATGAAACCCACTAGGATGAGTAGGAGTTGTTTGAGCCCTGATGTGCTTACTCATTCATGTTTGTTTGCCATACCTGCTACTGCTTAGAGTTGAGTCAGGTCTGGTTCATCGGGGATGAATTGGAATGTGTGAACATGTCCTACTGTGTGTTAGCTAAGTGTGCGAATACGATTTGGTAAAGGTAGCGGTGAGAGGCCATGTAGGAGTACACGGTGGGTTGTCTCATTGAAACCGTCCTCAGGAACTGAGTTCTGTGTTTGTGATCCATGAACAGCTACTACCGCACATTGGGATCCTTAATTGACTCTCTCGGCTTATTAACCACCCTTGTCCTTTGTCTAGGAGTTGCAAGTAGTTTTTGGTGTTTGTAGTATGCTGGGGGCCGTGCGCAACGCTGACCGAGGGGTGGGCTGTGTTGCGGTAGGCACGTGGCACGGTGTACCGGGCGCCCGTTTGGTGTCTCGGGAACCCTGCACACATCGTTTGGGGATGTGAGCGAAACTCCGGCCGGATCTCCTCGCGGATGGAACCCGAATAGGCGATAAACCTGGACTAGAGACTTGTGTGGTTAGTTAGGTTGTGGCCGACACCCTCGCTGGGCCTCCGCTTGAAGGTTGCCGAGTACATGTCGTGTAAACGGCAATAAGTGGTGCGAGCGTGTGTGAAGAAGTACACCCCTGCAGGGTTAATATGATCTATTCGAATAGCCATGTCCGCGGTAAAGGACTTCTGGGTGCCTGTACAGTTCATAGACAAGTGACATTGGATACCCTAAAATGCGCAAGATAAGCGTGAGTGCTATGGATGGCGTTCTCGTAGGGAGACGGGAGCGGATCCATAGTGGTGTATTGATATGGTGAATATGTGGACTCGTGTGTGTCACCTCAAAAGAGTTGCTTGCAGTCATAGTTCAGGATAGCCACCGAGTCAAAGCTGGCTTGCTGCAGTTAAACTCCACCACCCCCTTTGTTGATACCAATGCATATATAGTTCTGATGTAAGTCTTGCTGGGTACATTTGTACTCACGTTTGCCTATTTTATGTTTTTGCAGAGAGACGTCAGTCTCGTTAGTAGTTTTGCGTGGACTTCGATGTTTAGCTTGCCACCTCAGCTACGATCTTGTGCCCTCGACATGATCTAGTAGAAAGTCGGGCTTCTCAGCCTTTTTCATTTGCAGATGTCTGTACTCAGACATGTTAAGCTTCCGCTTGTGCTTGTTGCTTGTATGCTCTGTATGTTGGGGTCATGAGACCCATGCTTGTAATACTTGGCTCCTCGGAGCCTAATGATTAAATACTTGATCGTAGAGTTATGTTGTGATGCCATGTTGTATTTACACATATCGAGCATATTGTGTGTATGATTGAAATGCTTGGTATGTGTGGGATCCGACAATCTAGTTGTTTATCCTTGGCAGCCTCTCTTATGGGGAAATGTAGTCTAGTGCCTCCATGAGCCATAGTAGTCCGCTTCTGCCCGGTTCGTGAGTCCTGCTAGCCCAAAGACTACCGCCTGTGACACTTGATCGGCCGACATGTGTTTCACTTTGTTCGTGTATACATCCCCTCGGGAAATGTCACGCAGTGACATCCGAGTCTGCCTAACTGCTACAGCCCGGGTTCCCGGACTCCTGTTAGCCCAGTGCAACAGCCCAGGTTCACACGCTGCTGGCCGACATGCTCGAGGTTGATTCATGTATGCCTGTCCCCATAGGTTAGTGCCGCTTTGGATTCACGACTAGCCATGTCGGCCCGGGTTCTCTGTCATATGGATGCTAGCGACACTATCATATACGTGAGCCAAAAGGCATAAACGGTCCCGGGCCATGGTAAGGCGACACCCGTGGGAATACCGTGCGTGAGGCCGCAAAGTGATATGAGGTGTTACAGGCTAGATCGGTGTGACTTAGAATCGGGGTCCTGACAGGCACTTCCTTGCGTGCGAAGATATAGCTGGTGGGTCCGACCTGTCAGCTGGGGGAACGTTTTTTAGTCCATTTGGTGGGCTGGGTGTAACAATGATGTAGCATCTATGCAGCCCGTTTAAATCCCATTTGCATTTTTCTCGAAATCCGCGGACTTGCTAGGCTGGGTGAAAATATCATGTTGGGCTAGACGGAGAAATGTTATAATAACATAAACACATGATTGCACGTCAGTAAAATCTTTGCAAGCTTATGTACACAATCACTAGGAGTTAACTTGCCAAGTTATATATAAACAATTAGTATTATTATTTTGTAAGAACTTTCAACTTACGAAATAAAATATCATTTTAATTTGATGAGTTAATAGTATGTGGGGTATTATTATTTTTTAGGCTAGACGTGGGACAGTTGAGTTGGTTCTAGGGGAAATCTTGGGAGAAAACTCAGTTTACATCGAAAAAGAAAGTGGGAGAAAATTCAGAGACCTGCTGGGTCCACCTGAGGAGGGGAATATGTTGGGAGGAAGGAGATTCAAAGCACGGCAGCCGAGTGAACTAGTTTTTTTTACGGACAAGTGAACTAGTTTACATACATAAGCAAATAGCCACCGAAAAAAGCTATCAGGTTAATGGGTTCTTAAAAGAAATATTTCGGACAAAACAGATAATTACGACACATAGGCTAATGCATGAAACACTCAGATGATAAAGGTTCTTATAAACAGATAAAGTACAACATCTAGACCTTCCTGGCACGCTTGATCATGACGCTGCGGCTATCCATGTACTCGTCGGTTACGAGAAGCAGACACGCCCTCATGTCCAAGATCTACCTGTACATGTCGTAGCATGCGTATGCGTCCTTGGCCGTGTAGGTTATGTAGGCTAGATTTAGAGGTACCTCCCACGTGTTCAGGTCGTCTTCTTTCATGTTGGCGTATCAGGGGTCGATGATGGTCTCAGCGAGGTCAACCACGGAGTCCTTCTCCTACCCGTTGCTGATGATCTTGTATTGCTTCTGGATGTCGGCAAGCTTGTTGCACCAGATGGCTAAATCATCACGTTCTTCCTTCTCTCCACCGTAGCGAAGGTGCAGTCGGCGCTGCCGATGAAACAGGCGAATGCTCCAGAACCTGGTGCAGCCATAGGACTGAGGTGAGGCAAAGCTTCACCGAGTCCGTATTGTTGGTGTACATCACATTCAACTTGGTGCAGCCATAGGACTGAATGGCGAACTCAAAGGGGAACTCCTTGTTGAAGTCCATATCCAGCAGGCTCACCCCTCGGATCGCCATTGGAGTCTCTTCGAGTGAACGAGTGTGTAGGCGGCGACCGCAGTTTGTTCTTCAGCTCCTGGGGAACTGGATTCAACAGTAAGCTGAGTGTGTACAGGCGACAACAGTTACTACCCCTCCCTCGTCCGCTGCATGCCCGGCAGAAGATGCACCCTCGGCCACACGTCGGTTCACGAGCGGGTCTGTATTGGTACCGTAATAACAGGAGTTAGTGGTCACTTTACTTAAATTTAATTAGCTTTAATAGAAATTTATACTTAAAACAAGCAATGCATTCGCTCGTTCTATCAGTGCCACAGGATCAACAGGCACAACAATTAGAATTATTATTCTCAGGACGCACACGATCAGCACATTTGTCGCACTTTCACAAAGATAATACTACCAAGTTTGAACTGCTTGTTATGGTTGTTGTCCTCTGCATCATCATGTCGTGTTTCCCAGCTTGCAAGATTCAGAACCAATAAATAAGATCCAAATAATAAGTACAACAAAGATGCCTACACATCTCATTGATTCCCAGCTTGCAAGATTCAGAACCAGCAAATAAGATTCAAATAATAAGTACAACAAAGATGCCTACACATCTCACTGATTCCCAGCTTGCAAGATTCAGAACCAACCCATTAGAGCCTTTTGATAAAGTGAATATCGGGATTAAATTCATCTTGGCTAGCCATGTCATACAATCGAAGAACTTGGCGAATGCTCTTGACCGTCAAAACATCTGTAGTTGACTATTCTTGTTTGCATAGCACAAACCAGGAGAGCATGATTTCACTTTAATAGTGGCCTCCTTTACTCAACCTGCACCTCCACTCGGATGAAGCTTGCCTTGAGTTCCATGATTCAATTCATGCGCCTTTTTCTGCAGTTCACCTGAAATGAAGCAAATATTGCATCATTCAGCTAGCAAGAAGTACTTGCTCTCGTGAGTCGGCGAGTTCTTCTTTAGTAGTTGCACTAAAATTGAGGAACATTAAGGTTGGTTGCCCGGCTCATGTAAGGTGCAACTATAATTTTGTTATCCTTTTGTGCAGTTCCACTAAAATAAAGTGCCATTGTGGTGACAGTGACGGCTCATCTTGCAAAGACTAATAAAATGTTGCACGAGATTACCAGCAGAACTTGATGGAGATTTTGGAAACTCCAATCACCATTTTGTGCAGTTCCACCAAAATTGAGAGATGTTGCCCACGTGACATTTTAGTTGAATTGCACAAGACACTCATTAAAAAAAGTGTTTTGTGCAGTTCACCAAAAGGTCACAATAGCAACAAGGTGAAATGGATATCCCTATCTGCACAAAATGATAGAAAGCAAGCGATTGCTCGGTCAATAAGAATATACCAAACATATACAAAATGAAAAGAAGCATCTTAATTATGTTCATGGAAATCACGCAAGGACGGTAGAAATTTTAAAAGCGTCGGCAATGCTTCATGTTACCGAAGCATTACGATCAACAATGAGATTCCTCAAATATGGGATTACTTTAATGGTGGCATTGCTTGTTTACGGACACGATAAATCAACATCACCAAGAAGAGTTGGTTTTAAGGGCATGGGACCGTGGGGACACCAGGACACTCAGCAGCGTAAAGGAGCAACTTACTTATCATATTGGGGAAAAAGCAGGAGTGCCATTTGTAACACAGTTTAATTGCATCTTATCACAGGAGGCATTAGATTAACAATAACACTGGTTAGACATGTCCCTAAGGTAACACTGTGATCTCTTCATTTTACATGCGCCCTTACATTAACAACAACAAAAGGTTGGTATAAGGACATGCGACAGTGGACGCATCAGCACAATGTACGTACATAGAGGAATAAAGTGGTGATGCCGAGTTTGTTCATGCTATGTGAGGGCAGCAAACCTAATGCTGGAGACCTTGTACTATGTGAGGGCAGCAAATTTAATCCTGGAGACCTTTTACTATGTGAGGGCAGCAAATCTAATCCTGGAGACCTTTTACTATGTGAGGGCAGCAAATCTAATCCTGAGACCTTTTACTATGTGAGGGCAGCAATTCTAATCCTGAGACCTTTTATCATGTGAGGGAAGCAAATCTAATCCTGGAGACCATTTACTATGTGATGGCAGCAAATCTAATCCTATACATACTTTGTTGACTTGTCCACCAGCCGCCACTTTCTATCCTTTTTTCAACCAATAATAGATCTGTTCCTTATCCAGTTTGTACTGTGTTTTCCCATTATTTCCATTTTCAACCAAGAGACCGGTTGGGTATCCGGTCCCTACTACTTTCACCATATTATTTCCTCTTTGAATCAAGTCCTAGATTCATGCTACAACTTTCCCCCCTTTCTACGTTGTTTGAACAAAGCCCTAGATTCGAATGCATGAAGTAGCTTTACCTCTAATAATACTAAAAATTTAGGTGGCTTTGGAAGAGCTGATGGGAGTAGAAAAGGATGCACATGTAGACACGTGGGGAGCTGGGGCAGTAGAGCAAGGCCGCTTTCGAAGAACTTATACCTGAGGGTCATTGGGATGTCGGCGGCGGCAGGTCGGATCTGCGGATAATGCAGCAGGGAGGAAGAAGGGTCGGAGGACCTCCCGAGCCGGCGCTGTGACGGAGAGAACGGCACGGGCAGAGGATCGGGCCCCTCCGGAAGCTGTGGGTTTCCTCCCTCGGCGGCGATGACTGCGTGAACGATGCACCTTTTAGTCCTCTACACACACTGAACGAAGGGATCCGGCCGGATCTGTGACCAGCGGTGAGCAGAGAGAAAATGTCGCTACCGCTGTCTTGTTTATATCTGGAGAGGATGAGAGAATGAAGAGAGCAACCCTAGTAAATAAAGCGCTCAGGCCCCTGCGTCCTTATATAGTGGAGTGATTATCTTTTTTCTCTCCACAACAAGCGTTTCAATTTGTGTACATGGCATTAAAGAAAAGAAACTCTCTATTTAAGGTGACTACTGTACGACTCCTACTTACTACTAGTAGTACTACAATATTGTTCACTTGTGCTCCCCGCCCCTCCATTCATTGAACAACCCCACGGCTGAATAAACATACAGTACTTATTGTATTTATATAGAACGAACAAGATCGAACTATTTTCGCGTAGTTAAAAGTTGGGGGCGGGGCTTTTCCCGGGCAGTACGCACGGAAGTTTTCGGGTAGGCGGTTTGACAGAGAGGCGAGGAGGGTGAGCGAGTGGGGCTGTGCGATTTGACGGCGCGTTACTGCTGGAAAGACTTGTGATATGACCACTCACTATAGTCATGAATTACTGGCGCTCCGACCGGGGTGATGCCCCCCTTCCGTTCCGTGTTCTAATTTGGTGCATGACACGTCGACCCGGATGCTGGCTCTCCCACATGTCGGAGTAGTAAGAAGGAGCAAAGAATGATGCGGTATATACTAGTACTATACTACTCCCTCCTTTGCTAAACATAAGTCTTTGGAGAGATTTCACTATGGACCACATACGGAGAAAAATGAGTGAATCTACACATAAAATGCATCTATATACATCCGTATGTGGTCCACAGTGAAATATCTACGGAGACTTATATTTAGGAATGGAGGGAGTACTACTCAGGTCGGAGGAGTGCAAACCACGGCAGCCTAGTGTACCAGCAGTGCGAACCATGGTAGCCCAGTGAACCAGCAGTAGAAAACAATGTGGTGATATGGCCATAAAAAACAATGTGCTACGGTCCACACTGTAGCAAGTACAGTAACACTCCTCTTTGTTTGGATCCCTGAGCTAGAGCTAGTTTGGGTTGAAATAGCCTCAAATTATCGAAACAAGAGGGGTTAGTTTGAGCTAGTTTGCTCTAACCCAGCTAAAAAAACTTTCCCGGTGGAGAGGTTCTAATTGGGTTAGTTATCCTCGGGCCCACTAGAAGAAAACTAAAAAAATCTCCCCTGCCCGCACCAGATGGCTCCCCCCACCTATCGCACGACTCCTCTCTGTTCCCCATAAGGCCGCTCGCCCTCTCTCTCCTCCAGCCGCCCTCTCCTTCCGTCCTCCGCCGCCCTTCTCCGGCCGCCCTCTCCCTCCGGCCTTCGAAGGTCACCCCGCTCCCCCTTCACCAGTCATTTTTCTCCCTCTTTCAAGATGGGCGGCAAGATCTACTGTGGGAGGTCGCGAGAGGGTGAGTTTGTTCGTTCCTTCTCTGTCTCACGGCCAGACACATCGATCTTGCTTGCTCTAGCGCAAATTCTGATTTGGAAAAGTAGATCTTGATCAAACATGGTATAGATTTGTGGTGCACGCATGGAATTGTTTGATGCTGCTTGAGGAGGTAATAAATCTTTCTAGATGCCCAAAGATTCAGGTCACCTTTCTAGGTATTTCAATTTCAGGCTTGCATTGTTTCTAGAGTCCGAAGGATTCAGTTCACCTTTCTAGGTATTTCAATTTCAGGCTTGCATTATTTCTAGAGGCCCAAAGATTCACTTCACCCTTCTAGGTATTTCAGTTTCAGGCTTGCATTATTTCTAGAGGCCCAAAGATTCAGTTCACCTTTCAAGGTATTTTAGTTACAGGCTTGCATTATTTCAAGAGGCCCAAAGATTAAGTTCCCAGTCGGCGGCAAGCGGCCCTGCTACCCATGCTGGTGTCGACCTCAACTCGCAAGGGCCGGTGTCGGAGGGGTTCCCGGGGCTTGGGCTCTACAGAGCCATCCTCCAGAGCGACAATGGCGAGCTCCTCCCTCGGTGCGTGAGGAGCTCCGGGCTCCCTCCCTATCGTGAATGACTTCCGCGATGAGTTAGCTCATTCTTTGTTTCATGAAGTGTTTTTTTATTTTGTGAAGCTTGATTGACGACTTGTATGTTTAAGTGGGATATCTCATTTGTATGGACAAAGTAAAATTATCATGTTTTGCATGCTTGATTTGTATAGATGGTTCGTTTATGTCAATTGTGAGCGGGAGGAGGCCACGGAAGAGCCGGCCACACCAAGAGGGTGCTTGGATCCAAGGGACTTATTTTAGTCGACTAAAATAGTCTCTTTAAGAGGCTAAAAGTTCCAAGCACCCCTGACTAAAGAGGGGCTAAAACTAGTCTTGAGACTAAAAAAATATTAGTCAGGGGTACCCCTACTAAAATGTGGATTAGTCATCTCTCTCCTCATTTAAATCCTCTACTTCAACACAGGCGAGTTCTGGATTGGAGGGTTTGGAGGATAATAAATGCTCATTAACTTGATTTTAGTCTCTTTAGTATTTGGATCCAAGCATGGGTGAGGCTAGCAAGTTTTAGTCTCACTACTTTTAGTCATGGAACTAAGCGTATCCAAGCACCCTCCAAATCCGGTAGGAAATAGGGTCCAAAGTAGTCAAATGATTGAGATAGAACATTTATTGTCAATCTAACCCTGCCATCCATACACCTCTTTGGTTTAGAGTTAGTTCAGGGTTAGAATCTAACTCTAACCTCTAACTGAGTTAGAGTTCTCCTCGTCTCGGTTCATCGCCATCATACTTTCCCCATTCCTGTGTTTTCAGTATCCTGCGAATCAAAGAGGCCCTTTTTGCGGGAAAAATCAAAGAGGCCCTTAGACTGGTTTCGGTCCGGTCATTTTTTATAAACGTGTTATGTCCTAAATTTAATGAATGTGCTCCGGTTTCCACGAAAATAATCCTGTTTCATGTAGTAATTCATTCATTTATTTATTCTTCTACGGGGGGTTCTCATGTAATTCGTGAGGTCTGAAATGTAAAGTACCCCGGCATATGCTCCGAGTCGTGCATGCACTACGACCCAGATGCTCTATGTCCGACATGTTGGCGAATGGGAGCACGTGGAAATAGCCTAGGAGTACATATAGGAGGATAAATGCGTGAAATAATATGTACTGTGAAGCGTAGACGCGGTTCGAAAAGGATACCTAAAGTGATGACAGCTATAGGTCGCACGCACCCAACTAGTGGTACTAGACATACGACTAATTTTTCCCTCAAAAAAAAAGAGGCACGAGTGCTTTGTACTCCTATTCTATAAACATGAGTCCCATCTGACAACAACGTCCGTTACTCTGACTAGCTCTCCTCCCTCGCTTTCTCTCTTCTAATTCTAAACTCGGCCGACGCCCGGGCGGGTGGGTTTGCTCAATCATGCCCCACCTCACAGTGAAAAACATTACGACCGGAATAAAATACCATATACTCCCTCCGTTCATAAATATAAGCCTTTTTAGATACTATTTCAAATTGAATACAACATATGATGTATGTAGACATAGTTTAGAGTGTAGATTCACTCATTTTGCTCCGTATGTAGTAGTCACTTGCTGGAATCTTTAGAAAGACTTATATTTGGGAACGGAGGGAGTACTATACTAATAAAACATTAAGGCCATGAGGCGATGCGGTGCTGGTTACAGGAGGCAAGAACACTGGGTGAGGGAGCGGGCGGGACAGATAGCTTGTTGTAGAAGTACTACTAAGCAAAAGCCTGTCCTCGTTTGCGAGCAACCGCGCGCATGGGTGAGGGAGAAGGCGTGTAGTAAAATCAAGCTTCTCCTCATTGTACGAGTTGACGCGACACATCATAGCACTGGCCCCACATGTTTGCCTCTAAACTTGGCTGAAAGACCCGCAATGTACAATATATTTTCTGCAACCTCTAACATTTACCCACCACAAATTAAAATATATGTGGATGTATGCATCGTTCTGATGCAGAGGCCGGGGAGTCCCCCCTTTTCGCAAAAAAAAAAACAAATTAAAATATATATTCCTGTCTTGACCAGATGAGCGTGCAAACTACAATCACCAGGGTGTCGTAGGGCGTAAGACTATTTTAATTTAAAAACTTCAAGACGGCCACATAGCATGGAGCCGACCCCAACGATTTTAAGCTTACAGCACGGTACACGCTATCCTAGACTACTCTACCCATGAAACTGCCACACGGCGTCCGGCTACGCTTGGCTCTTCGCCTCTTCGGGAAGTCAAACAATGATGAAGTACTCCAGACCGGAGGAGTACTACAAGACGCTTCGCCATCGACACCGATTGAACTGCTGCATGTCCACCGCGTGGGAGGGAGAGCGTGTAAAGCTTCTCCTAGTCTTGCCAGCCACCACGCTCATGGGCGAGGGAGGGACGCTCCTCCCTTTGCGTGTATGACAGGTGGGCCCGACAGGTGTGTGGCCAACCTGTCATACAGCCAAAGGCAGGTGCAGTTAAGTCCGCGAGGGAGAGGATAATCAAATTCTCGTTGATGTACGAGTTGACGCGACACATCAAAGCACTGCACTCGATATATTTCAATAATTTGCGTTTACCGATGCATTAATTACAACGCATGCATGCATGCCGTGACTCTCCTTTTGATACTTGCATGTGTTGATTTAATGCACCTTGAAGTAGTATAAAATATGTGACGGTAAAGCTTTGTAATACCCCTTCCCAAGTCGAGAGATGGTTGTGCACGAGGAGGGCGAGATCATGCAGACCGAACAGGACCCGACGATGGAGCTCTCTAAGGTCTCGATGGACCTCACCGTGCCCCATCGCCTTGTGCTTCCGCCTTGACGCCTCCGGTGTATGAGGTTCGAATACACCTCGTCTGCTCGGCTGATTGAGCAAGGTGCAGGTTTCTTGATTGATGTGATGTTCGATTGATTTCTGCGGTGCAAGGGAGGGCACTGCCTGCGTGGACTGCCGTCGGCGCCCGGGAACCAGCGGCAGTGCCAGAAGTGCGAACGTGGCGGTGGCTTCGACGTGCAGAACACGGCGGTGGACTCCGTCCTTTCGTCGGTGAGGGTGGAGTGCCCGCATGAAGGCTGTGGGCTCTATGTCACTTACCACAAGCTCGCCGGTAACCAGAGCGTGTGTCCGCTCGCGCCCTGCAAATGCCCCCTGACCGTCTGCGGCTACGAAGGCCCACCGCCGGCGCTCTGCCACCACATTAGCACCGCGCATCCCATGCCCGTGCACAGGATCCAGTACGGCAAGGTGCTCCAGCTGCAAGTGCCACTGTCGGAGCCACGACTCTTGTTGTTCACGGTGGAGGAACGCCGCGCGTTTTTCTTGGTCGGTGGCGTGCTCGACATCGGCGCGCCTATCGCCGTGTTGGTCGTCTGCATCAGAGCGGGGGCGTCCCCACTGCCGCACTACGTGGCCAAGCTGTGGGCGAACGGCCCGCCGGGGGAGCCCGAAGGCACGACCGACGCCGTCGAGGTGGAAATGGAGGTGACAAGCAGCAAGGATCCCGGCGACGTCGACATGCAGGAGCTGACCTTCTTGACAGTTCCGCCCAAGCTGCTGGCCGGGGCTAAGCTTGTGTCCCTCCACATTCAGATTGACAAGCTCACGTCCTAAATGTTTCTACAGTGCCTTCTGTTTATGTTAGTAATATGCTAATATGGGGATTACCTTGCTCTACTTTAGCTTAAGAAATGGTGGGTTTTGGTGGCGATAAAAAATTATGTTTATCAGTGCATTAATTGCAATGCATGCATGCATAAAGTACATGCATTGGTCAATTTTCTCTTAATACTTGCATGCAATGATTTAATGCACCTTGGAATTTGAACATGTGTTGGGGAACAACCAAATTGAGACTTATAAAATGGAAAAACTAAAATTTTGAGATAAGCCCTATAAAACTGGAAAGGAGGGAGTAGAAAAAGAAGTACTCCATCCGGAAATACTGCCGCACTTCGAAACTTGAACCGTCAATAAATTTTGAGCTTGCGTCTCGTCACATTCCAAATTACTCCATGCTATATTTAATTGCAAACCTGTTCACACCGATCACAACCTAAATGGTTTCCCACTTAGGAGCGTATTAGTACTCGGTTATAAATACTAGTATGCCAAGATGACTGCACATTCCTCCTCAACTCCTCATCCACAAGAACAAACAAGTCATTCAGCATCCTTCCCTTGCGTCTGCCATGGCCAGCGTGAGTTCTGGGTCGAGAGATTGCCACCAAGGTGAGGCGAACATGGAAGCGGAAGCACGAGAGATGTCCCGCCTCGCTGCGAGAGCAGCCAACATGTCACGCCGCGCAGAAGTAGCAGCACAGAGGTCCCGCCGCTGGCTGGCAAAGACGGAGGTCCCGCCACGCTGCCGATGGCACGATCGGTCCGGCTACCGCCTGAAGCAGAGATGTCCCGCCGCACCACGAATGCAGCAGAGATGTCCCGCCGCGCCGCGGCGGCATGGGAAAATTTCTCGCGGGCAGGCGGCGACTGTTACAGGCGCATGCATGCGATCGTCCATAGCCAGATGGATCAGATCTCTCGTTTCGCGAGGTTGCAGGACGACATGAAAGCCTCATTTGAACAGGCTATCGACGCACTAAGGGAGGGCAATGAGAGGCTCCGGGCCGAACGCGACCTGCTGAGGGAGAAGATCGTCCGAAGTGCAGACCAGCAGGAGGAGACCAGTGCCTTGTTGAAGAGGACCGGCATCATCGTCCTGAAACTTATGGACGAGAATGACATGCTCCGCAACGAGCGCCAAAGGCTGGTGGAGGAATCCGTGGAAGTTCTCAAGCAGCGTCTTGAGGACACGAAAGAGCTCATCACCGCTCGCCGCGGAGACTAGTTGCTGATGGGCTTCCTTCAGTTTCCTGGTTTCTTTTGATGTAATAATCGGTTTAGGATGTGGATGTGTGTCGTCGGTTGTGAAATGTTGGGTTCTAGCACGGATGTTTGGCCTTTGTTGGCCTCATGGGATGTTGCGGATTTTAATCTGGTAGCTTTTAGTCCTTCGTGTTAGGCTGGAGTTGTGCTGAACTTCTTGTGAATTGTGGTGGTTTTCAGTAATGAAAATGGAAGGGACAAGCCCTTCTTTGATCAAAAAAATTTAATCGTCCTTATATATTCATCAGTCCTGCTATAAGTCGCAGTAGATGCTATATAGGTCCGTCAGATCTTACATCAAGATCCGTGCTTTCAGATTTTCTGTTTTCTGTCTTAAATCTCAGTCGAGTGAGACATAGCCACACCATTAAACAGAGGCTCGGGCGCCATTAATGGAGACCTTGGGAGATAGGTAGACGACAGATGGAGGTCAAAGGGCTCTCCACCCGATAAGCACGCGCAGGGGTCTGATCGCACGCCTCTCGTACTCAAATAGCTACCCTGCATGGAGCCTCCTGCTAATAAAAAATGGGGACGCGTGGCGGCACGTAAATGGTACTAGTAAGTAGAACGCCCACGGTTTCAACAATACTTGTGTTTCCGATTGTAACGTGACATCTCTAGTTCCAGAATGACTTTGTTGATTGTTAATGTGTGCGCCTTCGCAAATCGGACTGCAAATTTACCACAGCATGTTGGTGCCATGTCATGGCACCAAGCCAAGTTTCATTATTTTCATGCGTGTTTTGGATTTACAGGAATTAAAAAACTAAGTTTCTCAATGTTTCCAACCCAGCCACGACGCCAAGAATTTTGAATTTCATTCCCATTTCTTGCATGGAACCTAGAAATTTACCCGAGGACACACATGTGATTTTTCAACCAACTTTGGTGCCTTTGGAACATGTGCTTGTATTTCAAATTTGAATTATGCACACAAGGTGACACGTTCTCTCCCGTAACCACGAGCCTTCTTGAGAGAAGCTCCGATTTGCAAGAAGCTTATACCAAAATTTGTTCCTATTCGGCCAATTTTTTTACCACGGCATGGTACTACCATGACATGACACCTTGCCAAGTTTCATGATTTTAAAACCAAGTTTCTCAATGTTCTCGACCGAGCCACGATGCCCAGATGTTTGAATTTTATTCTCATTTTTTGTATGGGACCTACTGCCTCCTTCCATCTATATAGGTCCTAATGTGTTTTTCAAGATAGCCTTTGACTATTGACAAGATTAATAGCACATGAGATGTATACTACGAAAATTATATTATTGGAAGCTCCTTTGACATACAAATTTGAAGGTATGCTTTGTGTAAGTTGCATGTAATATGTTATTGCTCTAACATTTGGTCAAAGTTAGCTTCGAAAAACGCATTAGGACCTATATAGATGGAAGGAGGGAGTAGAAATTAACCCGAGGACACAAATGTGATTTTTCAACCAACTTTGGTGCACTGGAGCATGTGCTTGTAGTTCAAGTTTGAATCATGCACATTAAATGACAAAAAACTCAATTAATGTGTAAATAAGGCCAAACGAAGCCAGAATAATTCCAAAATTTAACAGGGCACTCATGTAGTTCTATGTTGCCTTTGTAAATAAACTCAAGGGGACAACGATATCGTTTCGCACTCAAAGGTGGCACATTCCTCTCGTAACCACGAGCCTTCTTGAGAGAAGCTTGGGTTTGCAAGAAGCTTATACCAAAATTTGTTCCTATTCGGCCAATTTTTTTTACCACAACATGGTAGTACCATGACATGACATCCATGCCAAGTTTCATGATTCTCAGACGTGTTTTGGATTTACAAGAATTTTAAAACCAAGTTTCTCAATGTTCTCGGCCAAGCCACGATGCCCAGATGTTTTAATTTTATTCTCATTTCTTGCATGGGACCTAGAAATTCACCAGAGGACACAAATGTGATTTTTCAACCAACTTTGGTGCACGAGAGCATGTGCTTGTAGTTCAAATTTGACTTATGCACATTAAATGACCGTAAACTCAATTAATGTATAAACAACGACAAACGCATCTTTAATAATTCCAAAATTTAACAGGGCACTAATGTAGTTCTATGTTGCCTTTGTTAAGAAACTCAAGGGGGGCAGCGTATACCGTTTCACACTCAAAGGTGGCACGTTCCCACTTAGAACCACGAGCTTCCAAATCGGCCCAATTTTTACCACAATGTAACATCCCAAATTTTCAATTTGGAATATTATACATTAGATCATCATTGCATATCATATTTTATTTGCTTTTGGTTTTGTCCTAGAAATTCTAAGCAACTCAGGGACCCACAGAGAGAGTTGGGGATTTCGTTATTTTCACATTTGAGATTTCTCAAATTTTGAGAATAGGATCATTTGATTTTATTTATTTTATCATCAATTATTTCTATTACAAAATATGAGAGAGGGAATAAAATGACTTTCCCATAATAAAGAAATATTAAGGATTTAATAATAGAATCAAATAAGAATTTATTTCGGAGATTTTCGATATTTTTATTTGAATTTAGGAAAAATATACGTTTTTCAAAATTGCATTTAGGCCCCAAATAAATGTTCACTTTGTCGGGCTTGATTTTAGAAGTCCGGGAAAATTTATTTCGGGATTTTTGGAGTCAGTTTAGTATTTCTTTTTACTTCTCTTCTGCGCGTAATTATTTTAAAAAAATGAACCGACCTACGGGCCGTGTCCGACCGGGACTCCGGCCCGAGGTGGCTTTATAAGCCGGGGCACCCGAGGCCCGAAGGCCCAGCCGCCGCCGCCCAACCCTAGCGTCGCCACCAGCGCCGGCCCGCCGCCATTGCCGTCGATCCCGCCCGAGGTTTGCCTCGCCTCGAAATCCGTGCCGTCGGTTAAAAAACAAACCGATCTGTTTTCTTCGGTTTCGTCGGTTTATTTTTTTATTAGATCGGTTTTATTTTTTCGGTTTAGGTTAAATAGCGAGCGTTCGCTCGTTCGTTCGTTTTAACGAACGTGTTCATCGTTTAGATCTGGATAACGAATGTTCGTTCGCTAATCCGTTCGTCGTTTTTCTTTTTCTCGGATTTTCCGCGGTTATTTTCTGATCGCGATTTCTGATCCGATTTTCGTTTTAGTATAACTTTTCGCTCATTTATCGGAATCAGGCGATTCAAGCGCCTGGTGTTTCGTCTCGAAACCCTCTACCCGTTTAACCAACTTAAACAAGTTTTTGCTTCTATAAAATTTGACTTAGGTCCATATTAGTAGAACGAAGTTGTTTTCTTTCGCCGTTTGACTTTCGTTGCTTTGTTCGATTTGATTCTTTTTGCAAACCGGAGTTCTTAAGTTGAACTTTCTGGTTAGATCTCTTATTTGAGATTTATCTGTGCATTAGGTGAGTACTTATTGTATGCTTGTTTGTTTGTCTGCGATAGAATACCCGGAGTGCGCTACGTTACTTGAATCTCTAGGTTTCATGGGTCATCGCTAAGGCAAGTAACACTTTGATCATACCTCTTTTACTACCCAGTTTTATTGCATTAGATCAATCCTCAAACATTGCATGATTAGGATCCAATTAAATTGTGGGATGGGAAGTAGTTGAGGTAGTACCTATTACCTGCTTTTATTATCAAACCTTTGGGAGTTACTTCTACGTTTTCTTATTATGCCATGCTATGCTAGTAGACGTGGATTGGGTGAGTGATATCCATGACAGATGTGAGATTGTTAATTAATGGTTTATCTAAGGTGGCAACTTAAACACACATCTAGGTGGATTGAGGTACCTGGGTATTCCAGGATTGCCTGTTGTTTTCTTTATGGACCGCCACCTAGGCTCAAAGGGATCATGAGATTATTCAAACTAGAAACTTCCGTGTGCAGCCACAAGCCATTATGGGCTTTGGCATAGTTGACTAAGTCGTGCGAACTCTTACAGTGGTAGACTAGCAGATGTAGGGGATGTAGGTTGGTACGGTCTATCACATCGTTAGGTGCTAGCGCTTCTAAAAGACTATGTCTCGGTCATCCGTTTCTCAAACACCATGTAGTGCGAGAAATCAACGGAGGCGATCGAGTCTTGTGGGGAAAAGTGTGCAAACCTCTGCAGAGTGTATAAACTAATCATGGTTAGCCGTGTCCCCGGTTATGGACGTTTTGAGTATCTAGTACTTGGATATCATGTGAATCTCATCATGTTACTCTAAATTAATGTTGTTGGGTTTTAATGATGATTACTTTAATTGGGATTGAGGATGCTGTCAACCATTCTCAATGTTTAAAAACCACCATGATAGTTAAATAAATTTATTCCTTTGCAGTAGGGAAAAATTGGCTTTACGCAAAAACTGTAACCATAGAGCTTTCCACCAGCCATATATGCATGTAGTATAGCTTTATTCCTTCATTACTCTCTATGTGTTACATTGCCAGCATATTCCATGTGCTGACCCGTTTTCGGGCTGCAATGTTTCATGTTGCAGACTTTTCAGACGACAAGTAAGGTGCCTTTAGGTCTTGGTTCTATACTTAGTGATGTCGTTGGAGTTGATGGACTCGCTTATCTTCCAAGCCTTCCGGTGTTATCATTATTAGATGGCCTTAAGCCATATTTATTGTAATAAGTTCTCTTTGAGACATTCGATGTAATAAGTGTGTGATTGCTACTCTGCTATAAATCCTTCAAAGTACTGTGTGGTGTCAGCATTACTGATCCAGGGATGACACCTGAGCACAGAGGTCAGACTGTTTGAGGTCTGGTCGCTACATAGATGGTATCAGAGCACACGCTGACTGTAGGACACGACCACTATGCAAAAGCCCTAGATCACTACTCTCTTCTCATTTCTGACTCCTCATCTTTTCTACTCTTTTAGGATGACGGAAGCGAGGATCAAGTTCACTCAGCCGGATGAAGATACACCTTTTGGACGACACCTGAAGGAAGTCACTAAGTACCTGAACGTCGGAATACTAAGCTTCATCGGGACCTACAACGCCACTTTACCCGAAGAGGAGCGCTGGAAGATTTAAGCTCAATTTCCAGGAAGGACGTTCGCGCCAGTCACGGAGCCCATAGAGTGTGTTTTCAATGCACCAACCTGGAGTCTGGGAAAGAGCATGGCAGCTCACATAACCATGGGACGCATTGGAGAAGTTTATCAAGAAGACCTCAAGAATACTATTTACTAGATTTGCGGACGCAGAGATGAACAATGGGAGATAGTTAGCACCAAGAAGGATAGATCCATTGCAGCTTTCATCCAGGAGTTAAACCAACACATTCGACGCCAGGAGAACCAGATGTGCGCAGACATGATGGAGTTGAAGAAAGCAAAAGCCAAGATTATCGAACTAGAAGGAGAACTGAAGGCCACCCGCGAGGACTACATGGATGAGATTGTAGCTCTAGTGAGACAAAACGGCGATCTTAAGGAGAAGATTGAAGAACTCATGGGGAACTCAGCACCCGGAGGAGAAGATGAAGATTGCACATGTCCAGATAACTACATCATCATCGACGACACCGATTCTGATCCTAGTGATGATGATTTCGAAGACGAAGATGGAACAGATATCATGGAGTCTTCATCGGAGCAGTTTTTCTAGTAGACTACCATAACAGTAGTAGTGTTCCACCATGTACATATTATAGTCCACGCACCTTTGCGATAGTTCTAGACCGATTGTATGCACTTGTTTGATTGAATGAAGTGACTTTGTGTGCATTTGTCTCATGTGCATTTGGGTAGTGTTTTCTCTTTAGACCTCATTCTACTCTTAATTCTCATCTTTTCTAAACCCTCATATGCCTCCGAGACGTGACAATGGAATTTCTTTCCCACCGGAGCTCACTCAGTTGATACAGCAGCAGAATGCCTTGATGCAGTTGCTAGTCCAGAACCAGAACAACAACAACAACAACAACAACAACAACAACAACAACAACAACCCGCCGCCGCCACCACCAGTTGATCACTTAACCCGTTTTCTTAGGCTGAATCCGCCGGTGTTTTCTAGCAGCACCGAGCCGATAATAGCAGATGATTGGCTCCGCAAGACAGGGAGGGAGTTGACCACTACAGGATGTACAGATGGGAAAAAGTGAAATTTGCTGCACATCAGCTTGAAGGACCCGCAGCAGCATGGTGGGAGAATTTTACAGCCACTTACCCTCAGAGACACCTTGTCACATGGGATCGCTTTTAGCAAGCTTTCCGTCGCCCATGCTTTAAAGGTGAGCTATGGCCATGAAGAAGCGTGAGTTCCGCAACTTGCGCCAAGGAGGACGGACAGTTGGCCAATATGTGGATGACTTTAGTAAACTAGCACGTTATGCCCCAGATGACGTTGCTACGGATGCAGCTAAGCAGGGGAAGTTTCTGGAAGGACTGACTGACGAGCTGAGTATGCAGTTGATGGTAGCAAGCTTCAACAACTACTAGGAGTTGGTAGATCGTGCTCTTATGATTGAGGGGAAGCAGCAGCAGATTGAAAACCGCAAGAGGAAGTATGGACAGGGGAAGTATAATTCTGGAGCTCAACAGAAGCCCCGACTTACCCCTAAACCGGGAGTTCATTTTCAGCATACCCATGGAGGAGGAGCTCGCACAACCATAATGGCTCCAAGAATGGTAATGGGAATGGAGGAAGCAACGGCCAGAACCGTACCACTCCATCAACCCCAGCCAAGAGAGACCTGAGCCATGTCACCTGTTTCAAGTGTTCCAAGACCGGACATTATGCCAATTAATGTCCTGACGGCCAGAATGGCAATGGAAGCTCGGGAAAGAAGCTGAACCCTTTCGACAGGGGACAGGTGAACCACGTTAACGTGGAGGAGGTTGAAGCTCAGCCTGATGCAGTAATCGGTAAGTTTTTGGTCAAGTCATTTACTACACTCGTTCTTTTCGATACTGGTGCATCGCATTCATACATGTCAAGGGGATTTGTGGATAAGTATAACCTGCCAACCCAAGCCCTTAGAACACCTATGCTAGTAAGCTCGCCTGGAGCAGAGTATATGGCTAGTCGATGGTGTGATCGGTTACGATTAAGGATTGGTAACTATGTGTTTCCCTCGGACCTAATAGTATTGGAATCTCAAGGACTGGATGTGATATTAGGCATGGATTGGTTGTCAAAGTATGAAGGGAGCATTGAATGTGCTAGTAAGACAATTTTGCTTACAACGCCAGAAGGAAGAAGGATCAAGTATGTATCACGGCATGTGCCGAAAAAGATTCAAGCAAATTCCTTGACAAGAGTTGTGCAGGAGGAATTACCAGTGGTAAAGGATTTCCCTGATGTATTTCCAAAGGAGTTGCCAGGCATGCCACCAGATAGAGATATTGAGTTTTTGATTGAGCTTTTGCCAGGCACAGGGCCAATATCGAAGAGACCATACAGGATGCCCGCAAAGGATTTGGTGGAGATTAAGAAGCAGATTAAGGAGTTACTGGATAAAGGTTACATTCGTCCAAGTTCTTCGCCTTGGGATCACTAGTACTTCTAGTGGAGAAAAAGGATGGATCGTTAAGAATGGTTGTTGATTATCATGGATTGAACGAGGTAACAATCAAGAACAAGTACCCACTACCAATGATCAATGATCTGTTTGATCGGTTGCAAGGAGCTAAAGGATTTTCCAAGATCGATTTGCGATCAGGGTACCATCAGTTGAAGATTCGAGAGCAGGATATACCTAAGGCAGCATTCACCACAAGATATGGAGTGTATGAGTACACCGTTATGTCATTTGGACTGACTAACGCGCCTGCCTAGTTTATGAACATGATGAACGAAGTGTTTATGGAGTTTCTGGATAATTTTGTCGTGGTGTTCATTGATGATATTCTGGTTTACTCGAAGAATGAAGAAGAGCATAAAGAACATTTGCAATTGGTACTTGAGAAGCTCAGGGAACATCAGTTATACACCAAGTTCAGCAAATGTGAGTTTTGGCTGAAGGAAGTAGGATTCCTCGGACACGTTATATCCGGAGAAGGAATAGCAGTTTACCCCACATAGGTTATCACTGTGACCAATTGGGAAGCACCCACAACAGTTGGAGAGATCCAGAGTTTCCTTGGACTCGTAGGATACTACCGGAGATTTATTGAGAACTTCTCAAAGATTGCAAAGCCTATGACGGAGTTGCTGAAGAAGGATACCAAGTTCATATGGACTGAGGAGTGTGAGGCTAGTTTCCAGGAGTTGAAGAATCATTTGGTTACCTCACCAGTGTTGATTCTGCTGCACTGCACCAAGGATTATGAGGTGTATTGCGACGCTTCACGTCGAGGACTTGGAGCAGTGCTTATGCAGGAGGGAAGACTTGTTTCGTATGCTTCACGACAACTGAAGCCTCATGAATGGAATTATGCCACGCATGATTTGGAGTTAGCAGCCGTAGTGCATGCATTGAAAACATGGAGACATTTCCTCATTGGAAATCATTGTGAAGTGTACACGGATCACAAGAGTTTGAAGTACATTTTCACGCAGAAGGGGTTGAACCTCAGACAAAGGAGATGGTTGGAGCTCATCAAAGATTATGATATGAGATTGCATTACCACCCCGGAAAGGCCAATGTAGTAGCTGACGCATTGAGCCGTAAGAGCCATGTCAATACACTAATGACGGGAGGAATACCAAAGGAGTTAGCCGAGGATCTTCGTGAACTATGTTTGGAAATAGTTCCGAGAGGCTATGTAGCAGCATTGGAGATACAGTCAACTTTGGTGGAAAGGATCAGAGAAGCTCAGAAGACTGACAAGGAGATTGCTTCTATAAAGGAGAAAATGAGCGAAGGAAAAGCTAAAGGATTTCGTGAGGATGAGCACGATACTCTATGGTTTGAAGACCGGGTTTATGTGCCCAATGACCCGGAGATCAGGAAGTTGATTCTGCAAGAGGCTCATGATTCACCCTATTCGATTCACCCAGGAAATACCAAGATGTATTTGGACCTGAAGGATACTTTTTGGTGGACCGGAATGAAGAAAGATATTGCGAAGTATGTAGCAGTTTGTGATGTATGTCAGAGAGTAAAGGCAGAGCATCAGAAGCCAGCAGGATTGTTGCAGCCATTGCCGATACCCGAATGGAAGTGGGATAAGCTAGGCATGGATTTGATCACGGGATTACCAAGGACTCGTTCCGGCTATGACTCGATTTGGGTTGTAGTTGATCGGTTGACGAAGGTAGCTCATTTCATCCCAGTAAAGACCACTTACACCAGTGCTAAGTTGGCAAAGATATATATGACCAGGATCGTATGTCTGCATGGAGTTCCGAGGACTATCGTATCAGATAGAGGAACCCAGTTTACCTCAAAGTTATGGAAGCAGTTGCATGAGACTTTGGGTACCAGGCTTGAATTCAGTACAACTTTTCATCCACACACAGATGGATAGACCGAGAGAGTCAATCAGATTTTGGAGGGTATGCTGAGAGCTTGTGCGCTAGATTACGAATCTAGTTGGGACGACAATTAGCCATATGCAGAGTTCTCTTATAACAACAATTATCAAACCAGTTTGAAGATGGCCCCTTTCGAAGCCTTGTACGGAAGGAGGTGCAGGACACCGTTGTCGTGGGACGAAGTTGGAGACCGCCAGTTGTTTGGACCTGATTTGATTAAGGAGTCTGAACAGAAGGCGAAGTTGATTCGCGATAGGCTCAAGGTAGCACAGTCCAGGCAGAAGAGCTACGCAGATTCTAAACGCAAGGAGACAGTTCATGAAGTCGGAGACAGAGTTTATCTTCGAGTATCCCCATTACAAGGAATAAAACGTTTTGGAGTTAAGGGAAAGTTAGCGCCACGATTTGTAGGACCATATTGAGTTTTGGAGCGTAGAGAAGTGGCCTACAAGTTGGAATTGCCCAAAGGATTGTCAGGAGTTCATGATGTGTTCCACGTTTCTCAGTTGAAGAAGTGCCACGCGGAGATGGCTGACATACCTTTGAGAGACACAGTGCCATTGGAAGCAATTCAGTCGGATAACAATTTAACTTATGAGGAGAAACCAGTCAAGATTCTCGAGTTTGCCAGCCGAGTCACTCGCAGCAAGGTTATCAAGTTTTGCAAGGTTCGGTGGAGCCACCACACGAAGGATGAAGCCACCTGGGAGCGAGAGGAAGATTTGCTCAAGGACCACCCTCACCTATTTTCTAGCCAACCCGAATCTCGAGGGCGAGATTCATCTTAAGGGGGGTAGGTTTGCAACATCCCAAATTTTCAATTTGGAATGTTATACATTAGATCATCATTGCATATCATATTTTATTTGCTTTTGGTTTTGATCCTACAAATTCTAAGCAACTCAAGGACCCACGGATAGAGTTGGGGATTTCGTTATTTTCATATTTGAGATTTCTCAAATTTTGAGAATAGGATCATTTGATTTTATTTATTTTATCATCAATTATTTCTGTTACAAAATATGAGAGAGGGAATAAAATGACTTTCCCAAAATAAAGAAATATTGAGGATTTAATAATAGAATCAAATAAGATTTTAATTCGGAGTTTTTCTGATATTTTTATTTGAATTTAGGAAAAATATGCGTTTTTCAAAATTGCATTTAGGCCCCAAATAAATGTTCACTTTGTCGGGCTTGATTTTTGAAGTCCGGGAAAATATATTTTGAGATTTTTGGAGTCCGTTTAGTATTTTTTTATTTTTCTTCTGCGCGTAATTATTTAAAAAAACGAACCGACCTACGGGCCGTGTCCGACCGGGACTCCGGCCCGAGGTGGCTTTATAAGCCGGGGCACCCGAGGCCCGAAGGCCCAACCGCCGCCGCCCAACCCTAGCGCCGCTTTTAAGCCGAAACCGCTGACGCCGCGCCGGCGCCACCGCCAATGCCGCCTGCCGCCGCCGTCGATCCCGCCGCCCGAGGTTCGCCTCGCCTCGAAATCCGTGCCGTCGGTTAAAAAAACCGATTAGTTTTCTTCGGTTTCGTCGGTTTATTTTTTTATTAGATCGGTTTTATTTTTTCGGTTTAGGTTAAATAGCGAGCGTTCGCTCGTTCGTTCGTTTTAACGAATGTGTTCATCGTTTAGATCTGGATAACGAACGTTCGTTCGTTAACCCGTTCGTCGTTTTTCTTTTTCTTGGATTTTCCGCGATTATTTTCTGATCGCGATTTCTGATCTGATTTTCATTTTAGTATAACTTTTCGCTCGTTTATCGGAATCAGGCGATTCAAGCGCCTGAAGTTTCGTCTCGAAACCCTCTATTTCTTTCACCAACTTAAACAAGTTTTTGCATCTGTAAAATTTGACTTAGGTCCAGATTAGTAGAACGAAGTTGTTTTCTTTGGCCGTTTGACTTTCGTTGCTTCGTTCGATTTGATTCTTTTTGCAAACCGGAGTTCTTAAGTTGAACTTTCTGGTTAGATCTCTTATTTGAGTTTTACCTGTGCATTAGATGAGTACTTATTGTATGCTTGTTTGTTTTTCTGCGATAGAATACCCGGAGTGCGCCGCCTGTTACTTCGAATCTCTAGGTTTCGCGGATCATCAACAAGGCAAGTAACACTTTGATCATACCTCTTTTACTACCCAGTTTTATTGTATTAGATCAATCCTCAAACATTGCATGGTTAGGATCCAATTAAATTGTGGGATGGGAAGTAGTTGAGGTAGTACCTATTACCTGTTTTATTGTCAAACCTTTGGGAGTTACTTCTACGTTTGATTATTATGCCATGCTATGCTAGTAGACGTGGATTGGGTGAGTGATATACATGACAGATGTGAGATTGTTAATTAATGGTTTATCTAAGGTGGCAACTTAAACACACATCTGGGTGGATTGAGGTACCTGGGTATTCCAGGATTGCCTGTTGTTTTCTTTATGGACCGCCACCCAGGCTCAAAGGGATCATGAGATTATTCAAACTAGAAATTTCCGTGTGCAGCCACAAGCCATTATGGGCTCTGGCATAGTTGACTAAGTCATGCGAACTCTTATAGTGGTAGACTAGCAGATGTAGGGGATGTAGGTTGGTACGGTCTATCACATCGTAAGGTGCTAGCGCTTCTGAAAGGCTATGTCTCGGTCATCCGTTTCTCAAACACCATGTAGTGCAAGAAATCAACGGAGGCGATCGAGTCTTGTGAGGAAAAGTGCGCAAACCTCTGCAGAGTGTATAAACTAATCATGGTTAGCCGTGTCCCCGGTTATGGACGTTTTGAGTATCTAGTACTTGGATATCATGTGAATCTCATCATGTTACTCTAAATTAATGTTGTTGGGTTTTAGTGATGATTACTTTAATTGGGATTGAGGATGCTGTCAACCATTCTCAATGTTTAACAACCACCATGATAGTTAAATAAATTTACTCCTTTGCAGTAGGGAAAATTGGCTTTGTGCAAAAACTGTAACCATAGAGCTTTCCACCAGCCATATATGCATGTAGTATAGCTTTATTCCTTCATTACTCTCTGTGTGTTACATTGCCAGCACATTCCATGTGCTGACCCGTTTTTGGGCTGCAACGTTTCATGTTGCAGACTTTTCAGACGACGAGTAAGGTGCCTTTAGGTCGTGGTTCTATACTCAGTGATGCCGTTGGAGTTGATGGACTCGCTTATCTTCCAAGCCTTCCGCTGTTATCATTATTAGATGGCCTTAAGCCATATTTATTGTAATAAGTTCTCTTTGAGACATTCGATGTAATAAGTGTGTGATTGCTACTCTGCTATAAATCCTTCAAAGTACTATGTGGTGTCAGCATTACTGATCCAGGGATGACACCTGAGCACAAAGGTCAGATTGTCTGAGGTCTGGTCGCTACACACAACATGTTAGTCCCATGACATGACACCATGCCAAGTTTCATGATTTCCAGGCGAGTTTTGGATTTACATGAATTTAAAATCAAAGTTTCTCGATGTTCTCGGCAGAGTCATGACGCCCAGATGTTTGAATTTCATTCTCATTTCTTCCATGGGACCTAGAAATTCAACCAAGGACACACATATGATTTTTCAACCCACTTTGGTGCACCGGAGCATGTGCATGCAATTCATATTTAGATTATGCACATTGAAAGTCCAGAAACTCAATTAATGTATAAAAAGGCCAAATGAACCCGAAATAATTCCAAATTTAACAGGGCACTCATATAGTTCTATGTTGCCTCTGTAAATAAAATCAGGGGGGAGGCAGCGTATATCGTTTCGCACACAAAGGTGACACCTTCCCTCTCGGAACCACGAGGCTTGTTGAAAGAATCTTCGGTTTTGCAAGAGGCTTATACCAAAACTTGTCCCAATTCAGCCCAAAATTATACGTATGAAAACAGGGTATAGATTATCCCAAACATCTCGCTACCTAGACCAATAATGTACTATGATTTGAATTCAACATAAAATGGATACAAATATTTGAATTGGAGAGCGTATGGTACATGTAGTTCATAGTGAAATATGATTACTTCTATATGTATGTTTTTTGTTATCAAGATAATGTTTAAATTATTGTATCACTTGACAACAATCGTATTCAAATAAGGAAAATTGATTCAAATTTAGTCCATATGGTAGACGACAATATATATGTTCACATGGTGGAGTAAAATGTTCATATATGATGGAAGATCAAAATGTACGACTACATCAATTATAAACCGCAAGGTCACCTAATGATATATTCGAATTCAACATAACATGGATTCAAAAATTGAAATTCGAGATCATGGCATCTGTAATCATACAAAAAGGGACATTACTCTTTTTTTGCTGGGAATTGATTTGTTTTTTGTTGTTGTTGAGGGAAGTGTGAATCGATTTGGTACTATGCAGGGTAATCTTGTTCTCCCAATTTTTTTTACATTTTTCTTGTAGTTTTTTCAATGGCATCTATAGAAATATAGTAAAAGGGGACATGACTCTCTTGTGTCTTGTATGAATTGGGTTTTTACACATTAAGTTTGTTCTGCCGAACAAGGAATCCGCACCTTTTTATCCCAAAATTTTCAAGCTCGAGTATCTTTTGTCTCACCTGCTTTGAAACTCCCGCTTCTTCAACCCGCGCGCCTTGTTATCCAAAAATTTGGACGCGCGCGAGAACTCCCTCCTCATCTAAAATCGCTCCCGCAGCCCAGACACGTGAAATCCTCCTTCTACCCCTCAGTCGGAAATGAAGCTCCACGTCGCAGTGTCAAAACCGGTGGGGGTACACCGTAACTTACCCTACATTTCGGACAAGCGCGTCCCTAAGCTTGGCTCCCCTTCCCTCCGCCCGCATTCGCATTAATCGAGGCCGCCAAAACCCATGAAACCCCATGCTCCTCCGTCGGCCTCCCGACCGCCCAGTGGAGACTCTTCCCGACCACGCCGTCGTCCACCGCAACAGCTCGCCGTCCCTCATCCACCGCATTGGATGAGGATCCGTTGTCGATCTCGTCATCCCGCCGGATCAGCCGCCCGTGCTCCACCTCCAAGGAGCTGCCCCGACGTTCGCCTCGACTATCGCGCCACCTCAATCCCCACAACGTCGTCTTGACCTGCCCCACCGGAACCGCAGCACCCTCACCAATTCCTCCGATAAAGCCGAGGCCAACTCGGCGCCACCAAGGAGGTTCTGCACTCACCGCTGCATTTTATCTTTTACTCGATCTCACGGGGATGCTGGTGCTCGATACCGAGCAGACATGGCGTGTCTCCATCGACGGCACCATCCCCGGCCACATCATCCACGGCGTCTCTCCCCCATGTCGTTGCTTCCTCGGCGGCGACTTCCACAACAGCACTAGCTGCAGCTGCTCCGGCTCTCGCTCGCGTTGCGGCTCTGTTCTTGTTGTCGGTCGCGTTGCCGCACTGCTCCTCCTTTCGTTCGTGCTGCTGCTCTGCTCTTGCTCTTGCTTGTGCTACTGCTGCTGTTGCACGACCTCCGGCAACTTCTGAGGAGTTCTTTGCTTTAGCACTCGCTTCATGGGGGAGCTCTTGACGACTTGCTCTCGCTAGTGCGTTCCTGCTTTCGGCGTCTGCTGATTTAGACCACTGCTTCTTTGCTACTAGTGCTCGAACGCCCTAAACATCTATTGCAATGCTCTGTTACTAGTTCAATCAGTTTCGACTGTGAAGTTCATTTTCTTCAGTTAAGTTCAGAGTGAACAGTACTTACAGCATCTGTCGGAGCGGCCGTGCCGTGGCTGATGCGTTTTACATCTAGCACTTTTTGGTGATGTATTTTACATCATCTATTGCAGATGATATTAGGGTCCCACTTCAGATAATGTTGTCTGTCTTGTCATGCTTCAGCCTCGTCGCCGTACACCTTAGCGGAGCTGCTCCAACGATGGAACCGTCCATCACAGCGGAGCAGTAACCTCGGCGCCGTTTCCAGAGGCCTCGGATCTTCTTCCCCGCCTCCAACAGTCACACCATCATCACCACCATCCTCCACGTCCAACCCAATGATGCTGAGGTCCACAAGGCTATGCCAAAGAGGTTGTACACTCGTCGCATCACTTTGTTTCTCCATTCCTCTGTTCTTCCAATTCATGTGAGCCAAACACACAGGTTGACTGAAATCCTATATTTCCTAATGCTCTGTTTTGCACGTGCATTCCTATCCTATTCCCGTGTTTTTCCTGTCCCTGCGTTTATAGAATCCTCCAATTCTAAGGAGCCCTTACAGATTTACTTCATTTTCAGATAGGCGTCAAAGAAAACTTTGTGTGTTATGTCCTGCTCCTGCCATGCCGTCATCCACCCCACCTGAGGTGCGCCATCGACAGAAGCGTTCACTGCAGCAGAGATCCCCCTGCAGACTTCCTTTCGCCGCCTCAGATCATCTTCCCCTGGCAACCACGCCAACCGCATTACCATCATCGACTGAGCAGATGAACCTGAGGACTACACAGTTCCAGAAGAGAGGTCGCAGTCTTTCGTGTTTGCATATGTCATACATCGGTTATTATTACCTGTAACTTTATCGTTCAATCTTGAGTTTTGAATTGCCCATGGGTCTCATATCGAGCCAGCAACGAATAGTATCTGTCTACTATCTGGTTCATCTGGGGTCTTTATGTGGTTCATGTTGGGTGGGCAACAAACAATAGATGAACCATTGTCTATCTTTTTAAACTGAAGCTATAATCTACCTGCTATCATTAGTTTTGGATCCATCCACTCGTTTGCTACCATCAGTCTTAATTTTTGCATGCACCCCTTAGGCCTTACAAAATCTAACTATTTTCTTTATTATGCATGTCAGATATTGTACACAATCGTACTGAACATGTAAAGAAAAAGAGAAGACCGTTGCGTGCAAATATAATGTCATGCAGACGCCGCTCCATGGTGGGCGAAGTGCCCCCTCCTGCATTTCCAGATTGTATTCCAGAGGAAGATAACTGTTTAGATGGAGATTTAGAAGGAGCCGACCATTCCTGTTTACCACCTGAGGTGTTTGCTCTAACCTGGCATGCTGATGTTGGTCATATCATGCATATGGCGCCTTGCATTGCTTACATTATACATCTTATATGTCTTCAGCTTAGTTTAAATTTTCTTTGTGTGAATGCCACCTATTTGGTTTCTATATCATACTCCCACCATTCCTAAATATTTGTCTTTTTAGAGATTTCGACAAGTGACTACATACGGAACAAAATGAGTGAATCTAGACTCTAAAATATGTCTTTATACATCTGTATGTGGTAGTCCATTTGAAATCTCTAAAAAGACCAATATTAGGAACAGAGGGAGTATATGGGAATTATGCAATGCCATCTTCTTTAGCTAGGCATCGTATACGTGAATCATGCAATGCCATCCTGTTTAGCCAGTCATCGTATATGTGAATTGTATTGTGCCATATTTTTTCCCATAATGTATTCCATTTTTCAACAATATTTATACATTCATCTACTCTTCTTGTGCATCAGCCATTTGAGTCGGTCATGGGAAAATCTGGAGTGAAAAAAGGTCTTCTGAGCAGTCAGTGCTACCTGTCGATGCAGATTTCTTGCTGGTTACAGATAGCTCCTTAGAGGAGGATTCAGAGAGAGATGACGGTCGTATCCCCGAGGTGCATGCTCTAACTTGGCTGGGTTATATTGCTCATATCATGCATATGGTTTCTTGCATTGCCATGCCATCTGCTTAGATTAGACATTCTTTGTGTGAATGCCTCTTGTTTGCTTTCTATATCAGATATGTGAATTATGCAATGCCATGTTTTTCAGCCAGTTACCATATATGTGAATTATGCACCGCCATGGAGCCAGGCATCATATATGTGAATTATCTCATGCCATCTTTATTTCATTACGTATTCCATTTGTCGAAAATCTGTGTATATTGAACTACTCTTCATGTGTATCAGCCATTTGAGACGTTTATGAAAAAATCTGGAGTGAAAACAAGGTCTTTCAGAGCAGGCAATGGTACCTGTTGAAGCATATATATCGATGGTTACATGGAGCTCCTCAGAGGAGGATTCAGAGACAGATGACCAGTCATATATCCCACCTGAGGTGTATGCTCTAAGTTGCAATGTTTATATTTCTCATATGGTGTCTTGCATTGCTTAGTTTAGACATTATATGCACACTATTTAATTCTATCTGCTTAGTTTAGAGATCATACATGCGAGTGCTAGCTGCTTAGTATATGAATCAATTATGTCAATTATATCATGCCATCCTATATACTGAGACAACATGTATGTGAATTATTTCATCCCAACATCATATAGTTTTGTCATGTCATCCTGTTTAGGTACTCATCATATGTTGAATTATGCCATTATATCCTGTTAAGTTATCCATCATATATCTAAAACTGTGTCATGCTATCCTGTTTAGTTAGGCATCATATATGTGAAATTGTGTCATCTGTCTGTTTGGTTAGACAACATACATGTGAATTACCACATCATCTATCATACAATGTCTCAGACGTTCAATTTCTTTTCTTATTTATCGACCATTTGAATTGGAGGGGTGATGGCGGTATCTAAGGGAGCAAAACCCCGTTCTTCACAAAAGATAGTGCTACCCGTTGATGCAGATAGAACCATGGTTGTACTGGCCCACAAACTAGCCCCACCACACATAATCGAGACTGTTCCAGATTGCACACTTACACTGTTGGGCAGAGAACCAGCTACAACCCATCTAACCGCAACCCCAAAGGATAGTAACCCACTTATAGTTGACAAAGCACCATGTCCACCACAGAGTACCCCCAGACGAACAGTTTGTAAAGCTACTGCAGTGTCCAAAGCACGAAGACCACCACACCTAACCCAAACTCCACGTTTAAAGCAGAAGAGCAACTGTTCTCGTGTCGATTCCGTAGCTATGGTCCATACTCCTTTGTTGTTGCATCACTGTATTTACTCATACCAACTACTTTCAAATTTGAAGGATCCAATTGAAACTCCAATGGCGCAACATGTATGTTTTAAACCTATTTCTTTAACTGGATTGCTTTTCTAACTTCTTGCTCTATGCTGATTTCAGTTTAAGTTGCATAAACAGTTATGTTCTCCTGTGATGCACATTACAAGTGCTGCCAATGCTATGTAGTTTCTCACACTTATATTCTGTCTATGCTGATGTGTCTTAAAAATATATGAGTTGAACTGTGTCTCTATCTTGATTAGGGAGCATAAACTAGAATGATATGGACAATACAATGATCATAGTACATAGATATATGTTTGTTTCATGCTGTTATCCTGTCCACCTTACTACTGAACCAGTTTACCAAAATGAGTTTCGTATACTATAAGCTAAACCTGTGATGTGTCTCCTTGTTTCTCTTGTAGTATGCAAACAGAATATTGGAGAAGAGCACCCCACTATGCAATGGTAGAGAAAGTAATGCAGACAAGGTTCAAGATAGTGAGACAACCCTGTTAGTCTCCAAGAAAGGTGATAAAAATGATCTTGTAGATAGTGAGAAAACCCCACAGTCCTGCGTTGATGTAGTGTTCGATTCTTGGCGATCACCCGGCACAAGCTCTTCGAACTTCATTTGCTGAATCACTTGGCTTCTTGGGCCTCAGCTACAAGTGAAAGGCATCGATCGGTTCTGCGGCAAGAAGCCAAAGGACTGAGGAAGTCCCAGCAGAATTCAGATGCATACTTTCTTGTGCCTTATACGGGCCGTATGATCGATTGGCCAAACATGGGCCAATAACAGGCCGCATTATGGCCGTAAACGGGCTAGAGTTGGAATCGTCCGTTCATGGGCCGACCATAACGGGCCATCGTTAATATGTTGTATTTGATGATGCTATGAAAATGGCCCAACGAATTAACGGACCACAAATGGGCCGACTGTAACCGTGGGCTGAATATGTCCCACAAGTAGAAAATGACAGTAACGGGCCGTAAGTAAACGAATGCTGGAAATGAGCCCAAGAATAAATGGGCTCTGAGAAGGCCGAAAGATAACATGGGCTGGAAATGGCCCAACGGAATAACGGGCCATTAAT
Organism: Aegilops bicornis; assembly: GCA_021605145.1. Classification (NCBI taxonomy): domain Eukaryota; kingdom Viridiplantae; phylum Streptophyta; class Magnoliopsida; order Poales; family Poaceae; genus Aegilops; species Aegilops bicornis. Next base: position 354,888,329 of record CM038675.1, on the reverse strand, counting down.
GGGTATAAAGTTGTACACTGTTCATTACGGGCCAGTTTCACCATGGACCGTTAATGGGTATAAAGTGATACACTATTCATTACAGGCCAGTTTCACCACGGGCCGTTAATAGGCCAAGAGTTACATAGGGCCTCATATGGGCCGAAAGACGTCATGGGTCATACATGGGCCAGAAGTGAAAACGGGCTGGGATCATATTGGATGGCCCAGATGACTCTACTGGGCCTAATTCAGATAGGACGTAATGGGCCTTGGGTTAGCGGGCTGTAAATGGGCTATATTCGAACAGGTCGTTAATAGGCTTTCCATGGGCCGGCCTGCCAGCTTTTGACCAAGTCAAACGGGCCGGTATATTCACGGGAATGGGCCTCTGTTGGGCCGTCCCACGTGTCGACGTATCATAGGCGCCTTTCGTCCAATGAGTGGTTGACATCTGTCCCGACGATGAGCCGACACGTGTTTCCTCCAGCCAATGATGATTTTACATGTGGAAAATCCCCATTGGTCGGGGCTGTTAACGGGTTATCGGATCCAAAACCCGACCCGATAGCTTAACGGGCGTTCACATCGTGGATGCCATGTGTCGGTCACCCTTGACGAAAGCACTTCATGACGCGCGATTTATCGCTCGTCATGGAAGTGGACACTTCCGTGATGATAATTTTGGTAATGTCATGGAACACTTCTACGACAGCATAGGTATGACTATCTTGATTCTGTCATAAATTTGTCATGGATGTACATGCATGACAAAAAACGCGACCTACTGTGACAAACACGTATCATCACATAAGTGTATTTTTTTGCAGTGAGGCCTCACACACGACGATGAACGACGAGATGTGAAGGATGGAATTCGGAGCTAGATCATGGAAATCGAGCCCGTAATAGAACATGAGCCCTCTAACAAAGGGATCAAGACTAAAGCCTAGCCCTCGGAGGAAGTGGGAGACAAATACGACACTCTCGTTGGGTTCGGGAGTGGGGATAACCTGCCCTCGAGCAGGCAGCCTGTGCGAGATTTTGGCGGTCAGATACCTAGCTTCTCTTAGCTTCTTGATGTCCTCCTCTGTGACAGAGTAGGGCATCCACCGGCCTTGAAGGTTGGATCCAGACATGATTGAAGGTCCGAAACGCTTATCCTGGGCCTTGGGTGTTGGAACTCGAGGTGGGGGAAGGATTCGATTGAGTGTGAGAAGAAAAGGACATGCTTTGGCCCCTTTATAAAGAGGGTGAATATCAAGCGTCCTGCAGGTGGCCGTTTAGAACTTGCCTAAAATCGAGGAGTCATACCAACAGGCACGATTGGGTTACCCATACCCATATTGATGAGAATCCTGTGATAAAGGGAACACGATCTCTGCTTCGACAAGACGTGCCAATAAAACCGCCCCGCGATACGTGCAGTGGCAGGCTGGGAGAAACGGTTCGAATAATGACCAGGTCGTGCTGTGATGTCAAGTTATGAAAAGTTGTCAGTAGAGCCGAACACTATCCTTATGTTCAAAATCTTCTATGGAGTATTCGGAGGAAGAACCCGCCTTGCAATGACGAAGACAATCTGCGCGCCTGACTCATCGTCATTGAAGCATGGTTCAGGGGCTACTGAGGGAGTCCTGGATTAGGGGGTGCTCGGACAGCTGGACTATATACTTTAGCCGGAACGTTGGACTATGAAGATACAAGATTGAAGACTTCGTCCCGTGTCCGGATGGGACTCTCCTTGGCGTGCAAGGCAAGCTTGGCAATGCGGATATGTAGATCTCCTCCCTTGTAACCGACTTTGTGTAACCCTAGCCCCCTCCGGAGGGTTTAGTCCGTAGGAGGACAACAATCATACCATAGGCTAGCTTCTAGGGTTTAGCCTCTACGATCTTGTGGTAGATCAACTCTTGTAATACTCATATCATCAAGAGCAATCAAGAAGGAAGTAGGGTATTACCTCCATCGAGAGGGCCCGAACCTGGGTAAACATCGTGTCCCCCGCCTCCTGTTACCATCCGCCTTAGATGCACAGTTCGTGACCCCCTACCCGAGATCTGCCGGTTTTGACACCGACAAGGTGGTTGAAGCCGATGTCTTGAAAACTTTCAAATTTCAATTAAACGGCCGCACAGGAGGAATATAAGCTTTCGAGCAAAAAAATAGATTAACTATAAAGTAGTCTGTTACAACCCTTGTACACATCACTCGAATATTATGTCTTTCGAGCACTGACCTTCTATCAAGCGGGCGGCCTCTAGGACGTCTCCAAAATAATGCTCCGGTTCCAGACGGTCCTTGCCTTCGGGTGGACTCTTCGTAGCAATGTTGATGGCCTTCATCTTTCCCCAGAATGTCTTGACTCGGGCAAAGGCCATCCGTGCACCTTCAATGCACCGCATCAGAAAGCCGCTGCACCAGGCCGAAGTAACTACTCGGAACTGGTTCAGTCGGCCACAAACGGACTACGACGTTCTTAATGGCAGCGCCGGATATCCTATGCAGCTCGGCCCACTGGGACATCTGTTCATTCAGCAACAGAGGGCGCTTCACGCGCCGAATTGCGACCAGAAAAGCTTCTCCGTTGCATGCCCCTCTTGCGCCTGATAAAACTGCGCCGCACCGGAAGAACTCTTCGGCAAGTCTAAAAAATTGTCCGGACAACTCCATACTTGGTTAAGCTCAGCATAGTTCGGATCGCGAACTTAGCCTGTAGGAAAAAGGGCTTTCCAGCCACAATCTCCCCAGCTTGCCGGATCTCCTCACGGGCTGCTCTGGATTCAGACTGCGCTTCTCTCGCCTCTCATAAGGCCTTGTCAAGCTGAGCCGTTTTGGCTTCATTTTCCTTCTCTAGAAGTTTACAGCGGCCAGCCGCATTCTCTAACTCGCACGCCATGGTGGACATGGCTTCCTTGTCCTAGCGCCGCGGCTTGTTCGGCCTTCAAGTCAGCCGATGCCTTTTCGGCAACAAGATATTAAACCGGCTCGCTCTCAGTTCGGCTAGCTCCACCCGAAGGGCTTCCACGGCGGCAGCACCATCTGCATTGATGCACATTTTATGGCAAACTGTCTTCAGAGTTAGGATTACATTATAAACACATCGGTGTAAGGAAAGCTCGAAATATATACCTTGCGAGTCATCAAGACGCCTGTTGATCAAAGCAATGTCATCCTCCGCCATATCCAGCTTTCGCTGCAGTTCGATTACCTCCGAATTTCGGGTAGCGGCAGGATGGGAGACAACCTGCATTCCAAATTAAACCAAGGTTAGTACCTGAAAATATCTTTTCGAACCTCCGACCACTTCCTTTGGAAGGCGATCCGAGTCTCAGGGGCTACTGCATACACAACAGGTGCATTCTGTCAATTTCATTCAATTGGCAACATTACATCACAAACCTCAAAAACGCTCAGAAGGCTCGTAAAAGCCTCGTTCAACCTGCTCTTCGCGGATACAACTTTTTCGACCACCATAACCATTAAGGCATGGTGCTCCTCTGAAACGGACGCTAGTTGCAGCATGTCCGTCAGCATCTCCGGCACTCTTGGGTCTTCGGACACCGCTCCCGGATCATGACATTCCTTTGAAGATATCTGCTTACCTGCCTCCAGCCTTGTCTTCGGCTATAAACCGGACAATTCGGGGTCGTCATTCTTGATCCCCGAACCCCGAGCGACACCACCTTCGGGTAGCTCCTTCCTCGTTTCCTATGCTACTTGCCAGTTGGGAGGAGCCCTCCGGGACGATACCTCAAGATCATCCGCCCTATTGGGCGAGGAGACCGGAGAAGGCGTGTCAGTCTCCATCATCTCTGGAAGAAGGTCCCCCGAGGAGAAGGACGACTGAGAAACATCAGGCGTTAACCTGCGAGGACGTACACATTTCGGAGAACTACTTCTGTAATAAGAAAAGAATAAGGTATGGTTAAAGTACACCGCTTCACTTACGGTCTGGCCGGAGGTTCGTCCTCATTATCAAGCTCTACATCGACATCTCTTGCCCGGTTCAAGCTGACCGACGTTGGCATTTTTCCTTTCTTGGAAGGTTTCCCCTCCTAGCCTCCAGAGCAGCCCGCTTTCTGTCGGGGCATGCATCTCCTTTGGGCTCCTCGCTTTCGCCCCCCACTGTAGACACCAGGTATGGTGTCGGGATCAACATCCGCGTCAGTAAGGTAGACACAGGGTGTTCGGAAAGGGGCGCCGGACACCATATTAACACCGCTTTCTTTATCTAGTCCTGTATAAGGGCAGGTTGTTCAGTGTCTTGTCAAAAAATGCTTGGATGAAAGGTGTGTGGGGATTGAATACTTACCGGGGTGTCCGGATGATTGCAGTCGAGGCCTGTCAGATCAGGGGTTCCGGCAGACCCTTAAGGTTCGAACTCTGGGGTGCGCACGGAGATCGTGGCCTCTACCTCTCCGTCTCGCAAAGGTCTAACTACTTCAAGAACAACACAAGAGACACAGGGTTTATACTAGTTCGGGCCACCATTGTGGTGTAATACCCTACTCTAGTTTGTGGTGGGTGGATTGCCTCTTGGGCTGATGATGAAGAACAGTACAAGGAAGAACATCCTCGCGGGGTCTGTTCTTGGCTAGGGGATGAACTGTTGAAGGAGTTCAATCGCCTCTCTCTCTCTCTCTCTCTCTCTCTCTCTCTACTTGCTCAAGTTCCGAGCTCTGCTAGTCTGATTGCTAGATCCTCGATCGGTCCAGATGCCCACTTCTCTCTACCCTAGTGGTGGCTAGTCCTATTTATAGGCAAAGGCCCTGGGCCTCTTACCAAATATTTGAGCGGGAAGGGCGCCAACAATTGGCCAATTCGAAGGGGAACATCTAGTACACTTATCCTGACTAAAGTTGGTCTTCGCCTGCCAAAGGCCCTGTGGTGACGCCGTCCTGGGCTCCATGGTGACCTCCTTCCCACCGTTGGACTGGTCTTGGTCTTGTTGCACCAAAATGGGTGCCTTTGCTTGATCCTCTCGCCTGCGCTTGCTCCCCCTAGCACCAAAGAGGAAAGGGAGACGCTGCGCGGGCTGGCGCCCGCCTGGCACCCTTGGTCGTCATGGCTTGCGTCATGGGCACCTCGTGAGGTACCCCGCCTTGATCTCTCCGCCTCCTCGCGAGCCAGCCTGAGGAGGCCGTGCTTGAGCAAGCACCGTGTCGTCCGCCTCGCGAGGCTTGGCCCCTCGCGAGGGTCTTGAGTCTTGTGTTGATGAAGCTGGGCCATGCTGGGCCCCCATCTGTGCCATGCCGCCGGCTGCAGGCAGGCAATTCTGGGGACCCCCGTTCCCAGAACGCCGACAGTAGCCCCCGGGCCCAAGGCGCGCATGGACTTGGCCGTGCCAAGAGGCGAAAGGGCAAGGGCGAAGTGCCGCGGGCCCTAACAGCCTGCGGCCTTGGGTGCCGCGTGGCGGTTGATTGGACGTGGGCGTCTCCACTTCCCACGACGCCTTGGTGACCGCACGGATTTGACAAGTCCCTGCATGCAAATCGTGTCATGATTACCTGCGATCGTGGAGGCCGACGGTTGGCCTTCGTCGGCTATATGTACGGCACCGGGCGTGCCCTTCCAATCCATCTCTCCTTGCTTCCTCCTCTGCCTCAGTTCTTGCTCCGTCTTGGTGTGATGGCTCCAATTCGCCGGTTTTCTGCGGCGGAGAAGGGAAAGGCTCCCCGAGAGGGGCCAGACCCTCTCCCGCCGAAGAAGCGACCTGCCCCCCGCGGCCGCGATGAGGAGGGCCGTCAGGTGGCGCCGAGGCATTGGTACGAGCGGCCTCCGCCGGGGTTCCCGCTTCCTTCGCATGTCGCGGACCTTGAGGGGGGCGGTGCTGGTCCCCGCGGCCAACGCCGTCGTCGGCGCCGACGGGTCACAAAGGTGTTGGTCGTCCCACCTGGGGTCCACGCCAAAGGCTCCTCCCGCGAGCTTGTGCTCCACGCCGCCATGCCTCCTCGAACCTGGATTCGCCTTCCTCCCTTCTTTGCCTCCGTCTTCCGGCAGGGGAGACTCCTGGAGCTGTGGCTGCAGCACGCCGACTGCAGCACTCCTGCGACCGAGGCAGAGGTCGCGATCACTGCCTCGGGCGAGGTCTTCATGACTCGCGGCTGGGGCGAAATCGCTCGGGGTTGCAGAACGTGGGGCGCCCTCACGATCCACCTGGAGTATGACGGCGCTTCGGTGATGTTCTTCAAGATCTTCGACGCGATCGGGCGCCGGCTGGAGTGCTGCCCCAGGGGAGGCAGCCAGGACCCTGTCGCAGCAAGGGCTGGGCCCGCCAGCCGCTCCCTGGGCAGCTCCACAAGTGACGGGAGCGCTAGTGGATCCAGCGACTCCAGCGAAGTCTTCGCGACTCCGGAGACGAGCGACGACAGCTACGAGCCTATGAGCCAACGCCGCTCCCGGAGTAGGGCAGGCTCGCTTGGCCGCCGCCGACCCTGATCTGGATGGGGTTGGCGCCGGTGCTTGACGGCCCACTGTTGATGATGGCATCTTTTGCTTGGGCGCGTGTAGTTAGCACCCTTTAGGATCCGTTCCCTACGAGGAATCACATTGCGCCCCATAGGGGCTTGTAAGGCGGCTGTGGTCCTTGTTGTTAATATGTAACCCTTGCTATGGATCTGTGCGAATCGCAAATTCCGTCATAGTTTGGTTCTCCCTTTCACACCTCGCGAGGGCTTGGTGCTCTGCGTCGACAGGTCCCAGTCCCAAGGCGGCATCAGCCGTCGCTGGTATGCCAGGTCGCGATGCCGTGGTCAAGGCCAGGAGGTGAGCGACCCGGGGTCCGGTAAGAGCCCCTGAGTCGCGATGCTCAGGAGGTCCCCTTTGGCGCCCAAGCAGCCATCGCTTGGTGAGAAAGGGAAGCAGCTTCGCTAGTATGGAGTCGCTTTAGGTGCTGGGGTAGTGCTATGGTAGCCGATGTTTCGGATGATGACTTATCTTTGAGGATCAGGGGTCATCCCCAGCGCGTCGTCGGGTCCGGGGGGTAGCTTGAGCGGAGTCACTGGCCGAGGTCCTCGCGTGCCCCTTCTCCCTCGCCTTTGCTCCCCTTTCTGCTCTACGTCCTCGGGTCCCGGCCCTCGAGCTGGTCTCAGCCGTCGCTGGTATGCCAGGTCGCGATGCCGTGGTCAAGGCCAGAGGGTGAGGGCTGGAGAGCCAGTAGGAGCCCTGAGTCGCAATGCTCAGGCACCCCCCATTAACGTGCAAGCGGTTTGCGCGGGCAAGGGTGAAGGGAACGCCGTGAGGGCCTTGGCTATCGCAGTTTCCTCTATGGGCCCTACAGATTCATCACAGAAAGAAGACGGGGCTGCCATGGCAGCCATCAGTTGATTGTTAGTCGCTCAAGAGCTCGCTGGTTGGAGCGGGTGAGGTGTGTCTGGGCACCCGTGAGCCAGCGCGGGACTCACGAGGCCCTACCTCTAGGCGGTCTGCGCCTGGCACCGGGCCGTATCTTGAAATGTGTCCCTGCAAAATTTGGTTAGATGTCGGCACTCTACGTCCTCGGGTCCCGGCCCTCGAGCTTGTCTCAGCCGTCGCTGGTATGCCAGGTCGCGATGCCGTGGACAAGACCAGAGGGTGAGGGCTGGAGAGCCAGTGAGAGCCTTGAGTCGCGATGCTCAGGCGCCCCCCCCCCTTTAACGTGCAAGTGGTCGACATGGAGAAGGAGAGGTGTCGTGGATGGCATCGAGTAATCAAGCATGATAGGCGAATGCATAACTGGAAATAAACGCGGAAGGGATACATGCCGCTGGGCCTAGCCCGAGTGGCCTGGGGATGATGCAGCCCGAGGGGCGCCCCCAGCAAAGTAAGCAAACGACTAAAGAAATGAAAAGGGATACATGCCACAGGGACGGACCCATGCGGCCTGGAGTGACGCAACCCTGGGAGGGCGCTCCCAGCTGGGAATGAAACTTGAAAGATGTCACCTGAAGATGTCGTCGACGAAGTGGCGTTGGTGTAGCAGACTCGGCGGGCTGCGGAAGCTGATCCTCACGAGCCCCCAGGCCCTGGGGCCTCGGGAGGCTCCGGAGGCACTGGTGGCTCCTCGTGAGCTGTCCCCATCTCCGCCAGAGCCGCAGAACGCCTGTCTCCTTGCGCCTCCAAGATGCTCCTCATGAGGCGCTGGTACGCCGCAGCCACGCTCGGCAGGCCGTAAGGCATGCGAACATAGCTGTGGGGCGGTCCTCCGCAGCACCCCACTTGGGAGGGCCAGAGGCACTCCGTCGTGGCGATCTGATTGAGCCCTGGTACGTCGACGCAGACGCGCAGCTCACCATCCTCGCCTGGATGGGGAGCCACAGCTGGTGGGCGGCGGCAACCTCTCATGATCCTTGACTCCTGTAGTTCTTGAATGGCCTTGCTAACAAACTCCTGCTGGTCTGACCTTCCTTGCCTGGCTCCTTTTCGAGGGAAACATGCTTCGAAGCACGCCTCCACATGGTGCCATAGCGCCTCCCTCGTGACCCTGGCAAGGTCGGTGGCCCTCCAGGTGAGAGCCCCCGAGCCTTGCCTGAGGAGGGCGCCGTGCGCGCTTTCTTATGCGATGGAAGGAGGGTCCCCCTGGGCAGACACGGGCCCTGAAGGGCCTGCCTCCTGAGGGGCCGAGCCTGACGACGTCTTCTTCTTCTTGGGGGTGGTCTCAGGAAGACTCCTGCTTCCGCGATCTGGGTCTTCTAGTGACGCCGCCTGAAAGGCTCGCTCCAGGGAACACACTGCATCCTTCTCTTCACAGGGCACCGTGATGACGCCGCCACTTCCTGGCATCTTGAGGACGTTGTAGCCGTGGTGAGTCACGGCCATGAACTTGGCCATCGCTGGGTACCCGAGGATGGCGTTGTCCGGCAGGCGGATGTGAGCGACGTCGAAGTCGATGAGCTCGGTGCGGTAGTTGCCGCGGTTCCCGAAGGTGACTGGGAGGCGGACTTGCCCGATCGGGACTATGGAACCGTCGGTGACTCCGGAGAAAGGCTTGGTTGGCTGAAGCTGGTCATAGGGCACTTGGAGGTTGTTGTATGTTTCCACGGATAAGACATTGAGCCCTGCCCCTCCGTCGATGAGGGTCCTGGTGACTAGAACATTGCTGATGACTGGGGAACAGAGCATCGGGAGCACTCCGGCTGTGGCTGCGCACTTGAGCTGGTCTGCTGAGCTGAACGTGATGGCACAAGCCGACCACCTGAGGGGACGCGTTGCTTCGAGCTTGGGGAGAACTGCATTCACTTCGCGGGCAAACTGCTTGAAGATACGCTGAGAGGCTGGGGCTTGGGCTCCGCCAGGATCTGCGATTGCGCGGCTCTTGGAAGCCCCCAGCCCCCTCGTCTTGGTGACGGTCGTCATTCCTTCTTGGCTGAGGCGGCAGCGGCGGCAGGCCTGGGTTGCCATGAGGGCGATCCTCACGAGGCTAATCCCTCCAGTCCCCCTCGCGAGGCGGGTCACGCCAGCGGTCCTCGCGAGGTTGGTCGCGCCAGCCTTGGCGTGGGCCGCGATCTTCCCAGCGTCCTGGGTTCCTTCCTCCTCCTCGGCCGTAGCCCCGGTCAGCACGGTCAGGGCGTCGGCCGACTCTTGCTTCTCGCACGGCGCGGAGTTCTTGGCATTCATTGGTGTTGTGGGTGTGGAGGTCATGGTACACACAGTACCGGCTGCCCCTGGAGGATTCGGGCAGATCCTTGCCACGCTTGGTGTCCGGTTCTGCTGCAAGCACGGCAGCCCCCTTGCGCTTCACGTCCTTGGCCTTGGGCTTCTTCTCTTCTGGATCCACGGCAGGCAGCTCGAGGAGGGAGAGGCGTCCCTCCTCAGCCCTGGCGCACTTGGTCGCCAAGTTGAACAGCTCCAGGGAGGTGCAGAGGTCTTCATGCATCGCCAACTCCTCCTTCATCTTGACATCGCGCACGCCATCAGAGAAGGCTGAAATGATGGCTTCCTCGGACACCCTAGGGATCTTGAGGCGGGCTCTGTTGAAGCGCTGGATGTACTTTTGCAGGGTCTCCCCAGGTTGCTGCTTGATGCGGCGCATGTTGCTCACGGCGGGAGGCCGGTCGCGGGTACCTTGGAAGTTGGTGATGAAGCGAGTACGCATCTGGTCCCAGGAGGAGATCGTGCCTGGGGCCAGGTTCAGGAGCCAAGTGCGAGCACCTTCCTTCAGCGCCATGGGGAACCAGTTGGCCATGACCTTTTCGTCCCCGCTAGCAGCTTCAATTCCCAGCTCGTAGAGCTGGAGGAACTCTGTGGGGTCAGTCGTGCCATCGTAGCGAGGAGGCAGGTCCGGCTTGAACTTGCCGGGCCATGCGACGCCGCGCAGCTCGGCGGTGTAGGCGCGGCAACCTGCGGTGACCGCGGGAGGTTTTGGTTGAGGGAGAGCTTGGCCTTGCGGGTCCCCTTGCGCTGCAGCAGGGAGCAGCGCGGGGTCTTGACGCGCCGAAGCCGGAGTGGGGTCTCGGCGAACTGGAGCTGGGAGCGCCCGGGCGGCCTCTTGCGGTCGCGGGACTTCTTGGCAGCTTCGCTCCTGCTGGGCTGGCGCTTGACGGAGCGGGTTCCGCCCAGGGGCTGCGCGCCTTGGGGCCATGGCGTCTTCTTGGAGAGGAGGCGGCTGGAACGCCCCTGGAGCTTCATTGCCCACGCGGGGCGGAGTGCGGCGCAGCGGTGCGGACGGCGCGGGAGAGCCCCCTGTGGCGCGGACGAGCTCGGCGACGCGGTCGAGCCACTCGTAGACGCTGCCGATCGGGCGGTAGCGCAGGAGCTCGTTCGCCACGATGAGCGTAGCTCGAGCCTCCAAGGGCGCGCGGAGCGCGTGGGACGAAGAGCCGGCCGGGGTGAGCGACGGAGTAGCGGTGCAGCTGTCTCGCCGCACGGACGGGTGCTGAGAGGATGCTTGCTGCTCGTTCCCCACCGGGCCGGTGGCGGCGTTGACGGCGGGCGACGGGGAACGACGAGGACGCCCACCGACGGGGGCCGTCTGGACGACACGGGAAGCGATGGCGGCCCGGCGCTCAGCGCGGGCCCGACGAGCGTCGGACATGGATGCGACGGTCGGAGGAGAACGGAGCGGTGGAAGACAGATTCCGGCGCACCTCTACCTGGCGCGCCAAAATGTCGGATCAGGGGTTCCGGCAGACCCTTAAGGTTCGAACTCTGGGGTGCGCGCGGAGATCGTGGCCTCTACCTCTCCGTCTCGCAAAGGTCTAACTACTGCAAGAACAACACAAGAGACACAGGGTTTATACTAGTTCGGGCCACCATTGTGGTGTAATACCCTACTCTAGTTTGTGGTGGGTGGATTGCCTCTTGGGCTGATGATGAAGAACAGTACAAGGAAGAACAGCCTCGCGAGGGTCTGTTCTTGGCTAGGGGATGAACTGTTGAGGGAGTTCGATCGCCCTTCTCGCTCTCTCTCTCTCTCTACTTGCTCAAGTTCCGAGCTCTGCTAGTCTGATTGCTAGATCCTCGATCGGTCCAGATGCCCACCTCTCTCTACCCTAGGGGTGGCTAGTCCTATTTATAGGCAAAGGCCCTGGCTCGTTGACATAAAATCATCCTTGCTGCCATAGTTCGGAAGACTCAGCGAAGGATCCTTCAAACCAAACCGCGCTGGCAAGCTTGTTTATTACAACACTACCACACTCTACCTGCTCCCTCTCCATCACCTGCGGCCTCACATCAAAAGTCGTGAGCCACAAAGCAAAGTGTGGAGGGGTCCAGAGGAAGGCTTCACACGTGACGATGACTGCCGAGATGAGAAGAATAGAGTCCGGGGCCAGATCGTGGAAATCTAGCCCATAGTAGAACATAAGCCCCGGGATGAAGGGGTTAAGCACGAACCCTAACCCATGGAGGAAGTGGGATACAAATACTACCCTCTCGCCGGATTTGGGGTGGGGATAATCTGCCCCTCGGCAGGAAGCCGATGAAGGATTTCTGGGGTCAGGTACCTCGCTATGCGGAGCTTCGCAATATCCTCCTCCGTGACGGAAGAAGCCACCCACCGGCCTGAACGGCTAGACCCGGACATGATTGGGGCTGGTGGTGATTGGAACTCGAGGGCTAGAGCTCGAGGTGGCTGGGATTGAGGAAGAAGCAAGTGCAAAAGAGAAAGACAAGTCCGGGTCCCTATATAAAGGCCCAGAATATCGAGCGTCCCCTCCTGGGCCTCAAAGCGTTATACCCTGGGGACGGTTGGGTTACCCACACCTGCATTACTGAAAATCCCGTGAATAAAGGGGACACGATCTCTGCTGTGACAAGGCGTGCCAATAAAACCGCTCCGTGAGATGTGGGATGACGGGCTAGCCAACGGTTGGAAATAAAAACCGGGCCGGCGTGATACGATGTCATAAATAGTTGTCAGCAGATTTGACTCGTGGAGTATTGTATTTTCTGCAATTACATATACACGTTCGGATATATAAACTACATCCGAAGACTATCTTGGAGTTCGGAAGAAGGGGAAACCGCCTTGCAATGTCGAAGACAATCTGCACGCCGGATTCCTCGTCATTCAAGCCAGGTTCATGGGCTACTGAGGGAGTCCTGGACTAAGGGGTTCTCGGGCATCTGACGTGTTACTCATTGGGCCGGACTGATGGGCTGTGAGGACACGAAGACCGAAGACTATACCCGTGTCCGGATTGGACTCTCCTTGGCGTGGAAGGCAAGCTAGGCACCTGACTATGAAGATTCCCTCTTATGTAACCGACCTTGTGTAACCCTAGATCTCTCCGGTGTCTATATAAGCCGGAGAGCATAGTCCGGATAGGACAGATTCATTACCATATACTCATAGGCTAGACCTCTAGGGTTTAGCCATTACGATCTCGTGGTAGATCAAGTCTTGTAATACTCATATTCATCAAGATCAATCAAGCAGGAAGTAGGGTATTACCTCCATAGAGGGGGCCCGAACCTGGGTAAACATCGTGTCCCCCGTCTCCTGTTACCATCGATCCTAGATGAATAGTTCGGGACCCCCTACCCGAGATCCGCCGGTTTTGACACCGATAATGAGTGTATTGACATGACTCTTGCGGCTCAACGCATCGGCTACTACGTTAGCCTTTCCGGGATGATAATGCAATCTCATATCATAATCCTTAATGAGTCCCAACCATCTCCTCTGCCTGAGATTCAACTCCTTCTGCGTGAAGATATACTTCAAACTCTTGTGATACTTGTATACCTCATAATGGTTTCCGATGAGAAAGTGTTTCCAAGTCCTCAACGCATGCACTACGGCTGCTAACTTCAAATCATGCGTAGCATAATTTAACTCATGGGGTTTAAGCTGTCGTGAGGCATATGAAACAACTCTTCCTTCCTGCATAAGTACGGCTCCAAGTCCTCGACGAGAAGCGTCGCAATACGCTTCATACTCCTTGTGTTGATTTGTCAGAATCAACACTGGTGATGTAACCAAGCGTTTCTTCAACTCCTGAAAACTGGCCTCACATTCCTCAGTCCATTTGAGCTTGGTGTCCTTCTTTAACAACTCGGTCAAAGGCTTTGCAATGTTCGAGAAATTCTCAATGAACCTCCGATAGTATCCTGCGAGTCCAAGAAAACTCCGGATCTCTCCAACCGACGTGGGTGCTTCCCAATTTGTCACAGTGACAACTTTGGTGGGGTCTACCGCTATTCCTTCTCTGGAAATAACATGTCCAAGAAATCCGACTTCCTTCAACCAAAACCCACACTTGCTGAACTTGGCATATAGCTGATGTTCTCTGAGCTTCCCAAGTACTAAACGCAAATGCTCTTTATGCTCCTCTTCATTCTTCGAGTAGACCAGAATATCATCAATGAACACCACGACGAACTTATCCAAAAACTCCATAAACACATTGTTCATCATGTTCATGAAGTAGGAAGGTGCATTAGTCAGGCCAAATGACATAACGGTATACTCATATAGCCTATACCTCGTGGTAAAAGCGGTCTTAGGTATATCCTGCTCTCGAATCTTCAGCTGGTGGTACCCTGATCGTAGATCATCTTGGAAAACACCTTAGCTCCTTGCAGCTGGTCAAGCAAATCATTGATCATCGGTAGTGGGTACTTGATAGAGGCAAAGGTGTCCCGTCTTTCGATGAGATGGTGGCTACCGTTTTGGAGGAAGTCGACTTTGACGATCCGACCATTTAACGTATGAAAGCACGTCGCGCCTTTAGCAATCGCTAAACCAACTCCGAGAGGTTATTGACCACACCGAGCATGATCAACCCGACCACGAAGGTCTGCATTAGTAGGCAAACGATGAATAAGCAAGAAACTAAGATTGCAATCTGGATATTGCAAATATAAGAGGAAAGCTTTATTGATCAAGGTGGGGTTCTGTGACGCCTGTCTGGTCGTTGAACACAAATGAAGTACACGAAGTTGCAGCTATGGCGAACTTTTAATCTAAACAAAACTGAAAGTCTAAACGACGCCCTAAGGGCTGTATATATGGAGGAAGAAGAGAGAATTTCGTGGCCCTTGAGGGAGGGGCCCGAAACCAACCCTATCTCTTGTTTCCCCACACATACGGACTCTAAAAACAGCCTATACTTAAGTATTTCGAAATTACATGGGCCTGGACCAATAATAAGGTGACGCAGCACCTAGAATAGCCTATGGACGAATATGATGAAGTAGCATCTTGTATATTTCGTCCAAGGCTTCATGCACTCATTATGGTGGCCTCAAAGTCCTGAAATCATCACTTGTAACTCCGTTCTTGTTCCCCTCGCGCCTACCATCATCTCCATGCTTGGTCTTGCTCCAGTGTTCATCCCTCTTATCCATGACAGGCCCTTCAATGTAAGAAAAACAAATGTATCCAATTTAGGCAGCATCATATTATCATGAACATTAGAATCATTACCAAGAAACGAAAGTACCTGTAATTTAATTGGCGTGCGCGAGCTCTAGTGATTGGTCCAGTATGTATAGCAGTAGGGGATGTGGGTGTAACAATGGTATTGATGTCCTCATCATCCTCCCCTTCTTGAAATGAAGTCGTCCTCGACGGAAGCTCATCTTCCTCACCCAAATAAGGCTTCAAATCTGCAATGTTAAAAGTGGGACTAACCCTAAAATCTGCAGACAGCTCAAGTTTATATGCATTATCATTTATTTTCTCTAACACCTTAAAAGGACCATCAGCACGTGGCATTCGCTTTGATTTGCGCAAATTAGGAAATCTATTCTTACGCAAATGTAATCAAACAAGATCTCCAGGTGCAAACACAACATGTTTTCTACCCTTGTCTCCAGCAAGTTTATATTTAGCATTCATACGCTCAATGTTTTCCTTAGTTAACTCATGCATTTTTGAAATCAATTCAGCACGTTCTTTAGCATCAAAATTAACCTTCTCCGAAGATGGAAGAGGCAACAAATCAATAGGTGCCCAAGGTAGGAAACCATACACAATTTCAAAAGGGCACATCTTAGTAGTAGAATGCAATGAACGATTATAAGCAAATTCAATATGAGGCAAGCATTCTTCCCACATTTTCTTATTATTCTTCAAAACAGCCATAATCATAGTAGACAATGTTCTATTGACTGCTTCAGTTTGTCCATCAGTTTGGGGGTGACATGTTGTACTAAAAAGTAGTTTAGTCCCCAATTTAGCCCGCAAACATCTCCAAAACTGGCTAAGAAATTTAGTATCACGATCTAAAACGATAGTATTTGGCACACCATGCAAGAGAATAATTTCACGAAAGAACAAATCAGCAACATTAACAGCATCATCGCTTTTAGGACATGGTATAAAGTGTGCCATTTTCGAGAATCTAACCACGACAACAAATATGCTATCCCTCCCCTTCTTTGTTCGAGGTAAACCTAAAACAAAGTCCATAGATATATCCTCCCAAGGAACACTTGGTACAGGCAAAGGCATATATAAACCATGAGGATTGAGTCGTGACTTAGCTTTTTGACATGTAGTGCAGCGAGCAACAAAACGCTCGACATCCCGTCTCATCTTTGGCCAAAAGAAATGTGTAGCCAGTATGTCCTCTGCCTTCTTCATGCCAAAGTGTCCCATTAATCCTCCTCCATGCGCCTCCTGCAACAACAAAAGACGAACGGAGCTAGCTGGAATGCATAGCTTGTTAGCACGGAACACCGAGCCATCATTAATAACTAACTTGTGCCATGTTCTTCCTTCTTTACAATTCCGCATTACATCTTTAAAATCAGCATCATGCACATATTGATCTTTGATGGTCTCCAAACCAAATATTTTGAAGTCAAGTTGTGAAAGCATAGTATAGCAACGAGACAATGCATCAGCAATAACATTTTCTTTACCCTTCTTGTGTTTAATGACATAAGGGAAAGTCTCAATGAATTCAACCCATGTAGCATGTCTACGATTCAGTTTAGCTTGACTTTTAATATGTTTCGTAGATTCATGATCGAATGTATAACAAATTCTTTGGGCCATAAATAATGTTGCCATGTTTCTAAAGTCCGAACAAGAGCATATAATTCTTTATCATAAGTAGAATAATTCAGACTAGGCCCACTCAATTTTTCAGAAAAGTATGCAACAGGTTTGCCATCTTGTAATAACACACCTCCTATTCCAATTCCACTAGCATCACATTCAAGCTCAAAGGTCTTATTAAAATTAGGAAGTTGGAGTAAAGGAGCATGTGTCAACTTATCTTTCAATACCGTGAAGGCTTCTTCCTGTGTAGTACCCCAAACAAAAGGCACATCCTTCTTTGTAAGCTCATTGAGAGCTGCAGCAATGGTGTTGAAAATCTCTCGCAAAACGCCTATAGAATCCAGCGAGGCCAAGAAAACTCCTCACTTGTGTGACCGTTTCGGGCTACGGCCAACTCTCAATAGCTTCAATCTTGGCTTTATCAACTTCAATTCCCTGTGGAGTAACAACATAGCCAAGAAAAGATAATTGGTCGGTGCAGAAGGTGCACTTCCCAAGGTTACCAAACAAACGCGCATCACGTAGAGCAATAAAAACAGCACATAAATGTTTCAAATGTTCCTCCAAAAATTTGCTATAAATCAGTATATCATCAAAATAGACTACCACAAATCGTCCAATGAAAGCACGTAAAACTTCGTTCATTAGTCTCATGAAAGTACTAGGTGCATTAGTTAACCCAAAAGGCATGACTAACCACTCATATAAACCAAACTTAGTTTTAAACGATGTTTTCCGTGCATCTCCCAATTTCATATGAATTTGATGGTATCCACTACGCAAATCAACTTTGGAGAATATTGTAGAGCCACTCAATTCATCAAGCATATCAACTAGCCTAGGAATAGGACGACGATAACGAATAGTAATATTATTCATGCCTCTACAATCAACACACATACGCGACGTACCATCCTTTTTAGGCACTAGTATAATAGGAACAGGACAAGGACTAAGAGATTCGCGTATATAACCTTTGTCGAGCAGCTCCTGTACTTGACGCATAATCTCATTCGTCTCCTCTGGATTGGTACGGTATGGTGCACGGTTGGGTAGCGATGCACCGGGAACTAAGTGAATTTGATGCTCAATCCCTCGAATAGGTGGTAATCCAGGTGGCACGTCTTGTGGGACGACGTCAGCGAACTCCTGCAAAATGTTAGTGACAGCAGGGGCAAAGAGGAAGGCACGTCCTCGAATGAAAATAATGCCTCTTTGTACACAAAAGCATAGCAAACAGATTTGCTAAAATCTAGCTCATCAATATCTAATTTTTTGGCGAGTAAACATGCACTTTTCAATTTAATTTTAGAAGCAACACTAGATGGTTTATTATTAGGTTTCATTTGTTGCTGAAATTCTTTTGCCACAATCTGATTTTCACTCTTATTTTTCTCCTGTTTTGCTTTATTATCTTTATTAATAACATCTTTCAAAATGGATTCAGGAGTCATAGGAAGCAAAGTAATATGGCTATCCTTATGAACAAGAGTATACTGATTATTTCTACCATGGTGTATAGAATTTTTATCAAATTACCATGGTCTACCAAGTAATAAGGAACATGCTTGCATGGGTACCACATCACAATCAACACAATCAGCATAGGTAGAGATACTGAAATGCACACGAATAGTACATGTTACCTTAACCTTGCCGCTGTTGTTGAAACATTGTATGTAGTAAGGATGTGGATGTGATCTTGTGGTGACAGATAGCTTCTGCACCATCTCCATGCTAGCCAAGTTGTCGCAGCTCCGTCCATCTATGATGACGCGAATAGAACGTTCCTTCACAACTCCCTTTGTATGGAACAAATTATGCCTCTGATTTTGCTCAGCTTGTGTGACCTGCACACTCAAAACACGTTGAGCAACTAAACATTCATACCTGTCAGCATGTTCAGCAGCCATGTATTGTGTCTCATGATCAGAATCATCTCCACCGTGTTGTGGGGACCCCGACTCATAAGTCGTGATCACCGAATGCACGTGTACAGTGATCCCAGAGATCAATGCTCACTGAACACACATAAGCTGAATAACAAGAGTCTTACATCCTTACATACCGTCTTACACAAATTATGACCATTATGGTCAAGTCTTACATAGATAAAGCCTTAAGGGCTGAACATCAAATGAAACACAAGCAGCGGAAATCTTCGTTGATAAGTAGAACCCATGCCATCTGCCTTAACCCTACAGGCATTCTGACTGGGAAACGTCCTAGTTCGCATGTTCGTCTCCAAAGAATTCTTCTTCGAACTCCTGTTCTTCCATGCCTGGCCAATTAAATAACCAGTGGCAAGCCAATGAGTACCTTGAATGTACTCGCAAGCAACCCATGTTTTGGTTCAAGGTACATCAATGCATGATATAGGTAAATTTTTGCGGAAAGCTAGTTTTGAGTGCAACGACATTTTCAACAACTTGTAAGACATGCATCAGGAGAATTCAAGTAACCATGAAGACAGGTTACAGATATCAACATAATTAGAGTGGGCACCAACCCAACTCAATCATGTCAAGTCCTTGACTTGACCCAAGTAGTTCTCCCACTTATCCAAACACACACACTAGTTTGTAAACATGTGGACGTAGCCCAAGAGCGGTTACCCAACTGTCCTAGACCGTGGACACGGCTATTCGAATAGTTTTACACTCTGCAGAGGTTGCACACTTTACCCACAAGATCTCCGTGTCATCCACGACCCGCGGTACCTCAAGTACCTGGGGTAAGCACCCGATCACTATCTTTCCCTAGACGACACTAACATGGAGTCCACTCGATTGGTAGTAACCCCCCGTGCCCAACATTTCACAACTTAAAATTGTGGAGCCTCACTCCTATATTCATCACATACCACTGGCACGGGGTACCAACGGTGTATCCGGTGCCCTGTGAAAACAGTCATGGCCGCCCTACCTGGCACGACCCCGTCCCGAGAGAGAGCACCAACAACTCTCCCGTCACTAGTAATGCGGGCTCCAAGCTAGTATCGGCCTAGGTAATCAATAATGCCCTTTCCCATATAAGGGTAGAGTGGTTGCGCATGTAAGGTTGGAATAACGGTCGCAACTTAAACCAATCCGTTTTCAAAAACAACACACACACTTGCCTTGGTACACCACTTCGTCATCAAGTGGTTACCCAACTCACCATCTCCCTCGGGCATGAGTGGCACCCGACGGGGTTTTCGAAAAGTCCTTTGAAAATACTTTGCCTCCATCACCATGCATATTCCCGTCCCTTTTTGCATAGCAACTACTTTAGCATCCTATCTACTCCTACAGGCATAACCCTCGTAAGAAGGTAGGGTCATGCATAATGCAGGTATCAACGAGGAAGTAACGGAGGCAACCCACCAAAGTGGCTACCACCTCATCATGATTCTGTTGCAACAACAATAAAGTGCTATATGACATGCATAAAAAGGGGTTTCATAGACATGGTCAAAGGGCTGCTTGCCTTGATTGGCTTGTCCTTCGAGGTCTTCAAATCCTTCTCCTCCTTCCTCTCCAGCTACTTCGTCAAATACGGGATCTAAACGTCGTAGGAAAATAACGGAAAAATAAGACAATGATAAAAACAGAAAAATCAAAGTGCTCAGAAAAATGTCAACTTATTTTTGTAAAATACCAGGGGGAAACTAGGAAGGGGAAATTCTTAGTTTTGGATTTGGAGTTATATAAGAGGGGATATGGATTTCCAAACAGAGATTAAACTGCTCAAATTTGAATTTAAATTTGAACAGTACATAAAAGTTGGTTGGATTTGAATGAAAGTTGCACTATTGTATAGGTGGGATCTTTACAAGATTTTAGGAACTGGAATCACTTCATTTGGATAAATATTTTATCCTGAGGGATTTTCGGAAGGGTGACAGAAAAAGAAAAAATAAAAGTGGCGCTGTGCCACTGGGCCAGAGAGGCCACGGGCAGCAGGCCCAGAGGGGAAATCGGCCCGCGCGAGGCCGCCACGTCGAAGGCGTAAAGTCGTGGCACGCCGCCGACGGGCGACGGGCGAACCGGCTGCTGCAGGCGCGTTAAACTCGACGGTTGGATCCCACCCGTCAAGGCGTGAGGCTGACGGGCAGGGCCCACGGCCGTCGTCGTCCACCTCCGTCCAGAGGCAACGGCGAGCTCGCCGGCAGCGATATAGGGCACGGGGAGGTGCATGGTCGGTACCCTGGGACTTGGGAGGATGGCGCCGTTCGGTTGGTGGTGGAGACGGTCGCCGGAGTAGCCTGGTTCGCCGGTGACGAGGTCACGCGGCGGAGGTGCCTCGGGCGTCGATGGCTCCGGCCGTTCCCGACTGCAAAAAGAGTGGGGAAGAGAGGGGAAAGGGTCAGCGTGGCCGCACGGTTCCAGATCGAGAGAAAACGGGGGCGGAGGAGGCCTGTACCGCGCGAACGCCGACGAGCCGAGGCGGCGGGTCTCGAGCTCGATCTCGAGCTCAAGCGGCTCTGGAGACCAAAGGGTGGCATGGGAGGTGGACTAAGAGTGTGGGGGAGCGACAGGGAGCGAGAGAGAGGCTTGGGGTCGCCCTTTATAGGCTGGCCGGGGTCCACCGTGGGCGTGGCCTACGGGTTCCCGCGGGATCGACTCGGGTGGCCGTTAGAGAGGGAATGGTGGGCTCGGGGGTGTTCGTGGGAGTGGTTTAGGGTGCCAGGGAGAGAGAGGAGGAGCGGGACGAGCTGCACGCGGGCCACGGGAGTGGTGCGAGCATTGGCCGAGCGGGGCGGCGCTCTGGCGCGAGCTGCAGGAGAGAGAGGAGGGCGCGGGAGCAAGTGGGCGGCCTGCTGGCGTGGAGCGGACGTCGAGGGCATCGACTGGCGCGCGGGGGAGGCTCGAGGTGGTCGGGAGACATGGCGTCAACGGTCGGGTGCTCTGGCAGGCTCTCCAGAGAGCGACTTTGGCCGGCATCCGTGGCTTTCCCGCGTCCACGCGCGTCCACTTGTGTCTGGAGGCTGCAGGGGGCATGGGCAAAAGCTGGAACGAGCCTTGGATGCTCTGGAAAGCTGAGGGGAGAGAAGGAGGCTGAGAGAGAGAGGGAAATCTGCTGTCCAGAGAAGAAAAATGGGGTTCTCCCCCCTTCATCATTGCTTCCTTGGGCAGCAAAGCACACAGGTGCTAGAGGGGGACTAGGAGGTGCCGTGGTAAAAAGTTGAGCCTACGGAGATTAGTGGAAGAGGCCAAAAATGGGATTTTTGCAAAGTGGCAGAAGGTGTTTGATGCTGGTTTGGGCAAGTAGATGGCTTCCACTTGCCATGAGACTCCACAGGGTGGAATGACACATATATTCAGGGCCTTCCACCAATTTGGGGCTTATTTGAGCAAAGTTGTCAATGCAACTTTTGTAAACCCTAGAAATGAGCAGAAATAGACTTGTGTAGATCTAGTTGAGCAAATCACTTATCCTTGATGCACCACTTGGTGTAGTGGCCTCATTTGGTCATGTGAACATGCTCACAAAAGTTGGGGTTAAGGAGAGAAAGTTGGTAGTACAAACTTGATCAAATTTGATTCTGGTCAGAGAGGGTTTTGGGGCATTTTGGTGAACCAAAATGACTTTAATTGACATGAGACTTTGCAAGGTGATCACAATATGCATTCGTGACTTACTAGATTTTCCTTGGATTTTTATGAAAATATTTCCTATAGAAATATTTCAAATCCTTGAAATGAGCAGAAATAGTTTTGGGAGGTTTTGTCCAATATTTTGATCATAACCATATGTTGAAACTCATATATATGGAAAATATATGTCCATTGAGTCTCCCTAATTTTTCTCAAATATTTCTAAAGCTTTTAAATAATTTTAACCTATTTAAGACCATTTCTGGCCTTAAGAAAAATCCTTTAAATAAAATAGGAAAATAACTTTCAAAATTATATTTTTGTGGTTTCTGGGTATCCTATATCTAATAGGTGTCAAATATATCTTTGGAAATATTTTTACTGCCCTTAATTAAGTATTTGCAGTGCAAACCTCAATCCAGGGGTTTTTGGAAAAATAATTTTTGAAAATACTTTTTGGCCAAATTATTTTTGTAATAAAATACTATATTGCTCTATACACATGGCATGATCATTGGGCAAAAGTTTGGGACAAGGAGATGAAGTATAGAATGTGGAGTAGCTGACTTTAAAGAGCATTTGAAAAACCACACAGAGAAAACCGACTTCAAAATAAAAGCCAAATAATGCAAAAGTTTTTGTTGGTCCAAATTTTCATGCTTTATTAATGCAATTGACATGTTACAAAATGCAGGGTGTGACACGTGTACTTCATGTGTAATAAGAGCCAAAGTCTCCTCATCATAGTCACTAGCGGACTCATACCCACCATCCTCAGTAGCAATCATCACACACTGAGATTTGCATTCTCTCGCAAAATGTCCTCTTCCCTTACAACAACGACAAATAATATCACTTGTGTGCCCTGTTGACGCCATGGAAGAAGAAGAGCCCTGTGCAGGCCCGTCAGGTGTGCTCTTGGCAGAGAGTGGTGGTTGTGCCTGCTTTCTTGTATCATCGCTGGAGGTAACAGCTGATGGATGTGTCGGTGGAGTAGAATGTGTGGAAGTAGAGGATGCACGCGGTGTCCATGATGAAGGTCGACCTGCAGAAGTTAGTCCGCGCCAATGCCTGTCGATCCTACACTTCACGTTCAACTTTACAAGCAAGATGGAATAAACGAGTGATATTATTATAATCCTTATACTCTAGAATGGTCTGAATCTCTCTATTTAATCCACCCATAAAACGTGCAAGCATAGCTTCATTCTCCTCAACAATACCACATCTAATCATGTCAGTTTGTAATTCACGATAATATTCTTCTACATAATTTTTCCTTGTCTTAAGCGCTGCAATTTTTGAAGTAATTCACGTTGATAATATGGTGGAACCCAACGAGTACGCATAGCAGTTTTCAAAGCAGCCCAAGTAGCTGGAATAGGATATAATCTACAATGTTCAGACCACCGAACACATGCAAAATTAGTGAAAGCACAAACAACAGCAGGAACACGTCTCTCCTCAGGATATTGTAAACATGTAAAATGTTGTTCAGTTTCTAACTCCCAAGTAAGATATATATCAGGAACATGTCTACCCTCAAATGGTGGAATATTCACTTTAGGAAGATGGTCATGATCGCGTACCTCATGTGGTGGTGCATCCCTACCGTTGCGATGATATGCACTAGGACGACCTGGTGGTGGTGGTGCTGGTGGTTGCACGTAGTTCTGATTTTGATAAACCTCATCCTCGTAATGGTCCTCCACCTCTGCAGTAGCAGCAGGAGCTATAGAAGCATCAACACCAGGTACAGCAGCTCCAGAAGTTTGACCATCCTCAAGAGGAACACGCTTCGCTCGTTCGAACTGATTCGAAAGGGGGCGTTGTTGTCGTTGTAGAGGTGCGATAGGTGCATCCGGCGGTGGTGGTGGAAAACGCGAAAGCAATTCAACAAACTTGTTATCGAGCTATGTTTCAAACGTCTTCTCCATGCCATCTATCTTCTCCATGGCCTCTTCAAATCTGTTTAGCACATCTTGCACCTGTCCACTCATCATTTGCTGAAACTTATCATGAAACTCCTTGTTCATCAAGTTCTCCCAGTCAGTCTCGTCGGCTTGTGATCCTGGCATGGTTAGCAGCAATAGAAACACACAAGAATATGATCCTACAGACTACTAACAAGTGTTGGTGGTGGCGGGTGCCACAAATCCGTCAAGCAAATCTCAAATTCTTACCAGTTCTTACCCAGCAGCAGGCGGTGATCGGCAACCGATGTAGTCAAAACTCTCAAAGCTTGGATAGAGCGATTACTAGGGAGAGTCAAACGCACGATGTAGATTTATGTGGAGCTGGGAAGGCTTATAATATGGTAGCAAAAAGGGTCAGCAATAATCAATTCAGAGATGCAAAGTTGAATAAACGCTCAACGACGGTATTGTGCTGGTCCTAGGCTAGACTGTGCTAGAGACGCGAGCCTAGAACACTAATAAAATCACGGCACTGCACGTAAACAAGGGAAAAGCACACTCCAGAAAAAAATCGCTTTTCTTGCACTCTCTTTTTTTGCGCTCCTCTTTTTTTTGCGAAAAATCACTATAATGACGAGTGTCTCAAAACTCTTCCCAGGTCAAACTGACAGGATGGGTACGAATTTTTTTTGACTTTTCTTTTCGGAAATCACGGCAGCAGCGACGAGGAAAAAGTGCGACAAAAAATCACTATGATGGCGAGTGTCTCAAAAGACTCAGAAAAGCCTAAAAATAGGATAGGGAAAAAATAATTTTAGTCACCGAAATTTCGGCCTAAAAACTGCCCGGGGGTCTCCAGACATTTTTTTTCTGAGACCTACTCAGGCAAGGAAACACAAAACGAAAACTAGATGGATCTCGAAAACAAACCTAATATGAAAGGAACTCGGATAGGTGGTGGATATATGGGTCTCCAGACATTTTTTTCTGAGACCTACTCAGGCAAGGAAACACAAAACGAAAACTAGATGGATCTCGAAAACAAACCTAATATGAAAGGAACTCGGATAGGTGGTGGATATATGGTGGTAGGATATGGTAATGGTGGTGGTATATGGATACGGATCGCTGGTGGTATATAGATAAGGATTCAGAGCTGGGGCGGATAAGCAGTGGTGGTAGATGGCAAGGCTATGATGATGGTGCGGCGGTGGCGTGACAACTTATGACCAGAACTCAAAACTCTAAAAGACTAGACTCTAAGATCAGCAACTTGACACGACGATGCAACCGCAAATTCAACAAAGCAAAAACCCTAAAAAGATTATGCAAAGGCTCAGAGTGGTTCAGATATGATGAACTAACCCTAATTTTTTTGTGGCTTTTTCGTGGACTGTAGGTATGAAGAACAGACTCGACCTAAACTATGAAAAACAGTAAAATCTCACCGAGCAACCTGGAAATATGATACCACTTGATAGAGGCAAAGGTGTCCCGTCTTTCCATGAGATGGTGGCTATCGTTTTGGAGGAAGTCGACTATGACGATCCGACTATGAACGTGCGAGGACGTCGCACCTTAGCAATCGCTAAAACAACTCCGAGAGGTTATTGACCACGCCGGAGCACGATCAACCTGACCACGAAGGTCTGTTTCCTGCAGGCAAACGAAGAACAAGTAAGAAACTAAGATTGCAATCTGGATATTGCGAATATAAGAGGAAAGCTTTATTGATCAAGGTGGGGTTCTGTGACGCCTTTGTCTGGTCGTTGAACACAAATGAAGTACGCGAAGTTGCTTGTATGGCGAACTTTTAATCTAAACAAAACCCAAAGTCTAAACGACGCCCTAAGGGTTGTATATATGAAGGAAGAGGCGGGAATTTCGTGGCCCTTGAGGGAGGGGTCCGAAACCAACCCTAACTCTTGTTTCCCCACACGTACGGACTCTAAAAACAGCCTATACTTAAGTATTTCGAAATTACATGGGCCTGACCCATTAATAAGGTGACGCAGCACCTAGAATAGCCTATGGACGAATATTATGAAGTGGCATATTGTATATTTCGTCCAATGCTTCATGCACTCATTATGGTGGCCTCAAAGTCCTGAAATCATCACTTGTAACTCCGTTCTTGTTCCCCTCGCGCCTGCCATCATCTCCATGCTTGGTCTTGCTCTAGTGTTCATCCCTCTTATCCGTGACAGGCCCTCCATTAGTAAGCAAAACAAATGTATCCAATTTAGGCAGCATCATATTCTCTTGAACATTAGAATCATTACCAGAAAACGTAAGTACCTGATAATTTAATTGGCGTGCGCGAGCTCTAGTAATTGGTCCAGTATGTATAGTAGCAGGGGCTGTGGGTGTAACAATGGTATTGATGTCCTCATCAGTAGTTGTTCTTGATCGTTACTTCATTCAATCCTCGATAATCAACAACCACCCTTAATGATCCATCCTTCTTCTCCACTAGAAGCACTGGGGATCCCCAAGGTGACAAACTTGGGCGAATATAACCTTTATCCAGTAACTTCTTAATTTGCTTCTTAATTTCCTCCAAATCCTTTGCGGGCATTCTGTATGGTCTCTTAGATATTGGCCTTGTGCCTAGCAAAAGCTCAATCAAAAACTCAATGTCTCTATCCGATGGCATGCCTGGCAACTCTTTTGGAAATACATCCGGGAAATCCTTCACCACTGGTACTTCCTCCTGTACAACTCCTGATAAGGAATTTACTTGAGTCCTATTCGGTACATGCCGGGATACATACTTGATCCTTCTTCCTTCTGGGGTGGTGAGCAGAATCGTCTTACTGGCGCAATCGATGTTTCCTCCATACATCGATAGCCAATCCATACCCAGAATCACATCCAAACCTTGCGACTCCAAAATTATCAGATCTGAGGGGAAAACATGCCTACCAATGGTCAATGGCATCTGAAAACTTCCTTGGCTTGCCATATACTCTGCTCCTGGAGAGCTCACTAACATAGGTGTACTAAGAAATTTGGTGGGCAGTTTATACTTATCCACAAATCCCCTTGATATGTATGAATGTGATGCACCAGTATCGAAAAGATCGACTGCAGTAAATGACTTAACCAAAAACTTACCTATTACTGCATCTAGTTGGGCTTCAACCTCCTCCACGTTAACGTGGTTCACTTGTCCCTTGTTGAAAGGGTTGGGCCTCTTGCCAGAGCATCCATTGCCGTTTCCATTCCTAGCTTCAGGACATTCATTGGCGTAATGTCCAGTCTTCTAGCACTTGTAGCAAGTAACGTGGCTTAGATCTTTCTTGGCGGGCGTTGCTGGGTTGGAACGGTTCTGTCCGTTGCTTCCTCCATTACCATTCCCGTTCTTGGAGCCACTATGATTGTGCGAACTTCCTCCAGTGTGATTGTGACCTCCATGGTTATGCTGAAGGGGTCCTCTCGAGTTCGGGGTAAAATGGGGTCTCTGCTGAGCTCCAGAATTATACTTCCCTTGTCCATACTTCTCTTGCGGTTGTCAATCTGCTGCTGCTTCCCTTCAATCATGAGAGCTCTATCTACCAACTCCTGGTAGTTATTGAAATTTGCCACCATCAACTGCATGCTCAGCTCACCGTTCAGTCCTTCCAGAAACTTCTCCTGCTTAGCTACATCCGTAGCGACGTCATCTGGGGCATAACGTGCTAGCTTACTAAAGTCGTCCACATACTGGCCAACGGTGTGCCCTCCTTGGCGTAAGTTGCGAAACTCACGCTTCTTCATGGCCATAGCTCCTGTTGATACATGGGCAGTGCGAAAAGCCTGCTAGAACTGGTCCCATGTAACAGT
Organism: Aegilops bicornis; assembly: GCA_021605145.1. Lineage (NCBI taxonomy): Eukaryota > Viridiplantae > Streptophyta > Magnoliopsida > Poales > Poaceae > Aegilops > Aegilops bicornis. The sequence goes on along the minus strand of CM038675.1, from coordinate 354,860,595 downwards.
GTTGATGGGGTAAGTGGCTGTGAAATTCTCCCACCATGATGTTGCGGGTCCATCAAGCTGATGTGCGGCAAAATGCACTCTCTCTGCATCTGTGCATCCTGTAGTGGTCAACTCCCTTTCAGTCTTGCGGAGCCAATCATCTGCAACTATCGGCTCAGTGCTACTGGAGAACACCGGTGGATTCAGCCTTAGAAAACAGGCTAAGTGATCAACAGGTGGTGGTGGGTTGTTGTTGTTCCCCTGATTCTGATTTTGGACTAGTATCTGCATCAATGCATTCTACTGCTGGATCAACTGAGTGAGCTCCGGTGGGAAAGCAAATCCATTGTCGCGTCTTAGAGGCATCTGCTGGGTTTAGATAAGGTGAGAAAATAGAATAGAATGAGGTTTAGGGGGAAAACACTACCCATATGCACATGAGACAAAAACAAACATATCACTCAATCAATCAAACAAGGGCATACAATAGGTCTAGAACTATCGTCACAAAAGTGCTCGGACTATACTATATACATGGTGGAATACTACTACTGATATGGTGGTTGACTAGAAAAATTGATCGGTCGAAGACTCCATGATATCCGCTCCAGCTTCATCAACATAGTCATCATCGCTATTGTCAGGGTCCGAGTCAGTGTCGTCGATGATGATGTAGTTCTCTGGGCAAGTGGAATCGTCATCTTCTCCTCATGGCGTGGGTTCTCCCATGAATACTCCTATCTTCCTTGTCAGGTCGTCATTCTTCTCCACTAGTACGACGATTTCCTCCTCATAATCTTCACGTGTAGCCTTGAGTTCTTCCTCCAGCTCCATGATCCTTGTCATCGCCTTCTTCAAATATGTCATGCCTGTGCACATCTGGTTCTCCTGGCGTCGAATGTGCTGGTTTAACTCCTGGATGAAAGCTGCAATCGATCTATCCTTCCTGGTGCTGATCATCTCCCATTGCTCATCTCGACGCCGACAAATCCGGTACATAGTATCCTTGAGATCCTTGTGGTAAACATCTCCAATGTGTCCCATGGTGATGTGGGCTGCCATACTCTTTCCTAGACTCCAGGTTGGTGCATCAAAGGAAAACTCTATGGTCTCAAAGGATCGGCGTGAATGTCCTTCCTGGAACTTGAACTTGAATCATCCAATGCTCCTCTTCTAGTAAAGTGGCGTTTTAAGTCCTGGTGAAGCTTGGTATTCCAATGTTCAGATACCTAGTCACTTCCTTCAAGTGGCGTCCAAAAGGGGTGTCTTCATCTGGTTGCGTGAACTTGATCCTGGCATCCGCCATCCTAAAGAGTAGGAAAAAGGAAAGGAGTCAGAAATGAGAAGAGAGTAGTGATCTAGGGCTTTAGCTTAGTGGTCATGTCCTACAGTCAGCGTGTGCTCTGATACTACCTTGTAGCGACCAGACCTCAAGCAGTCTGATCTCTGTGCCTCAGTGTCATCCCTGGATCGGTAATGCTGACACGCACAATACTTGAGGATTTATAATAGAGTAGCAATCACACACTTATTACGACGAATGTCTCAAAAGAGAACTTATTATAATAAATATGGCTTAAGGCCATCTAATATGATAACAGCGGAAGGCTTGGAAGATAAAGTGAGTCCATCAACTCCAACGGCATCATTGAGTGAAAGACCACGACCTAAGGCACCTTACTCGTCGTTTGAAAAGTCTGCAACATGAACGTTGCAGCCCGAAACGGGTCAGCGCATGGAATATGCTGGCAATGTAACACAAGAGAGTAATGAATAGAATAAAGCTATCACTATATGCATATATGGCTGGTGGAGGCTGTATGGTTAATATGTTTTGCAGAAAGCCAAATTTTCCCTACAACAAAGGAATATATTTTATTTAACTACAAAGTTGGTTGAAAACATTGAGAATGCTAAACCCCATCTCAATCCCAATTAAAAGGTAATTAATAACCCAACAAAATTAATTTAGAGTGATGAGATCCACTTGATAATCCAAGAACCAGATACTCAAGATGTCCATAACCGGGGACACAGCTAACCATGGTTAGTTTGTACACTCTGCAGAGTTTTGCGCACTTTTCCCCACAAGACTCGATCTCCTCCGTTTGATTTCTCGCACTACATGATGTTTGAGAAACGGATGACCGAGACACGATCTTTCGAAGAGGTCCCTTAACCGATAGATAGGCCTCAGACACCTACAATCCCCTACATTTGCTAGCCAACCATGGAAAGGTTTCCCACAACTTACTCAACTATGCCAGAGCCCATACTGGCATGTGGCTGCACACGGAAGTTTCTAGCATGAATAATCTTATGATCCCTTTGAGCCTGGGTGGCAGTCCATAGGAGAATCACACGTTACCCCGGGATTTCCAAAAATCCAAACAACACTGGGTTCCCCAGGTGCCTCAGCCCACCCAGATGTGTATTAAAGTTGCCACCTTAAGTTAACCATTAATTAACAATACTCACATCTATCATGAATACACTCAAACCCAAACCATGTCTACAAGCATAGCATAGCAATATAAGCAACATAGAAGTAACTCCCAAAGGTTTGATAATAAACAGGTGAATAGGTACTACCTCATCTACTTCCCAAACCCACAATTTAATCAGATCCTAACCATGAAATTGTTTGAGGATTGATTTAATGCAATAAAACTGGGTAGTAAAGAGGTATGATCAAAGTGTTACTTGCCTTGTTGATGATCCATGAAACCTAGAGACTCGTAGTAGCACGCTTCGCACTACGGGTACTCTACCGCAAACAAACAAGCATACAATAAGCAATCAAGAAAAAATGCACGGGTAAAACTCAAATAAGAAGATCTAACCAGAAAGTTCAACTTAAGAACTCCGGTTTGCAAAAAGAATAAAATCAAACGAAGCAACAAAACTCAAACAGCGAAAGAAACAAGCTTTGTTTACTAATCTGGACTAAAGTCAAATTTTACAGTAGCAAAAACTTGTTTAAGTTGATTAAACATAAAGAGGGCTTCGAGACGAAACTCTTGGCACTTGAATCGCCTGATTCCGATAAACGAGCGAGAAGATAAACTAAAACGAAAATCTGATCAGAAATCACGATCGAAAATAATGGCGGAAAATCCGAGAAAAAGAAAACTAACGAACAGGCTAACAAACAAACGTTCACTGTCTACGGCTAAATGGTGAAAACCGTTCGTTAAAACGAACGAAAGATCAGGCGTTCACTAAATTAATAAACCAAAAAAACCGATCAAAAATAAAAAACGGGATCTAGGGTTTTGAAAAAAAACCGATCGGTTTTTCTCGCGAAATGGCGGTGGCGGCGGGCGGCTCCTCCGGCGGGGTCGGGCGGCGGTGGTGAGGCGGCATCCGGTGGCGGCGTCACAAGGCGGCGGCGAGGCTCCGGTGGTGGCGGGCGGGACTTCAAGGCTAGGGTTTCAAAAGGGGTTGGCGGCTCGGGCCGTCGCGGCTTTAGAGGGCCGGCCGGGCTAGTGTACAGGTCGAACACGGCCAGGTTAGGTCGGTTTGTTTTTTTTAAATAATATTCCGTGCAGAAAAACAAAGGAAAGAAATACTTAACGGACTCCAAAAATCCTGAAATAAATTTTCCCCGTCCTCTGAAAATCTACCACACAGGGTGAACATTTATTTGGGCCTCTAATTCAATTTTGAAAAACACATATTTTTCCTAATTCAAATAAAATAGCGATAAAACTCCGAATAAAATTCTCATTTGATTTTAATATTAAGTCTCCAATATTTCTTTATTTTGCAGAAGTCATTTTATCCTCTCTCTTTTATTTCCATTAAAGAAATATTCGAAGAGAAAATAATTAAAATCAAACGATCCTCTTTTCAAAATTTGAGAAAATTCAAATATGAAAATAACGAAATCCCCAACTCTCTCCGTGGGTCCTTGAGTTGCGTAGAATTTCTAGGATCAAACAAAAATGCAATAAAATATGATATGCAATGATGATCTAATGCATAACATTCCAAATTGAAAATTTGGCATGTTACATGCATTGTCCATTTTTCGGTGCTTTTCAGGATTGTGTTTTATTAATGACGCTTCCTCATTCATCTATCTCTAAGCCAATTCAATGATAAAAATCAAATCATGTTGATCTTAGTTCTCCAGAAGCTTTTATTGAGTCGTTTAAGAAATCCAGAGATGTAATTTATTATTTCTCTATTCTTAGTCTTTTTACATTATTGGGATCCATTCTTGTAATTTATTTAGTTTATTTTATCTGGAAGCTTATTCATTTTTCCTATTTCCTTGACTTGTCCTTTGATTTGTTGTCACCTTAGGTGCTTGCTTTTGATGAAGTCCAAATAGTTGGTTCTTCTACATTTGCCGAGCGGTATGTTAATTTCATGAAGAAAAATAATGAGGCTTACAACCAGCTACAAAATTTATCATCAGATTATTCAAGGAGCATGCCAATTAACAAAATTAAGGTATTTTTCTTATACTTTAATTTTCGTTGATTTTGTCCAAGTAGCCCCTAGCAATGCTATTTTTTTAAGTTGTGTCATTTGTTTCTTACACGGTGTTATAAACAGCCCTGAAGTACTCATTATTCCTCGTCCTGGAAGTGCTTCTAATTCAAAGGCTACTGAAAAGCCTAATGTGTCAGTTGTTTGCAAAATTCCTGATTTTTCGAGCCAGCATGTTCCTCGTAGGTTTGTTGGCGCAGCTAGGCATAATTCAGATCAAAGGAAGCACTATTTCGCAATTAACCACATTGGCAGTCATGAAGTTAGGTGCAAGTATGAGTTTGATTCTTCTTTTTGGTTTAGTTAGGTTTTGTGTATGAAGTTTTTTCCTTATGCTTGTTACTGATTTTTTCTTTCCTTTTCTTTTATGGGTTTTCAGGTACGAGGCTATAAGATATGATACAACTTTCTGTTCATACCGTTCTCTTTCGAGCCTACATCCGGGTGGGCACGTTGATAATTCTTGATTCTCTGCTTCTGTCGATTTCATTTCATCCAATCTTATCCATCTAAATCAAAGAAACATTTCTTCTTCAGTTATATAGGGGTATGCTTTTATGTTTTATTTATTCATTTCTCACGTTTTTCATTTTCTAATTTGTCGTTCATGTCATGTATATCTATTGGTTCTTTCTATATATTGATTTTTGGCTGGTATTTCTTTTAGGAGTCCATTTTGAACTTCCACATTCCTAACATCAGCAACCCAAAAATTGTTAGAAATGCTTTTAAGGGCGCTAATAGTGCTTACCTTATGTGGAGATCCAATTTTGTAAGTTCGTCTCCTCTCACGTTTTCATGTCCTTTTTTTGTTGAGATAAAACAATCAGTCTTAGTATTTGATTTTTCTCATTTTTGTTTTTTTTCCTATATTTTATCAACTGTACTTCCCCATTGGTGTGGATGAGCACTGGTTTTCATTCGTCGTGTGTATAAAATATAGGGCCTTTGTGTTTCTGGATTTAGCTTATGGAGAGAACTCGGACTTCCATGCAAATATCCGTGATTTGCTGGTAATTTTCTGTAGCTATTAGGCCCCATTTTTCTAATGTTCTCTAATGTTACAGTATAATAATTCTACTGTGAAAAGAATGAAAGCAATCAGTAGTGCTTTGCTGGTATTTCTATCAAGTGTACTCTATTTATTTTTCTGAATTAGCATTTTCAAGTTGTTCAAACTGACAACCTAGATGTATATTTTCGAAGTATAGTCATCAAACACTGTAATTTTTAGTGTTTTGTTTTCATTTTTTTGTAACTTCAGTAATGTGCCAGTTTTAACTAAATATCTGTTAACTAAATATATCTGTGTACTCTACTTACTGATGTTATAGTGTAATTACAGTCTAAATTCTAGTACTAAATTCATTTGGAATTTATTCTATGTAATTTACAGTGTAACTTCAGTAATTCTATAGTGTAAGTCTACAGTTTTTCACTGTAATTACTATGAAAATTTCTTTTTTTACAGTCTAACTTAAAGTACAGTAAACCTGTAACTTACTATTCTCTGTTCCAAAAGTTCCATTTAAATTGTAGTGTAAGTTACATGGATATATAGTGTATTACAGACTAGTTTCTAGTACTAAATTCATTTGGAATTTATTCTATGTAATTTACAGTGTAACTTTAGTAATTCCATAGTGTAATTGCATTGTAATTGCTATGAAAATTTCTTTTTTATATAGTCTAACTTAAAGTACAGTAAACCTGTAACTTACTATTCTCTGTTCCAAAAATTCTAGTTAAATTGTAGTGTAAGTTACATGGATATACAGTGTAATTACCGAAGTTATAATGTAATTACAGTCTAAGTTCCAGTACTAAATTCATTTGGAATTTATTCTATGTAATTTACAGTGTAAGTTTAGATATTTATAGTGTAATTCTACTGTTTTCACTCCAATTATTGTAAAAGTTTCTAGTGTTGAAGTGTAATAATTCTTATTTGTTTATTTAAGTATGGTACCTCCTAGCATTTTTGTCGGCAGAGCGTCTAAGATGTTTTAGGTCTTTTTTCTTCTTTTTGGATGTTACCTGATTTGTCCATTTTCATTAGATTCCTTATTTCACCGCGCTTTGGGATAGATATGTCACTCCTATAATGCATAAAAGGATTGATTTCGAGAATTTTGACATTCTATATCCAACTGTTCCTAAACAAAACAATGGGTATTTTTCTTCTTCTAGTAATACTATTAGATTTTCTATGTTTTATGTTAGTGATTTCTTTCTTTCTTATTGTGTTGTTGTGTCTTTTCCTAGTCATGATTGCGGTGTGTTCATTCTAAAGTACATGGAGATTTTCACCCCAAGAACCCAGATGGCGAACCTTTTCTCTAGTGCATACATTCTAAACCTCCGGGTCAAGTATGCGAATGACTTGTTCTTCAACACCCATAACAGCTGCGACAAAACTTTAGTCAGTGATTTCTTCAATCGGGTAAGTCACTTTTATTTAATGCGATTTTCCGAACTTTATTGTTTTTCTTTTTTGTGCTCTTTGTATCTTACTAACTCTGCTCTGGTTGGTTGTTTTTTGTAGGGAGGCAATCAAGAGTGAGAGATTGTCATGTTTCTTTTTGCTGGGCTCCTGTAGTAGATGACTTCGTTCTCAGTAGAATACAAAGTAAACAAATGTAGTTCTCGTGTGTGAGGTCCTTCATGTAGGGGAGTTTTCTTTTGTATAAATTTGAGATTCCAGGTTTTTACATCCATTGTTGTAATGGATATTTTGCCTTGTCGTGTATTCTTGGTTGTGACTTTTTGCATCACACTCTTATGCAATGGCTATACTTTTGGTTGGTTATTTTTCAGTGTACTTTGTTATTATTTTAATTTCCTATCATGTATCTGCTCATTCTACATTCCTGCTTGTATTTTTTATTTTGTTCCTTGTGCAGGATAAGCAAGTTGATGTTCATTACTGGAGCAACTACTTTGAATGAGAAGGTATGTTCTTTGTGTTTATTCAGCATCACTATCAGTTCTGAAATAATCTTTTCGATACAACTGAAATGTCCATAAGATATTTGGTGCTTAATCTCACGTAAAAGTACTCTCACATGTTCTGAGAAGGTATGAATATTTTTACGCGGTACTAAATTTAGAAATAAAATCAAACATGCAAATGGCAACATTTTTCATCAGTTCTGAAATCATTTTCTGGATACACCTAAATTGTCCATGATATAGTCCACCCGCTTAATCTCCTGCAAAAGCAGAGGGTCTTTTAAGAATCTTGGTAGTCTGTTATCTTTTTGTTCTCTTTTCTGAATTTTCTTTCTCGCCCTCCTGCCTAGCTCTAGTCTTTTTCTATGGCGGCGCTTGCGGATCAGCAGCCCATCCACTTCTGTTGTCCTTCATGTTGGTGCATTGGCACTCCCTGTTCTTGCTTGTCCTTCTTTCCTTTCTTCTCTCTTTGTCTTCTGTTGTCTCTTATCACCTGCAAGTTATTTGGTAAATAGGGTTAGGCTGTTTTTTTGATTGCTTTTTTAGGATGTTATATTTTGTCTATGTTAGTACTAGTAGTTCTTCCTCACCTTTCTTTACATTTCTCGGGTTCAACTGTCTTGCCCTCTTCCTCCTCGGCTGATTGTACTCCTTATCAATATTGGTACAATTCTTCTTTGTGAGCGTGTCAGAGTTGTAGTGGCTGCATTTATAAAACTTGTTTTGCTTGATAACTTCCCTGATACTTAGCATCCTGGGGCGTCCTTTTGTAGCAGACACATCAGGGTCTTGGATGTTCATTGTGGATGTAGTTTGTTCTCCCTCTAGGCTTGTTGTTACAAATGTGACTACTAAGGCGCGACGTCTCACACATTCTTAGTCGGATCGTCAAGGTCGACTCCCACAGAAAATGATAGCCACCATCTCATCGAAACATCGGGACACCTTCGCCTCTATCATATGAACATGTCATCCATCATGAAAGAATAATTGTTACGTATGACATGATGGGGACACAAATTGAGCATAGAAGTACAGGGCACATCAACATCATTTTCATTAATGTTGAGCATATTGTGCACGTAATTATTGGGATCATGCAATGGATGGGATTGATCAAAATCTCCTAAAATGTATGAGGAAACTATAGGGGTCTCCACATGAGCAATATTAGAAACATCATATGGTGAAAATGGACAACATCCAAAACAATGCATATCCAAAGCTAGGAGGTCATGGCATGGAATATGATTGAAATAATGCAAAGGGCATACCAATATCATCACAACAGAAACAAATGCCAATAACCATGGGCTTATCATCTATGCCATATGTGAAATTGGGTTCTTTTTAATGACAAATGCATAGTTAGTACGAAGAGATTGCAAACTGGACATATTGTTGATCTCATCCATAACATATGATAAGTCAAGCGGATTGTTAAACATGATGTGACTGAGAGAATTATCACAAGATATCCTATGTAACATGGCATCACAATGAATAGACTCCTCATGGCAATCATCAAACTCATCATAAATCGGTAAATCATCGCATGGGGAAGTCGCACTGGCATGAAGCATGGTAATAGGTTGATCAACATCATGCAAGCAATCCGATGTAGGGTGGAACCCTATACGGCCGGTCTTTCACGAAAGGAGCGGATCCCAACTAAGAACACGAGGGGAAGACGAGGGAAAATACAAGAGGGTCTCTCAAACCAACAATATATAGTCACACATATGCTAGATCCAAGAACATATAGAGATCACACGGTCCAAATCCAACAAGAGACGATACATAGGGTAACCGGTTATTCTCCGTGAGGAGGTCTTGATGGGGCCACCCAAGAGGGGGTCTTGAATCCAACGAGGATCTTCTCCGTAGAGGGGTCGCGGTCTCTCTCAAGGAGTAGATCCGTATGGATGAGCAAAGCTCTATCTCACATATGAGCTAAACCAATGCTAACCCTATCTAGGAGGAGGGAGGGGTCTATTTATAGTCTTAGTGCAAAAGAGGGGCGAAGTGAAGGGGTACATGGGCTTCAGGCTGAAACTGGACACGGCCAGGGTTCAGACGCCCGTAAGGCGCCGGTCGTGTGGAGGCTCGCGGAGGTCCGGACGTCCGTAGATCTTCGGATTTCCGCAGATTATGTTTTGTTGCCATGGATCAGGTCCGTAGGTGTCCGGTCGTCCGGTCGCCGGTCGTCCGGTCTTCCTCGGACTTCCGCTAATTTTGTTCTCTTGGCGTATCCTCGGTCGTTCGGAGGGGTTCGGTCGTCCGGAGCCTGGAAGGTGTCCGACATCCAGTCCTGGACGGTCGTCCGGTCGCTGTAGCATTTGCTGGCCTGAGTTCTTCGAGCTGTTGTGACCTCAAGAGGTCAGACGTCCGAGCTGGGCCTGTCGTCCGGAACCTGTAGCTTTCGTGAGAGCTCTTCTTCTTGTCCTTCGCGCGTGGTGTCCTTGCTGTCTTGTACATTGGATGTAGATGTTCCGTGGCTTTCCTCCAAGTACCTAAGCACAAATAGTGTTTCCGTTTGAGGTAGTAGCCATGTCTCATGTGTCGAAAGTGGTAGTTCGGAAAGGAGCGAGTTCACCTTATCTTCGATAGCGTTTGCTCGGGCTCTTGTCATAGGTCCAAGTGGTGTCATGGGAGACGTAGGTAGGTCCGTGGGGATGACCTTGGGATGCTCCGCATCATCTCCCCTCCCTTGCGAAAGATCCGACCTCGGATCGAAATCTTCATCACCATGGTAGTGCGAAAGATCCTTGACCTTGAAGACGTCGCTCACGTTGTACTTGCCGCGCAGGAGATCGATCTTGTAAGCGTTGTTGTTGTAGCGTGCTAGCACCTTGAAAGGTCCATCGGCTCGTGGTAGAAGTTTGGACTTGCGTTCATTGGGGTAGCGATCCTTGCGATGGTGTAGCCACACAAGATCTCCAATGTTGAATATCATGGGTTGCTTGTTGACATTGAGCTTGGTTGCGAGTCGTTGTACTTGACGCTCGATTTTGTGCCTTATATCTTCATGCATCTTCTTGAGGAAGTTCACTCGGGCACTCGTCTCCATGTTGATGCGCTCTTGTAGTGGTAGAGGAAGAATGTCCAATGGGGACAACGGGTTGAAACCATAGACGGCCTCGAAAGGGGACTTGCCGGTAGTCGAATGTCTTGCACGGTTGTAGGCGTACTCGGCAATAGGTAGGCACTCCTGCCACTCCTTGATGTTCTTATTTATTAACACGCGTAGTAGAGTGGAAAGTGTACGGTTCGTCACCTCCGTTGGGCCATCCGTTTGTGGATGGTATGCCGTGGAGAATAGTAGCTTGATTCCGAGTTTGGCGCATAAAGTCTTCCAAAAGTAACTCAAGAACTTGACGTCGCAGTCCGAGACAATCGTCTTTGGCACTCCATGAAGTCGCAAGATTTGCCTACAAAATAGATTGGCAACATGTGAAGCATCGTCTATCTTGTTGCAAGGAATGAAATGAGCCGTTTTGGAGAATAGGTCCCCAACAACAAAAACAGAATCCTTGCCATTTCTAGTTCTAGGCAAACCAAGCACAAAATCCATGCTAATATCTTCCCATGGTTGATATGGAATTAGAAGTGGCATGTAAAGGCCATGAGATTGAGCTTTATACTTAGCTTGAAGCGGTTGACGTCGCGAAACATTTTGGGCCAAAAATAGTTCTTGGAGAGTGTAGCAAGTGTCTTGTCGCGTCTAAAGTGTCCCATTAGGCCTCCACCATGAGAATCTTGCAAAAGCAACAAACAAAGAGAAGACTCGGGAATGAAAAGTTTCTTAGCTCTCATAAGATAACCATCTTTGATGTAATACCGTTCCCAAGATGGATGCATCAAGCACTTTGCATCAGGAATAGCAAAAGTAGGGTCATGCACATATTAGTTTTTTATGTGCTCAAAGCCAATGACATTCAATTCAAGTTGAGTAACAAGCATGCATATACGGGAAAGGGCATCCACCACAACATTTTCCTTACCTCTAATATACTTGATGACATAAGGAAAAGACTATAAATTCACTCCACTTAGCATGACGCTTGTTCCACTTAGTTTGACCCTTAAGGTATTTAAGCGTTTCATGATCGGTATGGATGATAAACTCATGAGGGCGGAGATAATGTTCCCATTCACGCAAAACTCACACTAAAGCATATAGCTCTTTGTGATAGATGGGGTAATTGAGTTGCGCTCCGGAAAGTTTTTCGCTAAAGTATGCTATGGGGCGCTTCTCTTGCGTTAACACACCTCCTATGCCATTACCGCTAGCATCGCAATGAATTTCAAAGGGTTTGTCAAAGTTTGGTAATGCAAGCACGGTAGCATGAGTAAGCAAATCCTTAAGCTCATTGAATGTGCTATCTTGTGCTGGTCGCCAAACAAAGGGTGCATTCTTCTTGCTCAAAGCATGTAAAGGAGATGCAATGGTGCTAAAATGCTTCACAAATCTATGGTAGAAACCGGCTAAACCAAGAAAACTACGTACTTGTTGCAAATTGGTTGGTTGGAGCCAAGATTTAATAGCATTGATCTTAGATTCATCCACATGAACACCCTTAGAGGATACTACAAAACCCAAGAGAACAAGCTTATGAACACAGAAAAGGAATTTTTTCATATCAACATAAAGTCACTCTGTTTGAAGAGTTTGTAGAACGATGCGAAGGTGGGTGACATGCTCTTTGAGAGATTTGCTAAAAACAAGGATATCATCGAAGTAGACAACAAGAAACTCACCAATGTAAGGGCGAAACACATAATGCATAAGACACATGAAAGTACCGGGTGCTTCCGATAAACCCATAGGCATGACTAACCACTCATACAAACCAAACTTTGTTTTGAAAGAGATTTTCCATTCATCACCCTCTTGTATGCTTATTTGATAGTAACCACTTTTAAGATCAATTTTGGAAAAAATAGTGGCACCGCTAAGTTCATCTAGCATATCATCAAGGCGTGGAATGGGATACCTATAGCGAACAGTGATAGCATTGATTGGTCTACAATCAGAACACATGTGAAAGCTACCGTCTCTTTTTAGCACAAGAATGACCGGTATGGCACAAGGACTCAAACTTTCACGCACATGTCCATGATCTATGAGATGCTTTACTTGCCTTTGTATTTCTTTGGTTTCTTCAGGGTTGACGCGGTATGGGGCCTTGTTTGGAAGAGGTGCTCCGGGGATGAGGTCGATGCGGTGCTCGATGCTTCGTAGTGCAGGTAGACCCGGAGGAGCTCGTCAGGGAAAACATCTTGAAGTTCCTGCAATAGAGAAGATAACACCAAAGGTAGATTCTGAGAGTTATTAGTTTTTGGTGCCTCGTCCTTGCACAAAAGGACATAGTGGAGGACACTTGATGGGTTCTCACACACTTCTCTCATCTCACGTTTGGTGGCAAATAGGACTAAGTTCTTCTTGTCGCTCATCATGGAGGCACTCAATTTTGGCTTGTTGCGCTCACTCTCTTTTTGGTTGTTCACTCTCTCACTATTCTCTCCATGATGGGTGGATTTCTTGTCGGCGATCACTTGGCTTGGAGACATGGGTCGTAGCACGTACTCCTATCCTTTCATCATGAAGCTATAGTGGTTTGTACGCCCGTTGTGGATGACACTTCGGTCAAATTGCCATGGTCGTCCAAGAAGGAGGTGGCAAACGGTCATCGGAAGGACATCACACTCCAAAGTGTCTTCGTAAGCTCCAATCTTGAAAGAAACTTGTACTCTATGCTCGACTTGGATAGTTCCATTGTCGCTTAGCCATTGAACCTTGTAGGGGTGTGGGTGCTTCATCTTGACCAATTGAAGATTGGAGAATAGTTCTTCACTTGCGAGGTTATGGAAACTCCCTCCATCGATGATGACCTTGACAGACCTTCCATTGATGCCGACCTTGGTGTGGAAGATATGGCATCTTTGGTCTTCGTCTTGTTGATGTTGAAGAGTCAAAACCTTGGAGACAATGAGAGCGGGGCTCGAATCTTCATCACAAAAGACTTGATCATCTTCGTCTTCGTTGTTCACTTGCTGGTGCATGGCCACTTGCTCAAGGGCTTCCATTTCTCCTTCACTCATGGAGTCATATGTTCCGTCGTCGTTGAGGATCATGGTGCGCTTGTTTGTGCACTTAAACGACTTGTGCCCTCGGCCGCCGCATGTGAAGCATTTGAAGGAACTTGTCTTGATGGTCTCATCGGTTGGGGTAGATGATGATGAAGCTTTTGGCTTGAAGTTGCTTGTAGTAGGAGGACGACTTGAGGTTGTCAAAGTTTTCTTGTAACTTGACTTGTCGCCATTGCTTGTAGATGGCTTGGTTGAGGTAGAAGTTGTTGGAGTCGTTGAAGCTTGAGAGTTGGAGAAACCGTAGGACTTGGATGAGAACTTGGCATATTTGAAGTAATCTTGCACTTGACGTCCGCCTTGGTAGCTTGATGTACTAGCTCGGTGAGTTTCGAGTATGGTTGGAAGTCGGCGACCGTCTTGATAGGGTGATTGAGTCCATTCAAGAAACGTGCCATAGTTTTCTCATCATCTTCCGTGACATTGGCTCGTATCATGGCAATCTCCACTTCCTTGTAGTACTCTTCAACGCTCTTGGTTCCTTGCTTGAGGAGTTGGAGTTTTGTGAAGAGGTCGCGGTTGTAGTAGTTAGGCACAAAATGTGCTCTCATGACATCCTTTATTTGCACCCAAGTGGTGATTGGTGGTTCAAATTTTGCCTCTCGGCGCTCAATGACTTGTTCCCACGAAGTGAGAATTTATTCTTGAAACTCAAGGGATGCCATCACGACTTTCTTCTCTTCTTCATAGTTGTGCAAGCGGAAGATTTTGTCAACCTTCAATGCCCATGATATGTACTCCTCGGGGTCTTTGCTTCTGGTGAACTTGGGCATGGTGAACTTTAGCTTGCTGTATCGTTGGTCTTCATTGTGTTGGGGTCGGGGATGATGACGCACATGTCATTGAGGATTGACAAACTCATGTTGCTCTTGGCGAGGAGGGTTGTCGACCTCATGTTGCTCTTGTCTTGGAGGATTTCCATTGTCTTCATGCTCTCGATGAACTTGATGTTCTTGTTTAGCTTGAGGAGGCGCTTATCGATCTTGACGAGGAACTTGACGATGCACACGTGATTGATAAATCCTTTCTTGAACTTCGTCGATTGGCTACGGCTCGACTTGAATCATGGAGGGCATGTTGCGCCTCAAGTGCTTGAGCTTAATGAAGTTGTTGTTCTTGGCGTTGTGCCACGGAATCTTGTGCATCTTGGTGTTGGCGCGCTCGCTCCTCTTGTTCTTGTCAGCGCAGACATTGCCGTTCTTATGCTTGCGCGAAAGTAGCTTGGTTTTGACGATGTCGATGATTTTGAGAGACGGTGTCGTGTAGAGGATTGCGGTTGGCTTGACGATCTTGACGCGCGGCATGACGAAGAGTATTCGATGTCGGGGTACTTGAGCCGGAGAAAGTGTCGCGGAGTGTCTACTTGAGCGGCTCCTTCTTGAGTAAGACGAAGTGGTAGAAGAGCGGTTGACCAACAAGGCACGAATCTCGTCCATTCTTGCGTCATTCTCGTGCTTGTGTTCGTCGAGCTTGTTGTCGAAGTAGTCTCTTGTACGTTTCTCGGAGAGTCGCAAGTCGGTGGCGAGGTTGTCGATGTGGTCTCTCATTGCTAGTTGGTCTTCATGCAAGGCTCATTGTGTACCAAAGAGGTGTAGCTTGGTGACGTAGTTGTCCGGGTCGTCGTCTTGCTCAAGGAAGAGCGGGTTGGTAGAAGTACTTGGCCTATCCATCATTCCAAACAAATATGTGAGTTGGAGAAAGAGAAGAACTTATACCAAATGTACCTTTACCGATATTGAAGATGGATCAATGATCATTCAACGTGTAACAAGGAAATAGCACAATTGGTACCAATTATTGTCAATTTCTCACACTACACAAGTAAAAGCTTATGGTGGAGCTTGGTTAGGATGGTGGCAAATTTTTTGATGCAATTGTTAATGAGACTCAATAATGTTGGAAAAGATTCAAAAAAATTCAAATGCAACAAGTAGACAAATAGCAAGATATGGTACATGGAAACACACACACAAATAGATAAGTGGGATCATGCAACCAAGGAATGAGCCAAAATGTGGAATCCACAAAAATGGTCTTGTTGCACAATACTAGAGAGACGCTAGCACGATTGCACAATAGGCGGATACGAACTTGTGCACAACCTACTAAGCAAAAATGCAACGACTTCTATCCCAAGTATGTTATATGTATGGTATTCCGATGATATGATCCAAGATGATCGAGTATGACAATCTTAATGTTGTATGATGCTATGGTTCTTGCTTATAAACTCTTTGCTTATCTTTCCCTTTTGCTTAAAAGCTTGTTTGGATCTTTTGTTGTTTGAGCTCTTTTCTCATGCAATGCTTCACGAACCAAGATGGCAATTGTGTATGCAATGACAACTTTGTGAAACAGGAGATGATACCAAGGTATGCAACACGATGATATAGTATGTATGCTATGGGGAGTATGATCACTAATGTGCACAAGTCACGTTGCGGGCAGTAATCAAGGGCTAGTATCGATGGGTAAGCTACGCAAAAAGTAGTATGGTGGTTATCAATGCAAAAGGCAAGAATGTAGGATGCTGTCACGATACCCATATGAGGTTACCGTTGATGACGAGCTCTTTGCGAAGATGAGCGGTGGTGATGTCGATGTTGAACCGTACCTACATAGCCGAAACACAATAGGACACGGAAACCGCAACTCAAATTCTCAAAGCAAAGCGTGACCAAATTGTCGAAGTTGGTAGTGGGAAGGCTATGTTGGTGTTATGCGGAAGTGGTGGTGGTATGCGGATGCGTATGCGGAAGTGGGGCGGTGGTTGAAAATTTTCAGGGTGGGGGGATTTAGTTTCGTCAGGGAATTACGGACATCCGGGAAATACGGTCATCCGGTCGTCGCACGTCCGGAAACTGTCGGACGTCTGGTGCCTGGGCAGCTTCGGGCACGGGATGAACAGCTAGGGTTTGTCGAGAGGAGGTCGGAATTCGTCGAATCCGGACGATTTGTGGATGGAAATGGTGGAGAAGAAGGGAAAAAGCTAGATCCACTCGTGGCAAACCAAATCCATGGATCAAATCCAACAAAACTTCATCACACCAACAAATCACAGAAAAATTTGGTGGCTATTTTTGTGGGGAATTTTCGAATTAGGAACAAAGTCAACAAAAGAAAAAACAAAGAGGGGGGCTCCGAAATCGTGATCAACGTGGCTCATGATACCAAGATGATGTAGGGTGGAACCCTATACGGCCGATCTTTCACCAAAGGAGCGGATCCCAACTAAGAACACGAAGAACATGAGGGGAAGACGAGGGAAAACACAAGAGGGTCTTTCAAACCAACAAGATATAGTCACACATATGTTGGATCCAAGAACACATAGAGATCAGACGGTCAAAATCCAACAAGAGATGATACATAGGGTAACCGGTTCTTCTCTGTGAGGAGGTCTTGATGGGGCCACCCAAGAGGGGGTCTTGAATCCAACGGGGATCTTCTCTGTAGAGGGGTCGCGGTCTCTCTCAAGGAGTAGATCCATATGGATGAGCAAAGCTCTATCTCACATATGAGCTAAACCAATGCTAACCCTCACTAGGAGGAGGGAGAGGTCTATTTATTGTCTTAGTGCAAAAGAAGGGCGAAGTGAAGGGGTACATGGGCTTCGGCCCGAAACAGGACACAGCCAGGGTTCGGACATCCGTAAGGCGTCGGTCGTCCGGAGGCTCGCGGAGGTCCGGACATCCGTAGATCTTCGGATTTCTGCAGATTATGTTGTGTTGCCACGTCATCGGACGTCCGTAGCTCTCCGGTCCTCCGGTCGTCGGTCGTCCGGTCTTCCTCGGACTTCCGCTAATTTCGTTCTGTTGGCGTAGCGTCGGTCGTCCGGAGCCTGGAAGGTACCGGACGTCCGGTCCTGTACGGTCGTCCGGTCGCTGTAGCGTTTGCTGGCGTGAGTTCCTCAGGCTGTTGTGACCTCCAGGGGTCAGACGTCCGGGATGGGCCGGTCGTCCAGAGCCTGTAGCTTCCGTGACAGCTCTTCTTCTTGTCCTTCACACTTGGTGTCCTTGCCATCTTGTACATTGGATGTAGATGTTCTGTGGCTTTCCTCCAAGTACCTAAGCACACATATTGTTTCCGTTTGAGGTAGTAGCCATGTCTCATGTGTCAAAAGCGGTAGTTTGGAAAGGAGTGAGTTCACCTTATCTTCGATAGACTTTGCTCGGGCTCTTGTCATTGGTCCAAGTGGTGTCGTGGGAGACGTGCATAGGTCCATGGGGATGACCTTGGGATGCTCCGCATCATCCAATGTCAAGAATGTCCACTAGTGTGACTAGAGCATCAGCTTCATCTATGTTACCTTTGTCATTCCACTCAAGTGGTGTAGGTGAGGTGGTAAAGACCAAATGGTGGTCATCTTAATCATGATGGAACCACGTGGGGGTGCATCATATTCGACCATGGTCGTCGTCTTGTCCAAAGGAAGGACAAAGTCGTCGAGAATCGGCGTGTCATCCTATATGGGATCTAGAGCAAATGGGAAGAGACAATAGAGGTAGGGGTTAAGTCGTTAGAGTTCAGAAAGTACTCAGATGACCTATCAACTATCACGCTCTCTGTATGTGGTAGCTCACTCACTCCCTCATGGTAGGTGCACTCAAACTCACATATGGTGGAGTCACTCATCGCACTCAACTGGTGGGGGTTGTGGCTCTCTTCACATGGTAATTGTGGCAACTCATCATATATGGGGCTAGTGGTGAAGTCACTCTCACTCTCAATATGGGTGCTCATGTCACTCAAGTCATCATACGTTGCCGTGGTTGAAGGGAAAATCCCATGCTCAACCATCTCGTCGCCGTTGCCGTGGATGAAGACTAAAGATGGCACATCATCACTCACGCCTGCAAAGATGGAAGCATCATCCTTGCTCGTCACCATGTCGCATGCCTCCAAAGCATGTTCCTTGATTGGCTCCATAGTCACAGTCGTCGCTTCACTATCTTGAAAAAGAGTCAAAGTAGACTCGACACCATCAATGCCACAAAGAGGGATGGCGGTGAAGTCGAACTTGGGACCGTCGTCTTGGAGCTCATCGGGCTTGGACATCTTGGTGGTACTATCCTCATGCTCGTTGTCGTGGAGCTTGGTCATTGTGAAGTGTTCTTGGGGTGGAGAAGCCTTGTCCTACATGTCTTCTTGTTCCGCCTTCAGAGCACCAATGTAGAGGTCATCGAGGGACTTGAAGTTCTCGAGGAAGATAGTCTTGGAGATGTCGTAGTTCAATCCCATCATGAAATGGAACTTCATCCAAATAGGGTCGTCCGCGCCGGCAAGGACGTTGTCAGGCGCGCCAAGCTTGCCGAGGGGCAGCAACCTCCAGCAGGACCCCAACCCCTGGCCAGAGAGGCAGCTGCCCCTACGGCCAAAGGTGAGCCTTTAGTCCTTGCCGTCGAGCCCCAGGTTCCAGCATGGGCACAGCACACCGCCCGTTTCGACAAATGCCCGCAGGATTAAGATCTAAAAAAAGATAAGATGCTCGTAATCCCTTGCTTGTCCCTCTCCACAGGACGCGGATCGATATAGCAGGAGGGAAAAAGGAGTGCCTAGGCGAGGTACGAGCAACAGAAGATACCATGAGAATGTCTCGGGGGCCGCCCAGAAGAAGGCTGGTGATGATGGTGCCGGGGAAGAAGCTGGAAGATGAGGCAACAGGCCGCCAATACGCGACGAAGGCGTCGATGCCATCGTACTCCGACTTGACGGCCCGCCACCCGCCTTCTTCATCTTCTCCGGCCCTCCAGCGCCAGCCGCAAGATGCAACGGCCCCAAGAAGTTCAAGGAGCTGGCTCAAGGAGCCGCCAAGAGCTACCCCTCCCCGGCAAATCACTTTACCGGGGAGAAGGCCAGGTGCAGATGGTGCTGCTGCCGGCATCGCCTAGGGATGGGGCGTCCGATGTCTAGTCGGACCCGTCCCGTCGTCCTCCCCACCGGTCCGCTCCTCGTCGCTGTCGCTCGAGGAGGAGCTCTCGTCGTCGGTCGAGCTCTCCGCGCAGAACCCTAACCTGTGTCCCGAGCACCCGAAGACCCTGGCGGAGAGCAGGTCGCTCTCCACTAATTTGAAGAGGAAAACGTGCCCCTTCATCAAGCACTGGGCGCGTGCAAAGGTTTTCCAGCCCCGACAAAGGAGCATTACATGAGGGACAAAGAAGCTTGTGTTCACCCACATGTTGCCATTGCAACACCCCTTCATGTTAAACCTCAGCCTTGGCGGCTGGTCGATCTCCAGCACCCTCGCGAACGCCTCGAGAAGGCGATTGCGGCTGTGCGGCGGCTCGGGCAACTGTAGGATGAACTCCAGTGTCGTGTCCCTAACAAGGCTGCTCGATGAAGCAGGAGGAGATGGTGGTGGAGATGGTAACGACGCGGGTGTCCGCCTTCCACGCCCACCTCTGCCTCAACCACCTCGGCGACCGCGGCCCCGTCCGGCGTCTCCACCTCGAGTGTGGCCTTCGCCTTGGGCGTCTGGCTCTTAGTTTGCCGCCGCAGCTCTCTGGCGAGAGGAGAACCTAGTCCCCTCTGATGAAGGACGGCCGCGGCCACGCCCTCTCGGCATGGCAGTGGAAGGAGAATGGGGACGAAGGGAAGCCATGAGAGGATGCCTCTCCTCCTCCTAAGTTCCCTCTTTATAGCCGAGCAGGGAAGGCTGAAGATGGGCTCTACGCCTCTGAAGAGCCCTTTCAAGTCCGGCCCATTAAGATGGCGATGAGCGAGGTCATCGACCGCCCTCCCCGTGCCAATCAAAGGCGGATGGGTATCGACCATGGCGCGCCTTCCCGTATCCCGCGCGTCTGTCACCTACCCCGTGCCATGCATGCAACGTACGTGGCGAAAAAGATGGGCGTGGTGGGAAACGTGGAACGGCGGCTTCGAGGTTGAGAGAGGCGAGGAGAATAGAGGAGCAGTGGCCCTAAAGTTTCCCCTTTCCTTATGGGGAAGACGCGGGCCGCCTCTTTACTATCCACCACGGGATGACGCAAACATGCTGCGGTCATCCCACGCATGACCCCCACGCACGCACTCAATGTGTGATGCGGTGAATCCCACGATCATCCCCATGTACACTTCGACTACTCCCCAAGCCCAAAAAGGACATACGATAAGAACTCGACCATACGCCATTGGACACAAGGTGAACTCACTCCTCTTCGAACCTTATCTTTCCACATACGAGACATGGTTACTACCTCATGCATGGACCTTGTGTATACTCAGGCTCATATGGGATGACCATGGAGATTCAAAGGACCAAGGCCAAGCATGGAAGAGAAGACAGAAGAAATGAGAAGAAGATGGAGCAGCTGCTGGCGTCAGCCCGGCTGTCCGGACCTCCCTCCGGATCATCCGGACTCAGCCAGATCATCTGGATGCCCTCCTGCATGATCCGGGTAATCCCGCAGCCACGACACCCGAAGCTTGCAGAATCCTCCCAGCGAAGCCGGATCATCCGGACGAGGACCCGGATCATCCAGACGATGCCCGGATCATCCGGACCCCCATCTGGATCATCCGGCCTTTGCCTGCGCCCATGACTTGGTCCGAGGCCCGTGTACCCCTTCGCCCCTCACTTATCCCTTCGTGGCTTAGCACTATATATAGACCCCCTCCTCCTCCATTTGAGGGTTACCAAAGTACTAGCTCATTTAGAGATATAGCTTTGCTCATCCATATCGGATCTACTCCATGAGAGAGACCGCGGCCCCTCTACGGAGAAGATCCCCCTTGGATTCAAGACCCCCTCTTGGGCGGCCCCATCAAGACCTCCTCACGGAGAAGAACCGGTTACCTCTTGTATCGTCCTTTCTTGGACATGGATCTTGTATATTACCTTTGTGTTCATCGATCTAGCCCATGTGTGATCTATTCTTGTTGGTTTAGTGATCCCTCTCGTGTTTTTCCTCTGTTTCCCCCTCGTGTTCTTCATGTTCATTGTCGGGATTCGCTCCTTTCATGAAAGATCGGCCGTATAGGGTTCCACCCTACATCATCTTGCATCAGAGCAAGGTTGATCATGAATTTTGAGCCCCTACCCCTCTTTTGTAGCCTTGTTTTGCTTGATTTCGTCCTAAATTCGAAAATCCCCACCAAAAATAGCCCCAAAATATTTTGTGATTTGTTGGTTTTGATGATGTTTTGTTGATTTTGATCCAGAGTGGATCTAGCATCTCCCCAAGTTTCTCCACCTTCCATCCACGAAATCTCCTCAATTTTGCCCCGAAAATCACCCCATTTCCGCCCAAAAATTCGTCCCCGAGAGGAAATCCCGAGTAGTTTGACTTGCCCGGATCATCCGGGCCTTCTCCCAGATCATCCGGACACCTCCCGGATCAGCCGGACCCTCTCCCGGACATCCGGACACCTAGACAACAGAACCGGCCTTGATGAACCCGGATCATCCGGCCAAACACCCAGATCATCCGGACCTCTTCCCGGATGTCCGGCTAACCCTGACACTGACTCGGCTGAAATTTTGTTTTTGCCATATCTAATTCATCCGAACTCCCTTTTTTTACGTTCTTTAGCTCGTTTTGAAGCTATCGACATTTCCCTTCCCACAAGAATACCACCACCATCATTTGACTTCATCATATTTTCTGAATTTTGGCATCTTTGCCTAGGGCCACCACCATATCTTCCGCATTACCACCACTGACTTCAGCAACCTAACCCATTTCGATCCCCATTGTATATGTGGTTGTTTGAGTTGTTATTTGAGTCTCCTAAGGTGTTTTGGCTACTTAGGGACGGTTTCTTCTTCATCAACCACCACCAACACTTCCGCATAGGCTTGCCCACCATATACTTCCGCCACCTCAACTTAACCCAATTTTGTTTGTGTTGTGAGTTGTGTCTCCTAAGGTGTTTCGACTACTTAGGGACCGTGCTTTCAACTCCGACACCGTATATAGTCCACCACAAGAACCTCCACTTTCGCATTGCGAACTCCAAAACCACCATTGCATTTGTGCAATCCCATTGAGCTTCCGCAACCACCACCGCATTCCCGCTACCACCATTTGACTTTTGTCCTTGAGATTTTGAGTTGTGGTTTTTCCGTTTCCTAAGGTGTTTCGGGTACTTAGGGACGAGTCTCCATCATCTTGGTATCTACATCAAGAACACCGCCACTCATCATCGCAAAGGACGGTAACCTCGACGACATCATTGTATATTCCCCTTGCAATTGCATTGATAACCCCTAGCCCATTTTGCGTTACTTGCCTATCGAGACTAGCCATTTGAGTATTGCTGGGCCATGTTACTTGTGCACATTAGTGATCCACCCTTCCATTGCATACATACCATATCATATTGGTATCATCATATCATCCCTTGTGTCATAAGATTGTTCCCACATATACACAATTGCTATCTTTGTTTGTGCGTTCCGCATTGTGGCCATATAAAAAAAGAATAAGCTTTTAAGCAAAAGAGAAAGAGCAAAGAAGCTTGTAAGCAAGTGCCACAACAACATACCACATTGCCTATAAGATTGTCATATCCGATCATCTTGGATCATACCACCGGAACATCATACATATATAGCATACTTGGGATAGAAGTTGATATATCTTTGCATATTATAGGTTGTGCACAAGTGTCGTATCCGCCTATAGAGCAATCGTGCTAGCGTCTCTCTTGAGTTGTGCAACACAAGCGTTTTCCGTGGGTTCCACATTTTGTGCTCATTCCTTGGTTGCACGACCCCATTTATCTATCCGTGTGTGCGTTTCCGTGTGCCATTCATTGCTATTGGTCTACTTGTTTCACTTGCGAATTTGTGAATCTCTTTCAACGTTATTGACTCTTGCTAACATGTTGCATCAAGTTTTTTGTGCCACTATCCTCACCGAGCTCCACCATTAGCCTTACTTGTGTAGGTGTGAGAAACCGACAAGAATTGGTACCAATTGTGCTATTTCCTTGTTACACATTGAGTGATCATCGATCCATTTTCAACATCAGTCAAGGTACATTTGGTATAAGTTCTTCTCTTTCTCCCACTCATATTTGCTCGAGTTTTGTGATGGATAGGCAAGGCATTTCATCTCCGGTCTTCGACAACAATGACTGCGCGAACAACTGCATCACCAAAGCGTCCATCTTCGGACTACAACGACAAATGCAAGGTGCACAATCTACCTTGCGAGAGCGCCTAAACAACCTCGCCATCGACATACGACACTCCGAAGCAAGGAAAAGGGACTACATCGACACCAAGTTGGGCGAGCTAAAGGATAAACTATGAGACATGGTGGCCGACTACAAGTCTTCTTCCCCTTCATCATCCTCAAGGCAGCGGCGAGCAAGTCGATCATCTTCGGAGCGCCCATGCGATACAAGCGCAAGTCGTCCACGTCCACATCTACATGGCGACCACCATCACGTTCGGGATCTACATTGTCATGAAGAGCAAGTCACCTCCAAGCATCATGTGCACGACGACGACGAACGACATCTACTACGAGCTCAAGTGCGACAACGACACCATCATCATGAAGATGGTCCACATGCGCAAATGTACAAGTCCCAACAAGCTCTACTTCACGCCAAGTCCAAGCTTCATGAGCGAAAGAGAAGACCGCGAGACAAGCACCACCTAGACGGAGCTACGGCTACAACAACCACTTCGGCATCTTCTCCAAGTGTTATCAAGGCATCTTCGCCTTTGGCGTATGGCATCTTCGCCTACCTCCAATGAGTTCGCCTACATCGACGTCTTTAACAGCAAGGCGACCATGTACGAGCGAGGGCGACACTTCCATCTTCGGAAGCCCCTCAAGAAAGATGCCCGAGTATGGGAAATTCCCTTCGGTCATGGAGACGAGCTACGAGGTGCCACATCATATGGGCCTCCAACAACAAGACAACGAAAAGAAGGTTGAGCATGGGACTATCCCTTCAACCAAGGCGGCATTAGGAGTTGAGCATGGAGACATTTGCACCAAGATCTCTCTGACACCCGCATACCATGAGATGACCCAATTGCAATGTGAGGAGATCCACCACCACATGAGTGACAAGAGTGATTCCACCATATGTGACATTGAGTGCATTTCCTATGAGAGGATGAGTGTGACCACCACTAGACCCACACATGAGAGCATGCCACACATCCTATGTGAGGTTGAGATCCATTTGAGTGACTCCACCAACGATATGAGTGAGAGCATCATATTGGGAGTGAGTGAGCCACAACACTTAGTGAGTGAGGTAGTTGACACGGCATGTGGAGCCACTATGATTTCTAATGACTTAACCTCTACTCATAGTGGGTATTCTTCTTTGTTGCTAGGTCTCCTACATGATGACATGCCTATCCTTGACGATTCCATACCTCCAATGGGAAAACCGATGGCCATGGTGGAAGAAGATGCACCCCCACATGGTACCATCAAGTTGCAACCTCACCTACAACACATGAGCGACGCTCCAACGGTAACATAGGTGATGGTGCTTCTGTTGTCCCACTAGCGGAGTACCCCACAAAAGATTTCTTGCATGATGTTGATCCACCTATTTCCCATGCTTCATGCTAGTGCGACTTCTTCATGTCATGACTTGCCAATTTATGATGACTATGATGATGAGCATGTTGAGTTGCCTAGTTGTGATGTTATTCTCCATAGGATACAATGTGAAAATTCTATTAGTCACATCATGTTTGACAATCCATTGAACTTGTCATATGCTATGAGTGAGATCTCCCATATTGCTTCATTTCAATCTCAACATAGTAACTATGCATGACCCATTAAGATAAATCCCATTTGCACTTATGGCATAGATGACGAGATGATGGTCATTGGCTTTTGTTTTTCATGTGATGATATTGCTATACTTCCTTTACATGATTTGCGCAATTCATCTACTATGCCATGCCATGATCACATTGTTCCAAATATGTTTTGTTTTGGATGTTGTCAATATTCTCCATGTGATGTTTCCACTAATACTCATGAGGAGACCCCCATAGTTTCCTCATACATATTAGGAGATTTTGATGCATTCCATACTTTACATAATTCCCATGATTGCTTGCACCATATGCATTCCATGAATACCAATGATCTACATATTTCTCATGATGCTTTACACAATTTGAGTCTCCATTATGCTATAAATAACACCAAACATATCATGATGGATGACATGTTTCTATATCGCGCATCTCATTTATTTGAGCACTGGCTATTTTGTGCTAACCAACACATGCATGCATGCATCATGATGGATGATGTGTACATATATCACGCACACACAGTTTTTCCTTTGCCTTTGTTTTGTGTAGGTACTCATGTATACTCGTCAACCTCTCAATCCCAAGAGTTGACAAAATGAGCTCTTGAGAGCAACGATGATTTGGGATCCCGAGGATTATCATTCCCACCATTCCCCTCGCGCAAGGACTATGCGCATCTCTTTTACTTGTCTCTCACACGGCTATGGGCTATTTACAATTTGTCACCTTGTGCTCATTTTCCCGTGTTCACTTTGCATGTTATGCTTGCTTCTATGCCTTTGCCATGCAATTGTGACCCTTGCTTGCATTTACTCATGATGCACCATTATGATACTCCTATGTGTATTTGCATGCTTGGTGGAGATCCTTGTTGCTATTGCCATGTTTATCATGTGCCTCATGCTATTGATGATATTTTGCTCATATCTTGCTTTCATGCTTGCGATATGTTATGTGCATTATTCATGCCCACTATTTGCACACATGACATGCTTGCCATGATTCCTTCTAGTATGTTGCATCTTCGCACTACTAGCTTGCTTGACTTGATCACTATGATTACTTGCTTGGTTGCATCACCCATGTTCCATTCTTACTTGCTTTCTTGGGTTGATGACATTTATGTTCATGCCTCTCACTTGATTTGTCTTGATCATTGTCTCTTGTCTCCATTAGTGGCATCTCTCATATCACCTTGTATCGAGTGCCAACTTGCTATGCTTATGATCGTGGAGACTTGGACATATTACTTGTGAAGCATGCTTGTTTCATTGAGCCTATTATATTTGGTTGTTCTCGCATCATATGCCTCCGTACTATGAAATGCTCCCTTGTCCTTTCCTATGATGAGCATGATGCATACACTTGTTGGGTATCTTACCACATGAATGCTAGGTTTTTGCATTTCCGCTAACCTCATTTGTTTTTCCGATTGTTTGTCATGTTCTTTCGTTTTGAAGGATTCACAAGGCGGTACGATCACGAGACATTGTGGTTATGAGAAGGCATACATGATGCGCAACTCCATCATCCTTGAGAAACTCCTAAAGGTGAACTCCTTCCCTTTGAGCCATCCTCAATTACGCATATTGGATGGGTCATTATTTCATTGTTGTCTCCTTCTTCTTGTCTACATGATATATATATTGGATGGAGGACCGACATTGGAGATGGACCCTATGGACCTTCAAGTTGAGCAATGCCACGACATCGAGCATTGGTACATCAACACTCCTTTGACACATTGCACCAACACATACATATTTTTTGATTGTGTTCCCATATGTCATGCTCGATGGACATATCATACCCATAGCAAATTTGCATCTTATGCATGGATTGACTCACCTTATGATTGCCTTGTTGCATCTTGTATTTCTATGTCATCCATGATATATGAGCTTGTGCATTTCCTTAGCAAATTTGTTGTGATATTTATTGATGACATATTCATACATCATGATCATATTGCCTACCATTAATTGCATGATAACTTATTCATATTGAGCATCCATTGCCATATTCATGCTTTTGATAAACCGTCTCACTATGACATCATTTTGCACCGTGGTTGCATTGATCATATTCACAACACATTTGTGTGCTGAATGAATGTTTTTCCTCCCATGAATGCTTTGCATATCATTCTCTATCATCTAGATAAGCTTCATGTGTTTTGTCACGAACAATCTTGCCTCACGGACTCATACTTCCTTGACGGACACTTTGTGTGCGCTAACCATTGTATTTCCGAGTGTCGTTTGTGTTTGTTTTTCTTGCATGTATACCACTCCGGCGACACCTTGGAGTACTTGGATTGCACCATGTCTTCCACTTCATCCAACTACAAGTCCGTCCACGACAACCGTTTCCATGGTGATGAGGATCACGATCCGAGGTCGGATCTTTCCCAAGGGGGCGGAGATGATGCGGTGCATCCCACGATCATCCCCATGTACACTTGGACTACTCCCCAAGCCCAAAAAGGACATACGATAAGACCTCGACCATACGCCGTTGGACACAAGGTGAACTCACTCCTCTTCGAACCTTATCTTTCCACATACGAGACATGGTTACTACCTCATGCATGGACCTTGTGTATACTCAGGCTCATACGGGATGACCATGGAGACTCAGAGGACCAAGGCCAAGCATGGAAGAGAAGACGGAAGAAACGAGAAGAAGATGGAGCAGCTGCTGCCGTCAGCCCGGCCGTCCGGACCTCCCTCCGGATCATCCGGACTCAGCCGGATCATCCGGATGCCCTCCCGGATGATCCGGGCAATCCTGCAGCCACAACACCCGAAGCTTGCAGAATCCTCCCAGCGAAGCTGGATCATCCAGACGAGGACCTGGATCATCCGGATCCCTATCCGGATCGTCCGGCCTTTGCCTGCGCGCATGACTTGGGCCGAGGCCCGTGTACCCCTTCGCCCCTCACTTACCCCTTCGTGGCTTAGCACTATATATAGACCCCCTCCTCCTCCATTTGAGGGTT
The DNA here is from genome assembly GCA_021605145.1 of Aegilops bicornis. Classification (NCBI taxonomy): domain Eukaryota; kingdom Viridiplantae; phylum Streptophyta; class Magnoliopsida; order Poales; family Poaceae; genus Aegilops; species Aegilops bicornis. The sequence continues at coordinate 354,832,261 of CM038675.1, read as the reverse complement.
AGCAAAGTAGTAGCTCATTTAGAGATAGAGCTTCGCTCATCCATATCGGATTTACTCCACGAGATAGACCGCGACCCCTCTACGGAGAAGAACCTCCTCACGGAGAAGAACCGGATACCTCTTGTATCGTCCTTTGTTGGACTTGGATCTTGTATCTTACCTTTGTGTTCATTGATCTAGCACATGTGTGATCTATTCTTGTTGGTTTAGTGATCTCTCTTGTGTTTTTCCTCCGTTTGCACCTCGTGTTCTTCGTGTTCATCGTCGGGATTCGCAACTATCGTGAAAGATTGGCCGTATAGGGTTCGACCCTACATCAATGTGGGTCATGGGAAGCGCCACTGGCAAAGGGATTACTACGGTTGATACTCTGCCACGCGTGCCCGCGCACCGTTTTGGGCCTGGCCCAACAACGCTCCGCTGAGGGAGTCCTGGATTAGGGGGTGTTCGGGTAGCTGGACTATACCTTCGCCGGCCTCCTGGACTATGAAGATACAAGATTGAAGACTTCGTCCCATGTCCGGATGGGACTTTCCTTGGCGTGGAAGGCAAGCTAGGTGATGCGGATACTCAAGATCTCCTACCATTGTAACCGACTCTGTGTAACCCTAACCCTATCCGATGTCTATATAAACCGGAGGGTTCTAGTCCGTAGGATAACCATGTTCATACACAATCATACATAGGCTAGCTTCTAGGGTTTAGCCTCCTTGATCTCGTGGTACATCTACTCTTGTACTGCCCATATCATCAATATTAATCAAGCAGGAGTAGGGTATTACCTCCATCGAGAGGGCCCGAACCTGGGTAAAAACATCGTGTCCCTTGTCTCCTGTTACCATCCGGCCTTGACGCACAGTTCGGGACCCCCTACCCGAGATCCGCCGGTTTTGACACCGACATTGGTGCTTTCATTGAGAGTTCCTCTGTGCTGTTGCAATCAGGAAGGATGCCTCTTCCCGTCTTTAAAGACGGCGCCATTACTAAGGGAGGCCTTGGCTGTCGGCCAAACCCTCCGGCTAGGCGGTTTTCTCATGACCGCCTGTTCGGCCGTTGCACCGACGGTGACCTCTCGGGTCATCAAAAGCAACCTTCACGTCAGCTCGGAGCTTGTCGAGCAGCTAGATCCGATGGAGCTCTCTTCCGTGAACGAGCTCTTGGATCGCATCGCCGCCCTGGGGGTCGCTACGTATTACGACCAGGTTGGGCTTAAACCCGATCTAAGAGAAATTAAATCTCCCCAGGCCACCCACCATGTTGTCGTGATAGAGGCGCAGTGCGGCGACCCCTCATCTATTTTAAGGACTAGCTACGTCCGGATTCCCGACCCCTCCAAGCCGGATACCCGCGGATGGGAGGATATAACTCAAGACCTGAGCTTGGAATCAGGCAACGGGCTAGATTCATCGGACTACATCCAAGAGTCCGGACCTCAGAGTTCGGAAACTCTTCGTCCTCCGAATCTCATATCGGGTGAGGTCCCAGATTCAACGCCATCCACCCGCCCAAACATAAGCGATCTTTACCAAATCAGGCAAAAGCCCGAGGAAACAGCACATCATTACTGGGCCAGATTCCACATGGTTATGAACAGGATAAAGGACTGCCGCGAGGGAGACGCAATTTCAATTTTTTCCAGTAATTGCACGGACGAGGGAATCCTTAACGCCATAAGTCGCCGTGATTTTACACGCTTTGCTGACTTGGCATCCATAGTACAAAAGTATTGTGCGATAGAAAGCGCCCGGAAAACCAAAATAAAATTTTGGGATAATCCGGCCTTGAATAGCAATCCCGTCCGAACTAAGAGGGTGCATCATAACAAGACACCCGGGTTAAATATTAAAAAGAAAAAACCCTCTTCAGGGCATGGAACCGTACTGGAAAGGTGGCTGGACGGACCCTGTAAAATTCACAGTACAGAGGACGCCACACCAACTCACAGCCTTAGAGCGTGTTGATACTCCGGCAGGTGGCCAAAATTGGCGAGGACATTCTAACTCCGGAGGCCGCAAAAAGCCAGCCCGAGGGTACCAGTACCATTCTCACAGTCTTCGAGATTTCACATCAAATAATATGCGAAAAAGAACACTCCGCAGCCTCACCGAAGTCTATCAGGTAGCAACAATAAACCCATGGAGCGATACTGCTATCACCTTCAACGCAAGTGATGAACCTAAATTCCGAATAGCCCGAGCGCCAGCCGCATTGGTCCTCAGTCCCATAGTGGACGGCTTTCGCCTCACAAAGGTACTCATGGATGGAGGCAGCGGATTGAACCTCATCTACGAGGAAACCCTCCAAAAGATGGAAATAGACTGGAACCGCATCGAGCGAAGCAGCACAACCTTTAGAGGAATAATCCCTAGTCGGGAAGCGCGCTGCACAGGAAAAATCACACTAGATGTGGTGTTCGGCACGCCGGATAATTACAGGTCGGAAGAGGTCACGTTCCAAGTGGCCCCGTTTAATAGCGGATACCACGCTATACTAGGACGGGAGGCATTCACAGTCTTCCAAGCCATACCCCATTACGGGTACATGAAGCTGAAGATGCCTGGGCCAAACGGAATTATCACTCTCGTTAGTGATCCGGACATAGCACTCCACGCCGAAAACAAGACAGCCGCATTGGCCCTTGAGGCACTATCCGAAGCCTTAGCGGCCGAGGAACTAACTGCGCTGCGCTCCACGGTTAACAGAGATGATGTGATACTCGATAAGAGATTCAAATCCACATCCTTCAAACCAGCGGACGAAATAGTCAAATTCCAGGTCCATCCAACGGACCCCAATAAAACAGCTTCCATCGGGGCCCGATTGAACCCCGATGTAGACGCCGCACTGCGAGAGTTCCTACAAGAGAACTGGGACATTTTTTCTTGGCACCCTTCAGACATGCCAGGAATCCCGCGCAGGCTGGCCAAACACAGCTTAAACATCCTAAAAGGATTCAAACCTGTCAAACAACCCTTCGACGTTTTTCCGAACCGAAGAGACAGGCTATGGGAGAGGAGCTAGCCAAGTTATTGGAGGCCGGATTCATCAGAGACATAAAACATCCAGACTGGCTAGCAAACCTGGTGATGGTACCAAAGAAGGACAAATCCTGACGCTTGTGTGTCGACTTTAAAGACCTTAATAAGGCTTGCCCTAAGGATCCCTTCCCCCTCCCCCGTATCGATCAAATTATCGATGCCACAGCAGGACACGATTCGTTGTGTTTCCTCGACGCATACTCCGGTTACCATCAAATCAAGATGGCAGAGTCAGACCAAGCCGCAACGGCATTCATCACACCATACGGCCCATTCTGCTTCAACACAATGCCCTTCGGGCTGAAAAACGCTGGCGCAACATATCAACGCATGATCCAAACATGTCTGGCAAACCAGATCGGCAAAACAGTAGAGGCGTACGTGGATGATGTGGTCATCAAATCAAGACATGTCGAATCTCTAGTAGACTACTTGAGGCTTACATTCGATAACCTCCGAAAATATGACATCAAGCTCAATCCGGAAAAATGCGTTTTCGGCGTTCCAGCCAGAAAGCTCTTGGGCTTCATTGTATCCGGTAGAGGAATTGAAGCAAATCCGGCCAAAATTCGAGCTTTGTCACAACTGGATATCCCAAAAGACCTCAAACAAATACAAAAATTAACCGGATGCGTGGCGGCTCTAAGCCGCTTCATCTCTCGCTTGGGAGAAAAGGGCACTGCCCCTTTGTCGCCTCCTTCGGCGCACCGAACACTTCGAGTGGACGGATGCCGCCACGGCCGGACTCAATGAAATAAAGGCCATATTGGCAACAAACTTAGTCCTGGCCGCGCCGAACACCGGCGAACCAATGCTATTGTACATTGCGGTAACACATCAAGTTGTCAGCGCAGTGCTTGTCGTCGAACGGGAAACGGACGGACACAAATTCCCCCTTCAAAGGCCAGTCTACTACGTGTCCACTGTCCTCACTCCATGCAAATCACGGTACCCGCACTATCAAAAGATCGCATACGCGGTATTTATGGCATCCCAGAAGCTGCGGCACTACTTTCAAGAATGTTCGATTACAGTAGCATCGGAAGTACCACTCAGTGACATTATCAACAACCGCGATGCAACGGGCCGGATCGCAAAATGGGCCATCGAGCTCCTCCCGTTCGATATAACCTATAAGCCACTGCAAGCTATCAAATCGCAAGTTTTGGCTGATTTCGTAGCAGAATGGACGGAGGCCGAACTCCCTAAAGAGTACGGCTCATACTCAAACTGGACCATGCATTTTGACGGCTCCAAAATGTTGGCCGGACTGGGGGCTGGCGTTGTTTTGACGTCCCCCACAGGAGAAACAGTCCAATATGTACTTCAAATTATGTACGCGGACTCCAACAACGCAGCCGAATATGAGGCCCTTCTACATGGTATCCGGATGGCAGTATCCATGGGCATTCAACGCCTAGAGGTACGCGGGGATTCAAACCTCGCGATATCCCAAATAAATGGTGACTTCGACGCCAAGGACCCAAAAATGGCAGCCTACCGCAATGCCGTCTTGAAAATGTCAACTCGGTTCGAAGGGCTCGAGTTTCACCACATAGCCCGGGAAAATAATCAGGCGGCGGATGTCCTGGCACGCATCGGCGCAAAACGCGATGCGGTCCCCCCCAACATCTTCTTGGAAAGATTGTTCAAGCCATCTGTAGCATGGGAGGGGGAACTCGCAGATAACAGCCCGGACCCAACCGCACCACTCGACGCCGAATAATCTGACATAATTGGAGGCTCTGCAACCGAAATTACACCTTCAGCCCACGTAATAATGGCGGTCATCGCCCCGTGGACAGAACAATTCCTAGCCTACCTTACTAGGCAGGAACTCCGAGAGGACCAAAACGAGGAACGCTGCATAGTGCGGTGATCTAAAGCCTATAAAGTCCATCAGGGAGAGCTTTACAAGAAAAGCACTACCGGAGTCCTTCAAAGGTGCATCTCCGAAGAGGAAGGGCGGGACCTTCTGGCCGAAATTCACGCCGGACTTGGTGGTCATCACGCCGCTGCCCGGTCCCTTGTTAGCAAGGCTTTCCGTACAGGCTTTTATTGGCCGACGGCCTGGGCAGACACTCAAGACTTAGTCCAACGATGCCTTGGTTGCCAACTTTTTGCCAACCAAAGCCATATGCCACCCACCGCACTACAAACTATCCCTATTACCTGGCCTTTTGCAGTCTGGGAGCTTGACATGGTCGGACCCCTTAAAGGAGGGACCCATAAGAAAAAATACCTACTGGTCATGGTGGACAAGTTCACCAAATGGATAGAAGCCAAGCCTGTTAAGACGGCCGAATCCGGACCGGTGATAGACTTCATATCCGGGGTCGTACATCGTTACGGCGTCCCCCACAGCATCATCAATGATAACGGCACGAACTTCACGGCCGACGAGGTAAAACTCTGGTGTAAAAACATGGGCATCAAGCTCGATTACGCTTCCGTCTATCACCCACAAACTAACGGTCAGGTCAAGCGCGCAAATGGTCTTATTATGAGCGGCATCAAACCCAGATTAGTGTGGTCCCTTAAGGAATCTAATACGCACTGGGTAGAGGAGCTCGACTCCGTACTCTGGGGGCTGCGGACCATGCCGAATCGCACCACCGGATACACACCATTCTTCATGGTGTACGGTGCAGAGGCAGTTCTGCCCTGCGACATAATTCATGACTCACCTCGAGTGCGCATGTAGGAAGAAAGAGAAGCAGAGCTCGATCAGCAGGACAGCCTGGACGCCTTGGAGGAGGAGCGTGACATGGCAAAAGCCCGTTCTGCATTCTATCAACAGCAGGCTCGAAGATACCAAAGCAGAGAAGTACGGGCCAAAAATTACAACGTGGGCGAATTAGTTCTACGCCTGCCGGACAAGAAAAAGGACAAACTCAAGCCAAAATGGGAAGGTCCCTTCATAATTGACCAAGTCCTGACTGGTGGAGCGTACCGCCTGGGAGATGCGTCGGATAACCGACTCGAGCCGAACCCATGGAACGCAGCCCGTCTCCGAAGATTCTATGCCTAGCGCCGGACTCTGTGTTCGTCTCCTTCCTCTGTCCACTTTTTACATTTTTCTGTCTTATATTTCTCTCCTTGCCCTCTTTTTCTTTTATAGCCCTTAAAGGCTCATCAAGTGACGCGCCACTCGCGTTCATTAAACCTGGGGGCTTCTTTAACAGAAGCTTATTTATATGGGCTTCACGCCCAAAACATGTGTCAAACTTCCGCATGTACCTTTTTTTCACCATTATATGCATCGATATGACTTAAGTTTTGGCCAAGCTGGGTTGCCTGGCTCCTGTGCTTACCCCTACGTTCCCGATTGTTCGGCTAGGAGGTAAAGGGAGCACCTCTGCGATTGTTACTGCCGGGTCAGCCGGATGTGTACCTCAGACTGGGTGAAGCCGAAAGCTGGCGTTCTTAAGGGAATATTCGGTCGGTGAAATAAAAGATGATATTTTTTACTAATTTTATGCGCCCCCAGATGCTTTTCCTGTGCCCTTTCACGCAGTCCGGACATGCACTTTAGGGCATGCCTCCCCAGCGAAAGGAAACCCTAACGGAACTATTCTCTCTGGAAGATGTTTCTTACTAACCATGTAATATAACATAACTAGTTGGGCACTTGTCTGATAAAGCACTTATGACCCCTACGCCTGGTCTCCATGCATACCTCCGTTCTTATATAACCGCTGTGGTATTCGGACACACTCCGGACCGTCAGGTCCCGAGGTTGAAGCGGAAAGGTCAGCAATGACAAACGATCTACAATCCGGCTAGAAGGCATTGCACATGTCAATTATAAATTACATAGTCATTCTGACTGATTGTATTCCTCCTCTATTCCATCTAACAGGCTGTCTAATTTACAGCCCTGCTGGGAATACTTTGCGGCCAATTCTACTTGGTTGTATACTAAGCTTACAGGGATCTCCTTCCCGTCAGGCCCCACTGGTCCGACCTCGGCCATGTGGTTTGGGTCGAACAGAAACGGGTCTTCACCATGGCCCAGGCCTCCCTAGCGCCTTGTCGGCAGGCTGATATCTTCCACAACCGGAAGCGCCGCCGAGCCCCCTTCAGCTTCTCCTCAAGCTCTCCAAGGCCCTCGAGCATGGAATGGGCAGGCCATAAGGCTTGGGCAATGCTTCGCATCGCCTACCGACTTCGTTCGTGCAGTTGAAGGAGTTCGGAAAGAAGGTCACCCGTAGAACTGGGCATCTCCTCCGTAGGACGACCTGTGAGCATACCTACAAACATTACTCTGTTAGTCGACTTCCTCGCCGAACTCTTTTTTTTTCAAGGTTCGTTCAAGCACTTACTAAATATGCCGCGTCGAAGTCGTTGATTCTCCTTCGTGGAGTCCGACAGCTGGCCTCGAACGTCTTTAAGTTCGACGTCCAGCCTGGTGTTGGCATCATGAAGATCATTCTTCTCTTGCCTCACCTTTGTCAACACACTCTCACCAGCCTTTAACCGGCGTAAGAGTTGCTGCCTCTCCAGATCAAGTCCGGCACCATCTGCAATACAATTTGTCAGATTGGCACCCACGCCTCAAAGTACTACTCTTTCAAAGTGTATCTTACCAGAAGGGGTCTCTTTGGGCTCCCCTGTTGCGGCTAGTGCGGCCTCTAGCTGGGCCTTGCACTTTTCCAGCTCCTGGAACAGTACGGTATTCTTCTTTGTAAGAACCTGCATGATTAAATGATCCTTAAATCAGTTACTCTAACTGTTTCAAGTCTCGGGGGCTACTGGTATACATATATTTTACTGAAATTTTCTTACCCGTATGTCTTCTACATACTGCTCCGTGGCTCTGGCTAAGCCATTTTGAGCGGCACGGAGGTACGCATCTCCCGAATTAAAGGCATCTAAAGCCTCTTGGGAGAAACAACCGTCGCGCAGAACTGTCCGGCAACGCCTGTGGTTCATGGCACTCTCCACCTCAGAATTAGTGGCAGACAGCCTGTCCGCATCCTCTGTCAGAGGAGTGTCCGGTGCGTGCTTCGTACTCGCCTCCGCTTCCGGACCAGGCGTTGGAGCCTGGCTGGTGGAGGCGCGGTTGGCAACCTCTCCAGATGTAGTCCGGCGAGGCCTCTTCGTCCTTTGCGCCGGCAGATCGGTCCGGACCACGTTCCTTTTTACCCCACGAGGCCCTGCAGCCCCTCGTTGGCTAGCTGCCGCAGGTTCGACCTCCTGCCTCGGAAATCTCCCCTGCAAAACACGGTTGTCGTTAGAAGCATCGGAATATGTGAGAATGAAATCTCTCTCAGAGGGATAAGACTCCGGTTTTTGTCACCTGGGAGGCCGGGATTAACCCGGGGTAATCAGCCGTAATGGCTACCAAGGTATTGTCCTTGCCAAATTGATGGGACACCCCGTCGATGAGCTCCACCGATATGTCCGGATCCTCTTCGGATTCCGGATCGAGGGACCGATCTGGGTCCTCGGGTTGTGGAGGACGGCTGTGTATATCCTTTACTTCTTGGCGCAGTTCCTGCGCCGAAGTTGTTAGACTGCTTATTTAATCAAGGGAATATAAAACGGACGGGCAAGTGCATTTGTTCACTTACCCAACTTGGAGGTTCATACATAGTGAATCCGGCCCGCGGGTTGACGCGGAGGAATTCCTCCTTTTCTCCCTTGTACAAGGAGGACAAGATCTTTATTAAGGCGACGGCGGAGGCCGGGCCCTTACGACCATAACGCTGGCGTCATCCTCCCCATTGAAATCCCACATGGGGTGGCCTCTGTATTGAAGCGGCTGCACCCCCCGCATAATGCATGCGTCCATGACTCCAATCACGGTTAGTCCGGAATGGGCCAACAACATTGTCCGCCTCATCAGGTAAAGGACGTATCTGTCGCTTTCTCTCTGAGAGCTCCGCGGACGCCAACTCAAGCGTTTCTTCAATGGAGCACTGTTGAACTCAGGGAGACCAGCCCGGATAGGGTCCGGCAACGGGACGTCGTCTATGTAAAACCACTCCGAGGGCCAGTCCTCGGACGCCTTCTTTGGGGTTCCGGATAAATATCCGGTCCCGGCGATGCGCCATACTTCGGCTCCGCCCACTTGATATATAGACCCCTCTTGAGAATGGGGCACCAGGCAGAATATCCTCTTCCACAAAGCGAAATGGGCTTCCACACCCAGGAATAGCTCGCAAAGGGCGACGAAGCCCGCAATATGTAATACGGAGGCGGGTGTGAGATTGTGTAGCTGGAGGCCGTAGAACTCCAGGAGCCCGCGGAGGAAGGGATGAATTGGAAATCCTAGTCCCCTTATCAGATAGGGGACGAGGCATACCCGCTCTCCTTTGGAAGGATTGGGGGCGCTCTCCGCTTGCTTCCCGCCATTATAGGTGGCGAGACCGGCTCGGACCGGAACCATGTACGCCTGAGGGAGAAATCCCTTGGCCTGAAGCGACACTAACTCGCTATGCGGGATGGTGCAACTCTCCCAATCCCCGGGCAGGACCGGAGGGGCGAGGGGAGGAGCTGCGACGGCTGGCCATGTTAGAATTGACTTTAGCTGGGAGAGCTCTGATGATGACTCGCGGAAAGGAGAAGATGCGTTTTGGATCTAAAATCCTCATCCCGTTAAATAGGCGGCTCATTTATGTGGCTAGGGGTGTGGATGTAAAAACGCCCCAGGCTTTTCGCATTCGTGTGACACGTGGAAGACAACCATTATTGGGCGCGGAAGCCGAGGAGCGCTACATTACAAAAATCGGACATTATTCGTACAGGTACACAGAATTTGGAGAAGAACCCGCCTTGCAATGCCGAAGACAATTTGCGCACCGGACTCGTCGTCATTGAAGCCTGGTTCGGGGGCTACTGAGGGAGTCCTGGATTAGGGGGTGTTCGGGTAGCCGGACTATACCTTCGCCGGACTCCTGGACTATGAAGATACAAGATTGAAGACTTCGTCCCGTGTCCGGATGGGACTTTCCTTGGCGTGGAAGGCAAGCTAGGCGATGCGGATACTCAAGATCTCCTACCATTGTAACCGACTCTGTGTAACCCTAACCCTATCCGGTGTCTATATAAACCGGAGGGTTGTAGTCCGTAGGACAACCATCTTCATACACAATCATACCATAGGCTAGCTTCTAGGGTTTAGCCTCCTTGATCTCGTGGTAGATCTACTCTTGTACTACCCATATCATCAATATTAATCAAGCAGGAGTAGGGTATTACCTCCATCGAGAGGGCCCGAACCTGGGTAAAAACATCGTGTCCCTTGTCTCCTGTTACCATCCGGCATTGACGCACAGTTCGGGACCCCCTACCCGAGATCCGCCGGTTTTGACACCGACATCCGCGCTTATATGTGGCCCAGGCCCGGGGGCTCCTGTCGGTGTACAAAAGTAGGGGCCTTCTGTACCCCTTTACTTGTGCACGGGAAGTTGTAGTGATGCGGAGCATCCCACAATCATCCCCATGGACGCATCTACATCTCCTACGACTCCACTTAAACCAATGACAAGACCTCGAGCAAAGGCTATCAAAGATAAGGTGAACTCGCTCCTTTCCTAACTACCACTTTAGACACATGAGACATGGCTACTACCTCAAATGGAAACACTATGTGTGCTCAGGTACTTGGAGGAAAGCCACGGAACGTCTAAATCCAATGTACAAGACAGCGAGGACACCAAGCGTGAAGGACAAGAAGAAGAGTTGCCATGCAAGCTACAGCCTCCGGACGACCGGCCCAGCCTGGACGTCCGACCCCTGGAGGTCACAACAGCCCGAGGAACTCAGGCCAGCAAGCGCTACAGCGACCGGACGTCCGTCCAGGACCGGACGTCCGAGACCTTCCAGGCTCCGAACGACCGAACCCCTCCGTACGACCGATGCTACGCCAACAGAACAAAATTAGTAGAAGTCTGAGGAAGACCGGACGACTGGAGACTGGACGACCGGACACCTACGGACGTCCGATGCCGTGGCAACAGAACATAATCTGCGGAAATCCGAAGATCTACGGACATCCGGACCTCCGCGAGCCTCCGGACGACCGGCGCCTCGCGGACGTCCGAACCCTGGCTGTGTCTAGTTTCGGGCCGAAGCCCATGTACCCCTTCACTTCGCCCCTCTTTTGAACTAAGACTATAAATAGACCTCTCCCTCTTCCTATTTAGGGTTAGCATTGGTTTAGCTCATATGTGAGATAGAACTTTGCTCATACATACGGATCTAATCCTTGAGAGAGACCGCGGCCCCTCTATGGAGAAGATCCCCATAGGATTCAAGACTTGTAGCGACCAGACCTCAAACAGTCTGATCTCTGTGCATCAGTGTCATCCCTGGATCAGTAATGCTGACACACACAGTACTTGAAGGATTTATAACAGAGTAGCAATCACACACTTATTACATCGAATGTCTCAAAGAGAACTTATTACAACAAATATGCCTTAAGGCCATCTAATACGATAACAGCGGAAGGCTTGGAAGATAAAGTGAGTCCATGAACTCCAACGGCATCACTGAGTGAAAGACCACGACCTAAGGGCATCTCCAGCCGTTCTGTGGGCGTCTAAAAAGCGCCCTGGGGTGAGCCGTGCAAAAATGGCCCCTGGGCGAAGTCGGTCCTCAGCCGTCGGCCCCAGGCCGCCTCAGCGCCAGATTAAAAAAAAGAAGAACCGTTCGGCGAAGTTATGATAAAAACTAGTTAAATTTCGGCCAAACATGGCAAATTTCGGCGAATTTCGGCCAAACATTACATTAACCTAATCTAAAAAAAAGAAAGGGGTTGAAGTCTTCGCCGCCGTCGCCGCCATCGTCGTCGTCGGCCTTCTCCTCCTTGACGCGGGCGCCCCTGCTGGACCCCTGCCCGGCATCGCCATGGCGGACTAGCGGCGACGCGTCGTCGTCGTCGTCGCTGTCGCATAAGGCAGCGACCCGCTTTCCTCGCGGCGTCGGCGCTCCTCGGCGGCTTAGGGCGGCGACCGGTGCTCCTTCTCCTTCTCGGCGCGCCTTCTCCATCGCAATGGAGTCTGGCGCGCCCATTCTAAAACGCGTCGTCGCTGCCGAACTCCGCCTTCACCGGCGCCAGCCCCGGCTCCGTCTTCACCGGCGCGAGCCCCGGCTCTGTCTTCACTGGCGCCAGCCCCGGCTCCGTCTTTGGCTTGACGAAGCGCGGAGGAGCCGACGAGGAGGAGGCGCGCCGGTCGCCCTCGTTGATGACGATGCCGGCGCTGCGAGTGCGCCCGCGGGCTCGGCCTTGACGCCGAGCAGGGCCGGAGTGCCGGAGGAGTGCGATGAGGATCAGGAGGAGGAAGAGGAGGAGGAGGACCCGAACCTCCTTGGCGCCCATGGCCCGGCGCGTCGGTGCTGCGTCGGGGCGGCCACCCTCGCCCGGGGGTACACCAACAGCGGGTCGTTGCCGCCCTCGAGGTACGTGAGCACGCCCTCGAGTGTGCGGCCGGGGACGCCCCACCAGAGGTGGCGCCCCTCGCTGTTCTGCCGGCCGCCGACCACCGGCGCGCCGTTGGTGGACGCCAAGCGTTGCTGCTGGCGGCGCTCAAAATACGCCGCCCATGCCGCGTGGTTGTCGGCGGTGTACTGGGGGAGGGAGAGAGGGGCGTCTGTGAGGGACGCATGCACAATCTCGACTTCCTCGGCGAAGTACTTCGTCTTCGCCACGGCGTCGGGCAACGAGGGAATGGGCACTCCCCCGGCGCTGAGTTTGGGAGAGTTGGGCGTCGGTGAGGGACGTGTGCACGATCTCGACTTCCTCGGCGAAGTACTTCGGCTTCGCTACGGTGTCGGGCAACAGGGGAATGGGCACTCCCCCGGCGCTGAGTCTCCACCCCGTCGGCCCGGCGCGCATGTCCGGCGGCGCTGGGATGTTCGCCTGGAACAGGAGCCATGACTCCTGTTCGCGGAGCGAACGGCGGCCGGTTGCGCCGCCGCCTCCGGGAAGCGTTACGCCATGGTGACGGCGGGCTGGGCGGGCTCGGGAGAAGTAGAGGGAGGGGGCGGCACTCGGGAGAGGTAGGGAGAGGGAGGGCTGGACGGCGGCGAGGGCGGGCTGGTGTGGGCACAGCAGTGGAGGCCACCGGCTTTATAGCCGCGGGCCACGCCTGTGTGTACGCTGTGCGAGGGAGGGAGGCGGCGCCGCCGCCCCATGACGCTGCCGTGGAATCAATGGCAAGGCTGACCGCGGCAGCCTTGCCATTGATTCCCCGGGAACCGAGGCCGTTGGGGGGAAGACGAGGCACCGAGTCGCTGACGCCGCTGGCCCGCGTCTTTTTCGCAGACTAAAACAGCTTCGCCCGGCTCCCCGGCGCCCCCGATCTTGCGGGTTTGGCCTGGGTCCGCCGGCGCTGTTTTCGGCCCAAGCCGGCGAAAATCGGGCTCCTGGGGGCCCGACTGGGCCCTCTTTTCGGTGCCGGCGCGAAAAAATCGCCTGGGGAGGCCTTCCTGGGGGCGCGGCTGGAGATGCCCTAAGGCTCCTTACTCGTCGTCTGAAAAGTTTGCAACATGATACGTTGCAGCCCGAAAACGAGTCAGCACATGGAATATGCTGGCAATGTAACACAAGAGAGTAATGAACAGAATAAAGCTATCACTACATGCATATATGGCTGGTGGAGGATGTATGGTTAATATGTTTTGCGAAAAGCCAATTTTTTCCTACAACAAAGGAATAAACTTTATTTAACTATCATGGTAGTTGTTAAACATTGAGAAGGTTCACCCAACTCTATCCCAATTAAGCATCATCGTTAAACCCAATCAAATTATATTAAGAGTGATGAGATCCACATGATAATCCAAGAACTAGATACTCAAGATGTCCATAACCGGGGACACGGCTAACCATGATTAGTTTGTAAACTCTGCAGAGGTTTGTGCACTATTCCCCACAAGACTCGATCTCCTCCGTTTGATTTCTCACACTACATGATGTTTGAGAAACGGATGACCGAGACACAGTCTTTCCGAAGAGGTCCCTTTAACCGATAGATAGGCCTGTACACCTACAATCCCCTACATCTGCTAGCCCATCATGGAAAGGTTTCCCACAACTTACTCAACTATGCCAGAGCCGATAATGGCATGTGGCTGCACACGGAAGTTTCTAGCATGAATAATCTTATGATACCTTTGAGCTTGGTTGGCAGTCCATAGGAGAATCACACGGTACCCCGGGATTTCCAAAAATACAGGCAATCACTAGAATTCCCCAGGTGCCTCAATCCACCCAGATGTGCATTAAAGTTGCCACCTTAAGTTAACCATTAATTAACAATACTCACATCTGTCATGAATACACTCAAACCCAATCCATGTCTACGAGCATACCATAGCAATATAAGCAACGTAGAAGTAACTCCCAAGGTTTGATAATAATGAGCTGAATAGGTACTACCTCATCTACTTCCAAAACCCACAATTTAAATCAGATCCTAACCATGAAATTGTTTGAGGATTGATCTAATGCAATAAAACTGGGTAGCAAAGAGGTATGACCAAAGTGTTAGTTGCCTTGCTGATGATCCGCGAAACCTAGAGACTTGTAGTAGCACGCTTCACACTCCGGGTACTCTATCGCAAACAAACAAGCATACAATAAGCAATCAAGCAAGGGTACGGGTAAAACTCAAATAAGAGATCTAACCAGAAAGTTCAACTTAAGAACTCCGGTTTGCAAAAAGAATCAAATCAAACGAAGCAACAAAACTCAAACGGCAAAAGAAACAAGCTTCGTTTATTAATAAGGACTAAATTCAAAATTTACAGTAGCAAAATCTTTATCAAGTTGGTTAAACAGAAAGAGGGCCTCGAGATGAAACTGTAGGCGCTTGAATCGCCTGATTCCGATTAACAAGTGAAAGGTTAAACTAAAACGAAAATTGGATCAGAAATCGCGATCGAAAATAATCGCGGAAAATCCGAGAAAAGACAAACTAAGGAACAGGCTAACGAATGAACGTTCGCTGTCTGCGGCTAAATGGTGAAAACCATTCGTTAAAACGAACGTACGAATGGGCGTTCGCTAAATAACTAAACCAAAAAAAACAAACCGGTCTAATCTAAAAAACAAATCTAGGTTAAAAAGACGAACGGATTTCTGGCGAAACCGGCGCCGGACCGGACGGCTACCTCGGGACGAGGTCGGCGGCATCGCGGGCGGGAGGCGGCGGCGTCGGGACTCGGTGGCGGCGGCAGTGACTCGAGGCAGCGGCGGTGACTTACTGGCCCGGCGTGGCGCGGTGGCGGCGCTAGGGTTTCTTGGCGCTGCGGCACATGACTCGCCTCCGGCTCTTAAAGGCCGTCCGGGCGCAGTGTCCGGGTCGGACACGGCCCGTTAAGTCGGTTGGCGTTTTTTTTAAATAATTCCGATGTACATAAAAAGAAAGAAAAAAGTACTAAACGGACTCCAAAAATCCCGAAATAAATTTTCCCCATCCTCTAAAAATATGTCGGACAAGGTGAACATTTATTTGGGCCTAAAATGCAATTTTGAAAAACGCTTATTTTCCCTAATTCAAATAAAATAGCGATAAAACTCTCAATAAAAATCTTATTTGATTTTAACATTAAATCTCCAATATTTCTTTATTTTGAGGAAGTCATTTTATCCTCTCTATTTTATTTTTATAAAAGAAATATTCAAGAGAAAATAATTAAAATACCCAACTCTCTCCGCGGGTCCTTGAGTTGCGTAGAATTTTTAGGATCAAACCAAAATGCAAATAAAATATGATATGCAATGATGATCTAATGTATAACATTCCAATTTGAAAAATAGGGATGTTACAAGACTCCCTCTTGCGTGCCCCCATCAAGACCTCCTCACGGAGAAGAACCGGTTACCCTATGTATCGTCTCTTGTTGGATTTGGACTACGTGATCTCTATGTGTTCTTGGATCTAGCATATGTGCGACTATATCTTGTTTGTTTGAGAGACCCTCTTGTGTTTTCCCTCGTCTTCCCCTCGTGTTTCTACGTGTTCTTAGTTGGGATCCTCTCCTTTCGTGAAAGATCGGTCGTATAGGGTTCCACCCTACATCATCTTGGTATCATGAGCCACGTTGATCACGATTTCGTAGCCCCCCCTCTTTGTTTTCTAGCTTTGTTTTGTTGATTTTGTTCCTAACTCGAAAATTCCCCACAAAAATAGCCCCATATTTTTTTTGTGATTTGTTGGTGTGATGAAGTTTTGTTGGATTTGATCCATGGATTTGGTTTGCCACGAGTGGATCTAGCTTTTCCCCTTCTTCTCCACCATTTCCATCCACAAAATCGTCCGGATTCGATGAATTTCTACCTCCCCTCGACGAACCCTAGTTGTTCATCCCATGCCCGTAGCTGCCCAGGCACCGGAGGTCCGACGATCGGATGACCGTAATTCCCTGGACGTTTGTACTTCCCTGACGAAACTGAATCCCCCCCCCCAATTTCAACCATCGCCCCACTTCCGCGTACGCTTCCGCATACCACCACCACTTCCACATAACACCACCATAGCCTTCCCGCTGCCAACTTCGAAAATTTCGCCATGCTTTGTTTTGAGAATTTGAGTTGTGGTTTCTGTGTCCTATTGTGTTTCAGCTATCTAGGTACGGTTCGACATCGACATCACCGCCGCTCATCTTCGCAAAGAACTCGTCATCAACGGTAACCTCATCTTGGTATCGTGACATCATCCTACAATCTTGCCTTTTGCATTGATAACCACCATAGACCTTTTTGCATAGCTTACCCATAGAGACTAGCCTTTGAGTATTGTCGGCAACGTGACTTGTGCACATTAGTGATCATACTCCCCATAGCATGCATACTATATCATCGTGTTGCATACCTTGGTATCATCTCTTGTGTCACAAAGTTGTCATCGCATACACAATTGCTTTCTTGGTTCGTGAAGCATTGCATGAGAAAGGAGCTCAAACAACAAAGAGACAAACAAGATTTTAAGAAAAAGGGAAAGATAAGCAAAGAGCTTATAAGCAAGAACCATAGCATCATACAACATTAAAATTGTCATACTCGATCATCTTGGATCATATCATCGGAATACCATACATATAGCATACTTGGGATAGAAGTCATTGCATTTTTGCTTAGTAGGTTGTGCACAAGTTCGTATCCGCCTATTGTACAATCATGCTAGCGTCTCTCTAGTATTGTGCAACAAGAGCATTTTCGTGGATTCCACATTTTGGCTCATTCCTTGGTTGCACGATCCCACTTATCTATTTGCGTGTGCGTTTCCGTGTACCATATCTTGCTATAGTTCTACTTGTTGCATTTGCAAATTTGTGAATATTTTCCAACATTATTGAGTCTCATTAACAATTGCATCAAATTTTGTGCCACCATCCTAACCAAGCTCCACCAGAAGCTTTTACTTGGGTAGGTGTGAGAAACCGACAAGAATTGGTACCAATTGTGCTATTTCCTTGTTACACATTGAGTGATCATTGATCCATCTTCAACATCGGTCAAGGTACATTTGGTATAAGTTCTTCTCTTTCTCCAACTCACATATTTGTTTGGAATGATGGATAGGCCAAGTAATTCTACCAACCCACTCTTCCTTGAGCAAGACGACGACCCGAACAACTGCGTCACCAAGATACACCTCTTTGGTACACAACGAGCCTTGCATGAAGAGCAACTAGCAATGAGCGACCGCATCGACAACCTTTCCACCGTCTTGCAACTCTCTGAGCAACGTACAAGAGACTACTTCGACAACAAGCTCGACGAACACAAGCACGAGAATGATGCAAGAATGGACGAGATTCGTGTCATGTTGGTCAACCGCTCTTCTACCTCTTCGTCCTACTCAAGAAGGAGCCAGTCAAGTAGACACTCTGACGACACTATCTCCGGCTCAAGTACCCCGACATCGAATACTCTTCGTCGTGCCCCGCGTCAAGATCGTCAAGCCAACCGCAATCCTCTACACGACACCGACTCTCAAGAGCATCGACATCGTCAAAACCAAGCTACTTTCGCGAAAGCACAAGAACGGAAACGTCTACGCCAAGAAGAACAAGAGGAGCGAGCGCGCCAACACCAAGATGCACAAGATGCCAAGGCACAACGCCAAGAACAACAATTTCGTGAAGCTCAAGCACTTGAGGCGCAACGTGCCCTCCGAGATTCAAGTCGAGCCGTAGCCAATCGAGGCCGCCAAGCTCGTGAGCACCAAGAAGCGCTTCGCGATGAAGTTCAAGAAAGGATTTATCAATCACGTGTGCATTATCAAGCTCCTCGTCAAGATCGACAAGCGCCTCCTCAAGCTAGACAACAACATCAAGTTCATCGCGAGCATGAAGACAATGGAAATCCTCCAAGACAAGAGTAACTTGAGGTCGACCTCCCTCCTCGTCAAGAGTAAAATGAGTTTATCAATGCTCAATGACATGGGCGTCATCATGCCCGACCCCAACACAATGAAGAGCAACGATACGGCAAGCTAAAGTTCACTATGCCCAAGTTCACCGGTAGCAACGACCCCGAAGAGTACATATCATGGGCATTGAAGGTTGACAAAATCTTCCGCTTGCACAACTATGAAGAAGAGAAGAAGATAGTGATGGCATCCCTTGAATTCCAAGACTACGTCCTCATTTGGTGGGAACAAGTAACTGAGCACCGAGAGGCAAAAGGTGAACCACCCATCACCACTTGGGCGCAAATGAAGGATGTCATGACAGCATGCTTCATGCCAAACTACTACAACCGCGACCTCTTCAAGAAACTCCAACTCCTCAAGCAAGGAACCAAGAGCGTTGAAGAGTACTACAAGGAAATGGAGATTGCCATGATACGAGCCAATGTCACGGAATATGATGAGCAAACTGTGGCACGTTTCTTGAATGGACTCAATCATCCTATCAAGAAGATCGCCGACTTCCAACCATACTTGAAACTCATCGAGCTAGTACATCAAGCTACCAAGGCGGACTTCAAGTGCAAGATGACTTCAAATATGCCAAGTTATCATCCAAGTCCTATGGTTTCTCCAACTCTCAAGCATCAACGACTCCAACAACTTCTACCTCAACCAAGCCATCTACAAGCAACGACGACAAGTCAAGTTACAAGAAAACTTCGACAACCTCAAGTCGTCCTCCTACTACAAGCAACTTCAAGCCGAGAGCTTCATCATCATCTAACCCAACCAATGAGACCATCAAGAAAAGTTCCTTCAAATGCTTCACATGCGGCGACCGAGGCCACAAGTCCTCTAAGTGCATAAACAAGCGCACCATGATCCTCAACGACGACGGAACATATGACTCCATGGGTGAAGCAGAAATGGAAGCCCTTGAGCAAGTGTCCATGCACCAGCAAGTGAACAACGAAGACGAAGATGACCAAGTCTTTTGTGACGAAGATTTGACCCCTGCTCTCATTGTCGCCAATGTCTTGACTCTTCAACATCAACAAGACGAAGACCAAAGATGCCACATCTTCCACACCAAGGCCGGCATCAATGGAAGTTCCATCAAGGTCATCATCAATGGAGGGAGTTGACATAACCTCGCAAGTGAAGAACTATGCTCCAAGCTTCAATTGGTCAAGATGAAGCACCCGCACCCCTACAAGGTTCAATGGCTAAGCGACACCGGCACTATCCAAGTCGAGCATAGAGTACAAGTTTATTTCAAGATCGGAGCTTACGAAGACACTTTGGAGTGTGATGTCCTTTTGATGACCGTTTGCCACCTCCTTCTTGGACGACCATGGCAATTTTTTTGATAGAAAGACTGTAAGGGAACCCCCTACAGTATAATTGGTGCAACAAACCCAAATTGCAAGTACCGTGCCTTGAACCTGGGTGGGTGGGAAGGCATCAGCCCCTTCCTACCACTAGGCTATGCCTTAGTCTAGACCATGGCAATTTGACTGAGGTGTCATCCACAACGGGCGTACAAACCACTATAGCTTCAAGATGAAAGGAAAGGAGTACGTGCTACGACCCATTCTCCAAGCCAAGTGATCGCCGACAAGCAAGCCACACATCATGGAGAGAATAGTGAGGGAGTGAACCGCCAAAAAGAGAGTGAGTGCCACAAGCCAAAATTGAGTGCCTCCACGATGAGCGACAAGAAGAACTTAGTCCTATTTGCCACCAAACGTGAGATGAGAGAAGTGCGTGATAACCCATCAAGTGTCATGCACTATGTCCTTTTGTGCAAGGACGAGGCACCAAAAACTAATAACTCTCACAATCTACCTTTGGTGTTATCTTCTCTATTGCAGGAATTCCAAGATGTTTTCCCCGACGAGCTACCTCCGGGTCTACCTCCACTACGAGGCATCGAGCACCGCATCGACCTCATCCCCGGAGCACCTCTTCCAAACAAGGCCCCATACCGCGTCAACCTCGAAGAAACCAAAGAAATACAAAGGCAAGTAAAGCATCTCATAGATCATGGACTTGTGCGTGAAAGTTTGAGTCATTGTGCCGTACCGGTCATTCTTGTGCCAAAAAGAGACGGTAGCTTTCGCATGTGTTCCGATTGTAGAACTATCAACGCTAGATGAACTTAGCGGTGCCACTATTTTTTCCAAAATTAATCTTAAAAGTGGTTACTATCAAATACGCATACAAGAGGGTGATGAATGGAAATCTGCTTTGAAAACAAAGTTTGGTTTGTATGAGTGGTTAGTATTGCCTATTGGTTTATCGGAAGCACCCGGTACTTTCATGCGTCTTGCGTCTTATGCATTATGTGTTTCACCCTTACATTGGTGAGTTTGTTGTTGTCTACTTCGACGATATCCTTGAGCATGTCACCCACCTTCACACTGTGGTACAAACTCTTCGAAAGAGCGACTTTATGCTAATATGGAAAAATGCCTTTTTGGTGTTGATAAGCTTGTTTTCTTGGGTTTTGTAGTATCCCTAAGGGTGTTCATGTTGATGAATCTAAGATCAAAGCTATTAAAACTTGGCCACAACCAACAACCTTGCAATAAGTGCGTAGTTTTCTTGGTTTAGCCGGTTTCTTCCGTCGATTTGTGAAGGATTTTAGCACCATTGCTTCACCTTTGCATGCTTTGAGTAAGAAAATGCACATTTTATTTGGGGAACATCCCAAGACACCGCTTTCAATGAGCTTAAGAATTTGCTTACTCATGCTCCCGTGCTTGCATTACCAAACTTTGACAAACCCTTTGAAATTCATTGCGATGCTAGCGGTAATGGCATAGGAGGTGTGTTAACGCAAGAGAAGTGCCCCATAGCATACTTTAGCGAAAAACTTTCAAGAGCGCAACTCAATTACCCCATCTATGAAAAAGAGCTATATGCTTTAGTGCTAGTTTTGCGTGAATGGGAACATTATCCCCGCCCTCATGAATTTATCATCCACACCGTTCATGAAATGCTTAAATACCTTAAGGGTCAAACTAAGTTTAACAAGCGTCATGCTAAGTGGAGTGAATTTCTAGAGTCTTTTCCTTATGTCATCAAGTATATTAAAGGTAAGGAAAATGTTGTGGCGGATGCCTTTCCCGTATATGCATGCTTGTTACTGAACTTGAATTGAATGTCATTGCATTTGCGCACATGAAAAACATATATGCGCATGACCCTACTTTTGCTATTCATTATGCAAAGTGCTTGATGCATCCATCTTGGGAACGCTATTACATCAAAGATGGTTATCTTATGAGAGCTAACAAACTTTGCATCCCCGAGTCTTCTCTTCGTTTGTTGCTTTTGCAAGAATCTCATGGAGGAGGACTAATGGGACACTTTGGATGCGACAAGACCCTTGGTACACTCTCCAAGAACTATTTTTGGCCCAAGCTGTTTTGCGGCGTGAACCGCTTCACCAACCAATGCTCTACATGTCGCAAACCTAAGTCTAAAGCTCAATCTCATGGCCTATATATGCCTCTTCCAATTCCGTATCAACCATGGGAAGATATTAGCAGGGAAATCTTGCGACTTCATGGAGTGCCAAAGACGATTGTCTCGGACCGTGACGTCAAGTTCTTGAGTTACTTTTGGAAGACTTTATGTGCCAAGCTGGGAATCAAGCTACTATTCTCCACGGCATACCATCCACAAACCTACGGCCAAATGGAGGTGACGAACCGTACACTCTCCACTCTACTATGTGTGTTGATAAAGAAGAACATCAAGGAGTGGGAGGAGTGCCTACCTATCGCCGAGTATGCCTACAACCGTGCAAGACATTCGACTACCAACAAGTCCCCTTTCAAGGCTGTCTATGGCTTCAACCCGTTGTCCCCATTGGACATTCTTCCTCTATCACTACAAGAGCGCATCAACATGGACGCGAGTGCCCGAGTGAACTAACTTAAGAAGATGAGTGCAGATACAAGGCACAACATCGAGCGCCAAGTACAACGACTCGCGACCAAGCTCAATGTGAACAAGCATCCCATGATATTCAACATTGGAGATCTTGTGTGGCTACACCTTTGCAAGGACCGCTTCCCCAACGAACGCAAGTCCAAACTTCTACCATGAGCCGACGGACCTATCAAGGTGCTAGCACACTACAACAACAACGCTTACAAGATCGACCTCCCGTGCGACAAGTACAACGTGAGCGACATCTTCAACATCAAGGATCTTTCTCCCTACCATGGTGATGAAGATTTCGATATGAGGTCGGATCTTTCCCAAGAGAAGGGAGATCATGCGGAGCATCCCACAATCATCCCCATGGATGCATATACATCTCCTACGACTCCACTTGGATCAATGACAAGAGCTCGAGCAAAGGCTATTGAAGATAAGGTGAACTCGCTCCTTTCCGAATTACCACTTTCGACACATGAGACATGGCTACTACCTCAAACGGAAACACTATGTGTGCTCAGGTACTTGAAGAAAAGCCACCGAACATCTACATCCAATGTACAAGACGGCGAGGACACCAAGCGTGAAGGACAAGAAGAAGAGCTGTCATGGAAGGTACAGGCTCCGGACGACCGGCCCAGCCCGGATGTCTGACCCCTGGAGGTCACAACAGCCCGAGGAACTCAGGCCAGCAAACACTATAGTGACCAGACGACCGTGTAGGGCCGGACGTCCGACACCTTCCAGGCTCCAGACGACCGAACCCCTCCGGACGACCGACGCTACGCCAATAGAACGAAATTAGTGGACGTCCGATGTCGTGGCAACAAAACATAATATGTGGAAATGCGAAGATCTACGGACGTCCGGACCTCCGCGAGCCTCCGGACGACCGACGCCTTATGGACGTCCGAACCCTGGCTATGTCCAGTTTTGGGCCGAAGCCCATGTACCCCTTCACTTCACCCCTCTTTTGCACTAAGACTATAAATAGACCTCTCCCTCCTCCTAGTTTGTGTTAGCATTGGTTTAGCTCATATGTGAGATAGAGCTTTGCTCATCCATACAGATCTACTCCTTGAGAGAGACCGCGGCCCCTCTACGAAGAAGATCCCCGTTGGATTCAAGACCCCCTCTTGTGTGGCCCCATCAATACTTCCTCACGGAGAAGAACCGGTTACCCTATGTATCGTCTCTTGTTGGATTTTGATTGTGTGATCTCTATGTGTTCTTGGATCTAGCATATGTGTGACTATATCTTGTTGGTTTGAGAGACCCTCTTGTGTTTTCCCTCGTCTTCCCCTCATGTTCTTCGTGTTCTTAGTTGGGATCCGATCCTTTCGTGAAAGATCAGCCGTATATGGTTCCACCCTACATCATGTAGCCACACCTGCGGCCGCGTTTGGCGGGGCAGAGGAAGCAAAGATACAAGACTACCAGAGCAGCGCTGAAACCAGAGGCGCGAAGAGCGAAGGGGAAAGGTGGGCTTCCCCCGGGAAGAGCCCTGCCAGGGACGAACTACGCTACCCCTGCAAGAGCCTTGCCGGGGCAACTTACCCAACACCAGCAAGACCGCCACCCTTGAGCCTGAGAGTTTCGACACCATCGACCACATTGGAGCCAAGGCTCAGGAGGCACCAGCAAGGTGGCATGCAGATCTTTGTGAAGACCAGTGGCCTGCAAGACTAGATGAGAACCAGAATACGAAGGCCCCCGGCAAGACCCTTGCCGGGGACGCCCACAAGACCTCGGCAAGACCCTTGCCCTGGCCCCGGCAAGACCCTTGCCGGGGACATCTGTGGGGCCACAACCAGGCCCGCACCTGCGAAGTTTTCGTTGCCCCATGGTTGTTCCAATGCAGCAGCCAGCTTGCCAACTAGGCGCACACCTACGTGGCAGCATGCAGCTTCTAGGCCAACCAGGCAAGCACCTACGTGGTGGCATGTGGATCTTCGTGAAGACCCAGCAACCGCACCAGCGCAGCAGCCAGCCAGCCAGCCAACGTGGCGCTGCATGCCTCGTTAGCTTGGATGCGCATCAAAGCGAGGTGAGGCGGCGACAGACGAGACGAGCTTCCTTGCCGTCCCCGATAAAGCAAGAGGACTAGTCTGCGGCACATTAAATGCATTTTATCCCACGGTGTCAGGGATTGACTTGTACACTGTACATATTTTCCACCTCATGTGTGCCACTGTGGTGACCCCTTTGACATATAAAAGGAGGCCCAGGCGTACTGAGGAAGGATTCTGACTTTTAGGGCTAGGCATGCACTGCAACTAGTTCAAGAGCTCAAAAACACCAAATATACACCAAAGTAGGCCTAGGGTATTACGCATCGCTTGCGGCCCGAACCTGGATAAAATTCCCCTGTGTTGATCTTCTAAACCCGCTCTTTGCACAGCCCCGCGCCCCGCCAACCATAGTAGGGATTTCCTGTGATCCCATAGGTGTCATTCTTGAACCCCGACACAGCTGATCCGAATGGATCCGGATGATCCGGGAGTGCTTCTGGATGATCCCTGTAGGTCAATCCGCTCGGGATTTGCTCTCGGGCACGCAATTTTGTTGCGCAAATTGATGATTTTGGGGTTAAAATTGAGGAGATTTTGTGGATGAAAGGTGGGAAAACTTGTGGAGAAGCTAGATCTACCTGCAACACATCAAATCCAAGAAAACATCATCAAACCAACAAATTACAAAATAATTTCGGGCTATTTTTGGTGGGGATTTTCAAATTTAGGATGAAATCAACAAAATTAGGCTAGAGAAAAAAGATGTGGAGAATCCAAATTCGTGATCAATCATGGCTCATGATACCAAGATGATGTAGGGTGGAACCCTAGGGGCCGATCTTTCACGACTGAAAGGCCTAGCAAGAACAATGATTTGACCACTCTTAAATATGGGACAACGGAAGATGGCGGTGTAGGATTTTAGAGTGTGCGCATGTGATGCATGTTGCGGGTCTGCTATATCGGTTGGTCCTGTCAGCTCGCCATGGGGCGGCTTGGTGATAGAGGCAAAGGTGTCCCGTCTTTCGATGAGATGGTGACTATATTTCTTGGTAGAGTAGACTTTCACAATCCGACTATGAACTTACGAGGACGTCGCGCCTTAGCAATCGCTAAACCAACTCCGAGAGGTTATTGACCACGCCAGAGCAGGATCAACCTGACCATGAGTGTCTGTTTCCTGCGCGCGAATGAAGAACAAGCAAGAAACTGAAATTGCAATCTGGATATTGCGAATATAAGAGGAAAACTTTATTAATGAAGGTGGGGTTCTGAAACATCTTGGTCTGGCCATTGAACACAAACTAACTACGCGAAGTTACAGCTATGGTGAACTTTTAGTCTAAAAAAAACCCAAAGTCTAAACGATGCCCTAAGGGCTGTATATATGGAGGAAGAGGGGGGAATTTCATGGCCGCTTGGAGGAGGGGTCCGAAACCAACCCTAACTCGTGTTTTCCCACACATACGGACTCTAAAAACAACCTATATACTCCAGTATTTCAAAATTACATGGGCCTGGCCCAGAAATAAGGTGATGCAGCAACTATTATAAGCTATGGACGAAATTTGCGAAAGGGCATCTTGTATATTTTGTCCATGTCCTTGTATGTCATCAAGGAGGCTTCAAAGTACTTAAATCTACACTAGAAACGTCCTTCTCATTCCCTTCACGTGCACCTTCATCTCCATAATTGTTTCTGCTCTAGTGTTCATCCCTATTGTCCATGCTAGGCCCTTCATTAGTAATCAACACAAATGTATCCAATTTAGACAACATCATATTCGCATGAACATTACAGTTACCAAGAAACAAAAGTACCTGGTAATTCAATTGGCGTGCGCGAGCTCTAGTGATTGGTCCAATATGTATAGCAGCAGGGGGTGTGGGTGTAACAATGGTATTGATGTCCTCGACCTAACCTCATCTTCCTCACCCAAATAAGTGTTCAAATCTGCAATGTTAAAAGTGGGACTAAACCAAAAATCTGCAGGTAGCTCAAGTTTATATGCCTTATCATTTATTTTCTGTAACACCTTAAAAGGACCATCAGCACGTGGCATTACCTTTTATTTGCGCAAATCAGGAAATCTATCCTTACACAAATGTAACCAAACAATATTTCCAGGTGCAAACACAACATGTTTTCTACCCTTATCTCCAGCAAGTTTATATTTAGCATTCATACGCTCAATGTTCTCCTTAGTTAACTCATGCATTTTTACAATCAATTCAGCATGTTGTTTAGCATCAAAATTAACCTTCTTCGAAGATGGAAGATGCAACAAATCAATGGGTGCATGAGGTAGGAAACCATACACTATCTCAAAAGGGCACATCTTAGTAGTAGACTACAGCGAACGGTTATAAGCAAATTCAATATGAGGCAAGCATTCTTCCCACATTTTCCTGTTATTCTTCAAAACAACCCTAAGCATAGTAGACAAAGTTATATTGACTACTTCAGTTTGTCCATTAGTTTGGGGGTGACATGTAGTACTAAAAAGCAGTTTAGTCCCCAACTTAGCCCATAAACATCTCCAAAAGTGGCTAAGAAACTTAGTATCATGATCTGAAACAATTGTGTTTGGCACACCATGCAAGCGAATAATTTCACGAAAGAACAAATCAACAACATTAGCAGAAGCATCGCTTTTATGACATGGTATAAAATGTGCCATTTTCTAAAATCTATCCACGACAACAAATATGCTATCCCTCCCCTTCTTTGTTTGAGGTAAACCTAAAACAAAGTACATAGATATATCCTCCCATGGAACACTAGGTACATGCAAAGGGATATATAAACCATGAGGATTCAGTCGTGACTTAGCTTTTTGACATGTAGTGTAGCGAGCAACGAAACACTCAACACCCCGGCTCATCTTAGGCTAAAAGAAATGTGTAGAAGGTACATCCTCCGTCTTCTTCATGCCAAAGTGTCCCATTAATCCTCCTCCATGCGCCTCCTACAACAACAAAAGACGAACAGAGCTAGCTGGAATTCATAGCTTGTTAGCAAGAAACACAAATCTATCATTAGCGATGAACTCGTTCCATGTTCTCCCTTCTTTATGATTCTGCAATACATCTTTAAATTCAACATCATGCGCATATTGATCTTTGATGGTCTCGAAACCAAATATTTTATAGTGAAGTTGTGTAAGCATTGTATAGCGACGAGACAGTGCGTCAGCAATAACCTTTTCTATAACCTTCTTCTGTTAACACCTCCTTCTCGGCGAGCACCTTGAGGAGCTTCGCATTGTCACCCATGAGTTGCTCGACGAGGCCGGTCGCCTTGTCAACCGAGGCATCGCTGATCTTGAGCAGCTTCATCAAGCCGCCGACCAGCTCCTGCTGCTTAGTGACGCCAGCGAGAATGTCGTCTTCACTAGCCAAGGACTTCAGGAACGCCAGCTTGTCGCGGTGGCTGACGCCACGAGTGCACTTGTGAGAGCCCTCGTGTGCCCGTGAGAGCTCATTCGAGGGCTCCGCAGTGCGTCGGGACATCTCTGCTGCGGCTACGGCTTCACGGCCGGACCTCTCTAGTGCTTCCGCGGCCTTGGTCTTTGGTGCCTGGTTATGTGTCCACCCTAAACTTCTCCTACCGGTCATGGCAGAACGACTTGACAGGAAATACCAGTTTTGTGGGTGATGAGGAGAGGAACTGAAGTAATTTCTGAGTGGGTAGTTTTTATAGCCCGGTGCTAAGTGTGAACACTTATTTGTTTGATAGGTGTCAATAGATTTGCAATTACTTATTGCGTTGTAATCTACAATGTGAGGAGAAACAAGGTCAAAATTTATTGATGGAAGAAGGTTGACCACGTGGTTGCTCGCCGGTGAGGCGGCCGCGGCGTGCTCTGCTCGCGTCCGTCCGAGCGTTTTGCTCGCCATTGAGGTAGTTGCGGCGCGCTCAGTTTACCCGAGTCGGCTGTTTGCCACGTATCACACACATCTCGTTAAGTTGAACCGTTTCTATTGTGTTCCCTAATCGAAAACAGTTCTCCCAAGTGAACCGTATGCCGTATATCACACACACCTTGATCTGGCTAATCGTTTCTGTTGCACTCCCTAATAGCAAACAGTTCATCGAAGCGAACTGTATGCCATAAATCGCACACACATTGATATGACTGTCTGTGTCTATTGTTCTGCCTCATCGCAAAAGTTCGAATGGATTAACTATGTGCCCTGCATCGCACCCGCAACTAAAATCTGAACGGTGTTTGATGGTTCCGCCATCGCAAAAGTTTTGCACCTTTTTTGATGGTTTTTTTACATCGCTATTTGCGATTAATGCATTGCACACAGTTTTGTGAAAGGGTCTCTGATCGTAGTGTCGCGTTAGCAACATCCTGCGGTAGTGCACTAGTGAAATCTATGGGCCCCGAGTCTCTTCTTTATCATATTTGCTTTCCGGTCTATTATTTGCCTCTTTTATTTTTGAATCTATTAATCCAAAAACCCAAAAATACCTTGTTGCATTTTTTGTTATTTATTTTATCTCACATTCCCGCGAGATCTATTTATCCAATCTACTACAATTTTATCTATCTTTTACCCGGGAGGGATTGACAACCCCTCTTACGCGTCGGGTTGCTTGTATTTGTTCTTTATGTGCAGGTACCATTTACATAATGTTGCGTGGTTCTCCTACTGGTTCGATAAGCTTGGTCTCATCACTGAGGGAAATACCTACTGTAGCTATGCTGCATCATCCCTTCCTCTTCGGGGAAAATACTGACGCGGACACGAGCCATCAAGAAAGGATTTATGGCGCCGTTGCTGGGGAGACATCATCAACATCTATCAGGTTCCTCATCACAAATCTCATCTCCTTACAATTTACATTATTTCCCATTTGCCTCTCTTTTTCCTCTCCCCCACTTCACAAAAATATGCCAGTTTATTCGCCCTCTTTTTCGTTCGTCGTTTTCTTGTCAAATATGTTTTTGGTTTGCGTTCTTATTTGCATAGTTGCGATGTCTCAAGAAAATACCAAGTTGTGTGATTTTTCCAATACCAATACTGTTGATTTTATTAGCACTCCGATTTCTCCTCCCGCCACTAGTGCGGAGTCTTGTGACACTAATACCGCTTCGTTGAATCTCGTTATGAAAGTTCAATTTTCTGGTAATCCTAATGAGGATGACGCGTCCCATCTTAACACATTCATCGAATTATGCGATATGCAAGATAAGAAAGATGTGGACAATGATACGGTGAAGTTGAAATTATTCCCGTTTTCTTTACGGGATCGTGCAAAAAAATTGGTTTTCTTCTTTGCCTCACAATAGTATCGATTCTTGGGATAAGTGCAAAGATTATATCCCTTAGGACACAAAACATGAATTTTAAGCAACTTGAGCATGAACACGTTCACAATCTTGGGAAAGAATGAAATTGATGCTAAGAAATTGTCCTACTCATGGTTTAAATCTTTGGATGATCATACAAAAATTTTATGCGTGATTGAATTGTGTTTCTAGAATTCTTTTAGATTCCGCCGCGGGTGGTACTTTTATGAAAAATACTTTGGGTGAAGCTACTAAATTGCTTGACAATATTATAGCAAATTACTCACAATGGCATACCGAAAGAGCACCTAATAGTAAAAAGGTTAATTCGGTTGAAGAAGTAAATTCTTTGAGGGAAAAAGTTGATGCTCTTATGAAGTTGGTTTCTAATAAAAGTGCTCTTATTGATCTTAATGATGTGCCTTTGTCTACTTGGATTGAGAAAAATATTGATGCTGTATATCTGAATTTTGTCTCACGAAGAAATTTTAATTACAATGCTTGTATGGGTAATTTTAATCCTAGGCCTTTTCCGGGAAATTCCTCTAATAATTATGGTAATTCCTATGGTAATCTTTCTTACAATAATAATAGGAACACCTCTGACCTTGAGAATAATATTAAATAATTTATCAATGCTCAAAAAGTTTTCAACAATACGATAGAAGAAAAGTTGAATAAGATTGATGATATGTCTAGAAGCATTGATAGAATTTCTCACGACGTAGAAAATCTCAAGTTGAATTTTTTTGCCTAAGGTTGAAGAATCAATTAAAGCTTTATATGTTTCTATGGATGAAAGTAAGAAAAGAACCGCCATGCTTAGAGCTAAAAGAGAATTTTTGGAAAGACTGTTTCCTAGTGATTGCTTTCATAAAAATGCTGAAGATCTTAAAATGATTGGTGTTTCTTCTATTGATTCTTTGTTTAGTAAAATTAAAATTTCTGATAAAGGGACTGAAGAAGAGTAAACTTTAGTTAGAAGGCGTCCCGATAATTTGGAAGGTGAAAATCTTGATGAGAAAATTGATAAAAGTGGGTTTGGTGTTGGTGTACTAAAGTTTGGGCCCTTTGGTACCCCCTACTTGTACATGGGCAGTTGCAGCCGCACCCGCGGCAAGGCTTGACAGGGGCGGCTGGAGGCGAAATACAAGATGATCAAGGCGGCATTTCAGCCAATAATCAAAGAGCAGAAGACAAGCTGGGCCCTCGGCAAGATTCTTGCCAGGATGGCTTGCGAAGCCACGGCAAGATCCTTGCCGGGATAGTTTGCGAAGCACCGACAATACCATCACCCTTGATGTTGAGAGCTCTGACCCCATCGACAATGTGTCAAGACCAAGATCCAAGGGCATCTGCGTGGTGGCATGTAGATCTTTGTGAAGACCAGAAGGCAAAGTTCCCAGCAATGTTCTTGCCGGGGACGCTTGCGAGGCCCCCCGACAAGAACCTTGCTAGGGACGTTTGCGAGGCCGCGGCAACGTTCCGCCGCCCTGTCACTGCTCCAGCACGGCGACTAGCCTACTAGCCTGGCAAGCACCTGCATGGTGGCAAGCAGATCCTCGTGAAGATCCTGCCACCGCAACAGTGCAGCGCCTAGCCAATCAGCTTGGCATTGCATGCCTCATCATCCTAGGTGTGTGTCAAGATGGGGTGAGGCGGCGACGGATGGGACAGGCTCTATTTCCGTCCCTGATAAAGTTAGGGGCACGTAACCAGCACATTTAATGCGTTTATCGTAAGACGTCAGTGATAAGCATGCACACTGTAGCTACTTTACACCTCATGTATGCATGTACGCCACTGTGGTAGCCCCTTGGTATAAAAGGAGGCCTAAGGCGATGCAGGAGGGGACTTTTTTGGACTTTACGGCCCAATTTTCATATGGAGCAGCGAGCCGAAGCTCAAGAACACTCAAATACACTAAAAGCGGGACTAGGGTTTTACGCTTCTCAGTGGCCTCAACGTGGGTAAAAATTCCTCGTGTTGATCGTTAGATCTACTCTTTGTGCACACCTCTTCCCTGCCAAACCGTAGAAGGGATCCACGTGATCCCTTAGGTGTCGTTTCCCCGACATCTTTAGCGCGCCAGGTAGGGGGCTAGGGAGGTTGTGCAAACTTGATCTAGTAGTTAGCACGTCGGTTTCTCTATCACCATGTCTCCCAAGAAGAAGGCGATGATGGCGATCGGTTCGTCTGCGACCGACCTGCCCGTGCCAACACGAATGGGCGATGGGGTAGATGCTGGTGGAGGTGAAGATCTCGAGCATCCACGACGTTCTGGTGATCGGAGCCAGGCGAGTGGCTTCGTCCGCGGTCGCGATGACGAACCGTGCACCGCCGGATCCAATGATGGAGTCGTGCTGCCTACGGGCGGTGCGGCCACCTCCAAGGGTGGGAAGGTGACCTCCAAGACGCCCCCGCCAGCGCATGCGCCGCGGCCCTCCCAAGTCATGCCCGATGAGCAATGCCGCGACATCGGTGACCCCGAGCATCCCAATGGAAAGGGCCCTCAGCATCATTCTCAAGATGCGCAGGGCATGCATGCACGCCAAGATGCTGGTGGAAATGGCTAATTAACAAAACAGTTAATAAGTGAGGACCCCACTGCACGACATATAGAACATATACACTAGAGAAACAGATTACATGGTACAATTAGATAGCACAATTCACTAGAATTTGTGAAGGAAAGGCAGGAACAGCACACGCAACGGGTAAACCGAGCATGCTTAACCAGCGTAGCTAGCAAATGGCAAGGTGCTCCTTCAAGATCTGGGGAATTGCACGAATGGCAGCCATCGCGACCTCATCCAGCGTCTTGACGCGATTTGCTTCTCCGCTGCCAAATGCTCCTTGAGGTCCTGGCTATACTGCGTGCACCATGGCTTAGGCCGACGCTTATTTGGTTGAGGGGTCGGTGATTTGGGTGGAAGGTGTCGTGCTCACGCAGGCTGTCGGGGCATGTGTGATGTGGAAGGAGGGGGAGGATGGGGGTCGGGTGAGGATTACCTGCCTGGATAGGCGAGGCCGAGGAGCGTGAAGGAGGGTCACCGGCAAGGAGGCGGCGGTGCTGCAAGAAAGGAGTGAAGGTTTCAACTTGGAAAGGAAGGCGGAAAGAGGGGAAATGTGGCTTTTGGTAAGGGGGAGGGGCGGGGAGGTAGATATTTCCGTGGAAGCCGAAAATTCGGAATCGCTTCAGCGAAAAAACTGGTGCGCAAAGTGTCATCAGACACGGTCCATTATTCAGAACTATGTATGATATGTGAACATCACAAACAATTCAGATAGCTTAACCCGTGTGTGTTGAGTTTGAACGTCAAAAATTTTGGTTCAAATTTCCCTGGTT
Organism: Aegilops bicornis; assembly: GCA_021605145.1. NCBI lineage: Eukaryota > Viridiplantae > Streptophyta > Magnoliopsida > Poales > Poaceae > Aegilops > Aegilops bicornis. Next base: position 354,799,231 of record CM038675.1, on the reverse strand, counting down.
ACAGTGGTCATCCACGTCATTGCATAATTCGGGTACACAAAGGAGACTAACTTCTTAGTCGAGCAAGTTCAGCAATTAAACACAGCTAGCTGACCTAAACATTACTCTAACAAATTAAAGAATGGAGCTCTTAATTAAACAAAACAAAGAGTACTACTACAGCTGGTGCTCGTCGATCTATGTCGCCGCCTCCATGTCCAGCTCGCGCCCGACGGTCTCCTGGGGAAGGGGCTCCGTGGCATCAATTGCACCATACTCGGCAAGCATCTCGCAATTCGCGTACGCCATATCTTTGGAATAGGCCGCCACGAGCTAGGCGTGGGCAGTCGCGATCTGGGTTATGGTGGGCTCCGTCGTGGCAAGGTATGTCACACAGGAACGGACGACTGCTCGAACTCTCTCGGTGATTGCCAGCTCTTCGACCGTGGGTTGCCGACCGCTGTCGGAGAAGCTTCGTTCAATTTGTGCAGTAACCGACACGAGCTGGGCGTGGACGGCCTCGACATGGTAGTGGGCGGCCTCCATCTGGGCTAAGGCCGCCGCTGCGGAACGGACAGCTGCTGTGCCGCTCTCGCCAGTTGCCATCATCGAGGCAGATGCTGCTGCCGCCGCCTGAGAAGCAACAGCGGCCGTTTGGGCTGTCGTGGCTGCCCGGACACAGATTGCGGTCGCACTCACGAAGCTTGTTAGCATGCGCCTGGCGGCTGCGACCGCGCTCTCGCCGGAGTGGGCCGCCGAAGTTGCCCTCACGACGTGGGTCCACGTCCCCATCTTTCACCGACGAGGAATGAACAGTGAAATGATATTTGGGGAGTGAGCAAGTGTGCTTGACACGCCGGCTGTGGACTGTAGCCGACGCACCTTCTCTCATAAGCCATAGGGGTACTATACACCGACGGTGCTCCAAGATATTTTGTGCTACATCTCACACGGTTGGTGATAATAAACTGTGTGTGATCTACTTGATTTATCGTCTTGATTTGAATTACGTAATGGGGTCACAGCTACAAAGGATGGTGTTTTGATATTTTAGAGTGTCAACATAGAACAACAGGAGTGTTGTGTTCAATTTAGGAATTTCTGGGGTTCGTTTGGACATTTTTATACATTAACTGGGTTTTCCAGGCATTTTATGCGCATAATCCAAATTTGAACTATATGCACATGCTCCAGTGCATATAAACTGGTTGAAAAATCAAATATGTGTCCTTGTTTGCATGCTTAGGTCCCATGCAAGAAATGGGAATGAATTTCAAACTGAAAGCACAAGTGCTCCCTGGGTGATTTTGGTAATTAATGTCAACATATCTCTTGTTTGACTAATGTTTTCATCTAGTATGTTTCAGATAAGTTCAACAATGGAGTGGCGTGGACTAGAGGATGTGGAACCCCTTCAAGATGATAAGGACAAAGGATTGGCTCATGCTCAAAGCTCAGGACTCTACATTTTCTATTTTAGTGATCGAAGATCACATTGAGTCCATAGGAAAGCCAATACTATTAAAAGGGGATGAGGTGTTGCTTAACGAGTTACTTGCTCAAAGTGCTTAGTGATATGCTCCAAAGCCTTCAACCACTTTCTCACATCCACATTTGTCCCAAACCAAAAGTCAAACTCGGCCCCACCAAAATTTCCTATCCGGCGCCACCGAGTTAACTTGACATAGCCTAGTCACTTCGGTCTCACTGATGGGATCTCGGTCTCACCGAGATGGGCTTGCAAACTCTCTGTTGCCTATTACAGTAATTTCGGTCTCACCAAAATATGCAATCGGTCTCACCGAGACTCTTTGTTTTGCTTATTACCCAAATCGGTCCCACCGAGTTTGTGTAATCGGTCCAACCGAGATGAGGCTTTACCCTAACCCTCGCACATCGGTCCTATCGAGTTGATCATGTCGGTCCCACCGAAAATCCTAACAATCACATTTTGAACTAAATCGGTCTGACCGAGTTTTCTAATTCGGTCCCGCCGAGTTTGGTGATTTGTGTGTAACGGTTAGATTTTGTGTGGAGGCTATATATACCCCTCCACCCACTCTTCATTCGCGAGGAGAGCCATCAGAACATGCCTACACTTCCAGCATACATTTTCTGAGAGAGAACCACCTACACTTGTGTTGAGGTCAAGATATTCCATTCCAACCACATAAATCTTGATCTCTAGCCTTCCCCAAGTTGCTTTCCACTCAAACCCTCTTTCCAGCAAATCCAATTCTATGAGGGAGAGCTGAGTGTTGGGGAGACTATCATTTGAAGCATAAGAGCAAGGAGTTCGTCATCAACACACCATCTATTACCTTTTGGAGAGTGGTGTCTCCTAGATTGGTTAGGTGTCACTTGGGAGCCTCCATCAAGATTGTGGAGTTGAACCAAGGAGTTTGTATGGGCAAGGAGATCGCCTACTTCGTGAAGATCTACCCTAGTGAGGCAAGTCCTTCGTGGGCGATGGCCATGGTGGGATAGACAAGGTTGCTTCTTCGTGGACCCTTCATGGGTGGAGCCCTCCATGGACTCGCGCAAGCGTTACCCTTCGTGGGTTGAAGTCTCCATCAACGTGGATGTACGATAGCACCACCTATCGGAACCACGGATAAAAATCTCCGTGTCTCCAATTGCGTTTGCACACTCCAATCCCATCCCTTTACATTCTTGGAACTTGCATGATTTACTTTCTGCTGCTCATATACTCTTGTCATGCTTGCTTGATATGTATTGTGAATGTTTAAATTTGTGCTAAAACTCCACTTCAACTTAAAGAAATTGAAAACTGGAACTTTTCTTACTAAGAGTCTATTCAACCCCCTCTAGACACCTCTTCTCGATCCTTTCACAAACACCCTGCCACCGTCACTCAACATTAGGATTCATAGAGATGAACATTTTTATGGTCATACTTATAATGAATCACTCTCTTTAGGAATTGATCCATCACATGACGATGTTGAACATGGATACTATGATGAGATTGATGATAGTGACTATGATCTTGATGATGTGATGAGACACTTTGGTCTTATGGCTAATCTTCACAGCTACATGGCTGGAGGAAAGAAATGGGTCCTTGATAGTGGATGTACTAATCATATGACCGGAGACAAAGATATGTTCTGTGAGCTTGCTGAAAATGACGGCCCTCGAAAGTATGTCACTTTCGGTGATAACTCAAAGGGTAAGGTAGTTGGCCTTGGTAAGGTGGCCATCTCACATGATAGCTCCATACAAAATGTTATGCTCGTTGAATCTCTTGGCTACAATTTACTTTCCGTATCTAGGCTTGCTGACTTTGGTTTCAATGTCCTATCTACTGAAGTAGATTGCCAAGTGTTTCATAGAGATAATCGTAAAATGGTCTTTACCGGTATTCGTAGAGGTGATCTTTACATTGTTGATTTCACTAAAAAGGCTCAACCTAGAACTTGCTTTATTGCTAAATCTTCAAAAGGTTGGTTGTGGCATAGAAGGTTAGGCCATGTGGGCATGCGAAATCTTGATAAGCTTATTAAAGGTGATCATATCCTTGGAGTAAAAGATGTTATATTTGACTAGGATAGACTTTGTAGTGCTTGTCAAGAAGGAAAACAAGTTGGAGGAAGTCACCCCGTGAAGAACATTATGACCACGAGAAGACCGCTCGAGCTACTTCATATGGATCTCTTTGGTCCCAATGCTTACAAGAGTCTCGGTGGTAACTCATTTGGTCTAGTCATAGTTGATGATTTTTCAAGATTTACGTGGGTGTTCTTTCTTGATGATAAATCGCAGGTCCAAAAGATCTTCAAGAGCTTCGCTAGGAAGGCCCAAAATCAATTTGAAGTGAAGATCAAGAAGGTTCGCTGCAACAATGGAACGGAGTTCAAGAACGCAAATGTGGACACCTTTCTTGACGAAGAAGGGATTTCACACGAGTTCTCAACTACGTACAACACCTCAACAAAATGGAGTTGTTGAGAGGAAGAACCGAACTCTTATTGAGATGGCTAGAATGATGCTTGATGAGTACAAGACTCCAAAACACTTTTGGGCGGAAGCGGTTGAGACAGCTTGTCATGCAAAAAATCGCTTGTATCTTCACAAGCTACTCGGCAAGACGGCATACGAGCTCCTTACTGTTAACAAACCCCAAGTTGGATACTTTTGAGTATTCGGCTCAAAGTGCTACATTCTTGATAAGCATCGTCGTTCTAAATTTGCTCCTAAATCCCATGAAGGCTTCCTACTTGGTTATGGCTCAAACTCTCACACTTACCGTGTCTACAACAAGTTCACCCGAAAGGTTGAAGAGACGGTAGATGTGAAGTTTGATGAATCTAACGGCTTGCAAGTAGAGCAATTGCCAATTGATGTAGGAGATAAAGACCCTTCAGAAGCAATCCAAGACTTGTCTATTGGAAAGATTCGACCAACCGAGGTGAAGGAGAGTACATCATCCGTCCAAGTGGAAGCTTCTACCTCACGATAAGGTGAACCAAGAGTTGACTTGGAAGCATCCATGAGTGGGACACATCAAGATGAAGAAAACAAGGGAGTACACCAAGATGAACCTCATCAACCTCCTTCTCCACCACGACAAGAGAACGACAACGTCAACAATGAAGAAGGCCAAGAAGAAGGACAAGATGATGAAGAGGATGTTCCACCCCGACCCAAGCAAAAGCTCCCACGAGTTCGAGCAAGAGTCTCAAGAGATCATCCGGTCGAACAAATCTTCAATGATATCCAAACCGGGAGAATCACTCTCTCTAAACTCGTTTAGCTAATTTTTGTGAACATTATTCTTTCATCTCGAGCATTGAACCTATGAAGGTTGAAGAAACATTGGAAGATCCATATTGGATAAACGCCATGCATGAAGAGCTACACAACTTTGAGAGAAATCAAGTGTGGACATTGGTCGAGAAGCCCGACAACAACCACAACATCATTGGTACCAAATGGGTGTTTTGCAACAAGCAAGACGAAGATGGTCAAGTCGTCCGCAACAAAGCTCGTCTAAATCGCCCAAGGCTACACTCAAGTCGAAGGTATGGACTACGGTGAGACATATGCCCCGCTTCTAGACTTGAGTCCATCCGCATCTTACTTGCCTATGCTAATCACCATGATATCACTTTATACCAAATGGACATTAAAAGTGCTTTTCTAAATGGTGAAATTGAGGAGGAAGTTTATGTCAAACAACCTCCCGGCTTTGTCAATCCTAAGAAACCCGATCATTTTTACAAACTTCACAAAGCTCTTTATGGTCTTAAACAAGCTCCTAGAGCATGGTATAAATGCTTGACCAAGTTCATTATTGAGATAGGATTTGAAATTGGAAAGATAGATTCTACTCTTTTCACTAAAAGGGTTAATGGTGAATTATTTGTATGCCAAATTTATGTTGATGATATCATATTTGGATCAACTAACCCTCATTTTAGTGAGAAGTTTGGAAAGCTAATGTCAAAGAAGTTTGAGATGTCTATGATGAGTGAACTCAAGTTCTTTCTTGGGTTGCAAATCAAGCAAACTAAGGAAGGCACCTTTGTTTCTCAAACAAAGTACACCAAGGACTTATTCAAGAAGTTCAACATGCAAGAAAGCAAAGGTATGAAAACTCCCATGCCAACTAGTGGACATATTGATTTGACCAAGGACGGCAAATCGGTTGACCAAAAGGTTTATTGCTCTATGATTGGATCATTGTTATATCTATGTGCCTCCCGTCCCGATATTATGTTAAGTGTGTGCAAGTGTGCACGATATCAAGCGGCCCCCCAAGAATGTCATCTTAAGGCTGTGAAAAGGATAGTGAGATACTTAATACATACACCAAATGTTGGCATTTGGTATCCTAAGAGGTCCTCTTTTGTTCTTGTTGGCTATTCCGACTCGGACTATGCCGGAGACAAGGTTGATAGAAAGTCCACTTCGGGTATTTGTCAATTTCTTGGTAGATCTCTTGTGTCTTGGCCCTCCAAGAAACAAAACTCGGTACCCTTATCCACCGCTGAAGCGGAATACATTGCCGCTGGTTCATGTTGTGCTCAATTACTTTGGATGACCTGAACTCTTAAAGGTTACGGGATCAATGTGAAACATGTTCCATTGCTTTGTGACAATGAGAGTGCTATTAAGATTGCTCACAATCCCGTGCAACATTCTCGAACTAAGCATATTGAAGTTCGTCATCATTTCATTTGAGATCATGTTGCTAAAGGGACATTGATCTTAAGCATGTTCGTACCGATAAGCAATTGGCGGATATATTCACCAAACCGCTTGATGAGAAAGTATTTTGCCGTTTGAGAGGTGAATTGAACATCATTGATGCTTCAAACTTGGAGTAGGAACTCCATTTGGATACATGCAAGGCATGAGCCTATGACTAATCCTTGATTCTTCTCTTATGATGATGATCATATATCTTGGATATTCTTGCACCCTTGCATGCTATCTAACCCTTGTAGGTACTTGGATGAATCTAAATCTATGAGATTGCAACTCGCTTACAACTTGAGCAATCTCTACATCACTGTGGCGACCCGACCTCAGACGGTCAAACCTCTGTGTTGCTGTGCCATCCCTGGATCAGTATGCTGGCACACACAGTACATCAATGTATATATCAAAGTGCAATCACATGTATAAATAACGTAAAATGATATATACCTCATAATACTCAGCAGAAACAATCAAACGGGTGCGGAGTCCCATCAACGCCATCGGCAGGTTGAGTGTAGACCGTGACCCTGTATCGTAACTCTTACTCGTCGAGGAAATATCTGCAACATGATACGTTGCAGCCGTGTAGGTCAGTACATTGAATGTACCGGCAAGATCACAATAAGATAAAACAGATGATAAACTATACTATATGCAGTATGGCTTTGTGGCTCTGTATCTGAGTTTTTGCGTAAAAGCTGGTTTTATTTTCCCTACATCAAAGGAATAAATGAAGTCTGTACTATGGAGTTTTCTATCATGACATGGTTCCGCCAACCGATGTCTCATAGCCCAAATCATCATAAGTTGCCCACAATTAAGTTATCGATGCGGTGTTGAGAGTTAGAGATAGATCCAAGTCCGGATGCTCAAATTGTCCGTAATCGGGACACGGCTAATCGATTAGGTTTTAACCCTCTGCAAAGGTTTTACACTTTACCCGCAAGATTCGATCCCTCTCTTTACGTTCTCGCACTTCGTGGTGTTTGAGAACAAGATGACCAAACATGGTTTTCCGAAGAGTTCCTTTGACCACCGTCCGGTGCTCATCCAATCCTACCGTAGTTCTACATCCGCTAGCACCGCCCCAGCCAGATTCACCACTAAGGTCAACCAAGCCAGAGCCCATAGTGACTTGCGGTTGCAGGTAAGCTTCCGGGCTTGAAGTATTCTTAGTCTCTTTGAGTCTGGGTGAAGCTTTCCGCAAGATGTCATGGCGCTTCTCCATGCATCCCGCCAACCTTGGTTTCTCCAGGTGCCCGTCAACCGCCCTTCACCCAAAGAGTGTGTATTAAATTCTTGTCTTGATTCTTGAAGTCTTGAGGCTTGGAAAATGCAGTCCTTGCAGATGCCATCATGGAGTTGTCGTCATTGACGTAGAGTCCTCCTTCTTCACACCACTCTCGAGCACTCATACCAACCCCGTCTACTATAGCGTAGCATTAAAATAAATAACGTCCCGGGCTTGGTAACAGGGTGATGGGTTCCTACCTCATGTATACTACTCAACTACAAGGATTCAATATCACTACTGGAGGGTTGTTGCAGCGATGCCACTAAATGCAATAAAACATAGGTATGAAAGCATGGTCAAAGTGAACTTGCCTTGCTGACGATCTTCGAAAACTAGGGACTCGTGGTAGCAAACTTAGCACCGGAAATTCTACCGAGGCAAACAATAACCATAATAAGCACATAGCATATGATCACTTAACTCAATAGCATAGTAACATAACACACCAAAACAAACGAATCAAAACCCAAAGGAAAACTCGAAGAAATCCAACTCAAAGTTTTTCCTATTTCAAGCAACAACTAAAATAGCTTTACATAACAAAAAATTTCTTAACATAATCTAAGCATGGGTTTATGTTAACTTAACAGAAAAGAATGCATCATGCAACTAGGAGCAAAAAGATTCACTTTAAAAGCTATTATAAAACTCCTATTAGGCCTAAAGCAAATTCTAATAAGAAAAATAAAATAAAAGTTTTATTTATTATAAATAAAATTTCATGCTCTAAAGTGACAGAAACTATCCTAGAATAATCAATCACATGTGAAAAATAAATTTATTTACTAATTAAAATAATAGGAAAACAGTAACTAGTTAATTAATTAAGAATAACATGATTCTGCTAGAAACTATTTTTTTTATTAATCCTAAAATGTCCAAATATATTCCTATGGTTAGGTAATGTCAAAACAAAGTTGGTACAAAAAGAATCATTAAAAAATAATTTTCCTAACTCATTTTATAGCAGATTTACTATTCTGACTAAATCTAAAATAAAGCAATTTTAAATAATTTTAACATAGCTAATTATATTTTCTACAGAAACTATACGAAATTTTCAAACCAACAAAAAAGGAATCACTTAAAAATATTAAGTAGAATAAAAGATATGAATTTTTCAAATCTGAAACTATTCTGTTAAAACAGAAAAACGAAATAAAGAAAAACGGGCTAAATGGGCCTAACTAACGCCCTGTGCGTAATATAACTAAACGGGCCCTAGGGTTAAACGAATCGGGCCGGTACAAAATAAAAACCCTAACTAAAATATTAAACCGGAACTAACCGGACTGAACCGGTTTATTTTAAAAAAAACGTACCCCTTCGGGGGGTTCTAATCTAGGCCGTTGGAAACGAATCGGACGGCGAGGGGGGACTCCGGCGACGTACCGGACGGCGACGGCGACGGCGGCTCGGGCGGCGATGGTTCCGGCGACTCCGGTGGTCGGGGGCGTCGGCGGAGGTCTCCGGCGGGTGCAGCGCGGCGAGGGGAGTCCGGGGGTCGGGCGAGCTCGGGGTGGCGGGGTGGGTCGGGACGGTGGCAATGGCGGCGGCGGCGCTCTCGGGCTCCGGCGAGGCCTTGCGGGGAGAGGGAGAGGTCCGGCGAGGGGGAAATGGGGTGCGGGGAAGGGCATTTATAGGGCGGGGGCGGCGACGTGCGCGGGAAGCGAATCGGGAGGGGATCGGGTGGATCCCGGAGATCACGGGCTCTCCCATGAAGCGGCGCTCTCGTCTGTGAGGGGCGTGGGGGAGATGGCGGGGGGGGCCCGCCGGCCCGCGAGTGGGCGGGCGAGGGGGGCGGCCGGCCGGCCGCCGCGAGGGGGTTTCGGCGCGGGAGGGGTTGGTCGGGCCGGTTGGGTGGCGCGGCTGGGCCTCGCGCTGGTGGGCCTCGGCCGTTGGGTGGGCTCGGTCATTTGGCGCTGGGCCGGGCCTGGCTGGTGGGTCGCCAGTCTTGGCTGGGCCAATCGGCTGGCCGGGCGCCTGGGTATTCTTTTTTTTCAATTTATTTTTTTGAAAAATAAAAACAGAGATAGAATATAAAATATAAATATTTTATATAGGACATATATATACCAAAATGATCAGGGGAATATTCCCTATCATTTGAACATTTTTCCAGGGGCAAAAATCCAAGCTTTATAAAAATTCTTTTTTTTTTCCAAATTCAAATAAAACTCAAATTTGAATTTCAAACTTTTGGCAATGTTTTTCCTCTGATATTTTTGGAGTGTCATGTTTACTCCTCTCATACTTTTTCTCAAGTATTTATCAGGTATAGTTTTTGAAATGATTCCCCTTTGCAAAAATTTGAATTCAAATTCCAAAACTTCAAATGCCACTCAAATTCAAACAACATGCATAGGTGCTTAGCTGTAATTGTAAAACATACCAAATAGGAAATTTGGGATGTTACAAACCTACCACACTTAAAAGGAATCTCGTCCTCGAGATTCGAAGAGGCTAGCAAGAAAAGGTTAGGGGTTGGGGGTCTGCTAGCAAATCCGTCGATCGGAATGGTCTAGTGTGCTACCACACTTAAAAGCAGGGTTACGGTTCCAATAAACTCAGATACTTCCTCGGGAGTGCTGACAATATATGTCCCTTCACATATCTTACAATAGCTCCTTCATTAACGCTCTTCTGTCAGAAGTATAGAGTTTTCCTCAAAATCTTGGGTTGGTTCGTCAAAGTTGTGGTTCGTCCGAGACTGGATCTTCTTTGCTGATAGGTCCGTGTCCATTCTAGACAACTATCGAAATACTCATGGTGGTCTAAAGTTTATGGTTTCTCCTGCAGAAAACGGGTCTGGGTTGAACCTCACCGTATAACCTACGATTGGCAACGGTTGCCTGTAAAGGGGTTCCATCGTCCTGCCATTCTATGGTTTTATGGCTTATCGCGTCGACACTCTTCTAAGGTTTTCAAGGCTCTCTGATTTTCTATCAACATATGATAGTTCATGATAGAAGTCTCCGGTATGGGGCCAATCCATCCCGTACTTGAATCATTACCACATACGTAAACAGTGAATCACGTATTCTAACACTTGGGCATACTCACAAGCATTGCAGAATTTCTCTTGTTCTCGAACTGGGTTCGAGTAAATCCATGGTTTCTGCAAGCTAAACAAAACATCTATCGTTACTTCACCACTCTTAGGTTTTTTTGCGTAACCTCCTACGAAACGTATGCTGATGGGGTCACTGATTCTTCCAAATTTATTCCTTTGTCAAGGTTACATCTGTTCCTTTCCAAAATCCTGGGCCTGTGGGTTATGGCCCACTTCAACACTAGTGCAGCTTTAACTCATTCTTGGAGTAACTCTCTTGTTCCATATTACACCTCCTGTAAATCCAATAGTACTTCTTCCTTCATACTCTTGTGGTGACGGTCATACCAAACTCCAACTTATTTTGTCCAGCTTCCTTCTATGGACCGTCATGAATAACACATTTCTTTCTTCATTGATCCTGTAGCTTTACGGAGTACTGCGACTCCAAAGAAAATGCACTAGTTTATCCATAATTCTCATTATTTTCATATCAATCTTTTATTACATCCTTAACCATTTTTCGTGAATCCAAATTCCAAAAAGTTTATTCCAAATGCCGCCACCCACATGGTTCGGTATGGTCAGACATTACTTCCAACTTTATTTATTTATCTTCCTCGAGGATTCTTTAGTCCTGCTGGAATTGTGCGACATGCGCCTTGAAATCTTCAATCTTCTGTTTCATCGTGGTGGCCTTGAGCTTCACCTCCATCATCTCTGCATGCACTTCGCTTAGGTATTCCTGAGTGTAACGGAGTCTTGCTTCAAGTATTTCTCCGATCTGGCGTATGGCTTCCATGGCTGCTTCACGAACAGCATCGAAGAAAGTTGCTTGTGGCACACGTGAAATGAAAAAGTACTGTCCCATCATCTTTGGGCAAACTCCTTTCACATGGTGGAGGTGTACCTCCACATACCAAAGTTCCACTCCCTTTTGCATGAAGGGGTAGCCTTTGTAGACTGCATCTCCTTCAAGGTGAATATGCTTCATCATGTCCTTCAGGATCTTGGGTAATCATGATCACTTGTCGTGGTCATGATTGTTTCCGGACCTTTAAGGAAAGACTTCGTAAAGGGTCGTCATCTGCAGTTGTGAAAGCGAAATGATGCTCGAATAAGGTACTTATCTCCGGGCACACATTCATATCATCCAAACAAAACTTCAAACTCAATTTCCAATTTCCTGTTTATGCATCACAACTCACTTTCTTCCATGTTCATCCAGAATATTAATTTCCAAGATAAAATATAACAACTCCTTAAAGCCTTTCAGCATGTGACATTACAACTTTATTGAGTCATGAACTATTACAATCTACGAGTAATCTATTACATAACTCAACTCATTGAACTCATGAAAATGAAATTGCTTTCTACTACTCTTATTATCCATATCAAAATTCCAACTACTCAACTCCAGCTTTCGTCTTGTTGGGACATTTAATAGCATAATATCCTGCTTCCTTGCAGCGAAAACAAAAGACTTCCGACATGTCTCGGGGCTTCTTTGTGATTATGTAGGCTCCTTGGATTCTTGGCTTCTTTTCTGGACATTTACTAGCGTAATGACCTAAATCCTTGCACTGTAACAAGTGATATGACTCAGGCCCTTCTCTGCGAAAATTGTGTTGTTCAGGGTTGCCTTCTTTTCTCTTCTGGATTTCTCTGTAATGATCAGAGCTTCTATTTCCCGAGGGTCAAACTTCACTTCATTGCCGGGAAATATCCCAGATATTCTTTTCTTCCCTTGGGGCAATACTGCGAAAAATGTCCTTCTTCTCCACATGAATAGCAGGCATTGGAGTAAAATTTGTTGAGGCCTTTTCCATCAGGGTCTTCAACACATTCCTTCATCACAGGTTCTTTCATAACTTCTCGGAGGGCTTATTTCATTCCTTCTTCCTGCTCCTGAATAGTTTGTTGCACCATGGGGTAAATGTGACACTGAGTCGGGTAGTGGGTGGTTCCTTCACACAAGAAACAAGTCACCTGACTAGTTGGGCATTCCTCAGCTGGGTGTTTCTCCTCACAATGGGGGCATCCATCCTTGTGTTCCTCCTGGGTGTGTCCTATTTCTCCGCAAATCTTGCACGCACAAGGTTTATTTCTTGGTGTATCATGGTGCTTCCGGATAAGACGTGATCTCATCAGGGTCTTCTTGAATTCTTCCCAAGTTCTTGCTCCACTAAATCCTTGTATGGCTTGTTGCATTTTCCAACAGGTTGCATCACTTTCTGTAAAGTATGAAGAGCGTATTGGACCTCATACTTCCTTGAAACCAAATTGCTCCCGAAGTGATTTTCCATGTTACGCATCCATAGCTCGCCTCCGCTGAAGTCTTGGTCCGAAGAATATCAGTCCAACTTCATTCATCATCTATGGGGTTCAAAAGTTTTGGGATGAGATATGAGAGAGGTGGGGAGGGATACACACAATACAAACAATAGTTTTTGAAGAAACAAGTTTTACTTTGTGGCTGTCGGAAAACATCAAACAAGTGACAGCTCACAAATCGTCGCATCTAACGTAAGTGTGTAACAGGGTTTGGTCTTCTAAAGGTCAAATATTTCTTCAGGAACTTCAAATCTTCGGAATCTTCAACTGTTGTAGCTTCTAATACATGGTGAAATCCTCTTTACTCTAAAGGGGTCATCAGTTCTCCGATATCAAATCCTTCTTGGAGCGTCTTCAGTTGATCCTCCGGGTGATCAAAGGATAAGGGGTATATTCTAACTATTTGAGATGAGAGGGTCTATTTGATAAATTCAGAAAAGATGAGAAGTAAGAGTCTTTTTGTAAATAAAGTTTTAGAAATTTCCTGTCCTAGGGCTTTCCGATATCTAGTGTCACGTCCTACAGACAACATGTGCTCGATACCATTTACGTGGCGACCGACCTCAGACGGTCAAGCCTACGTGTTCTTGTGCCATCCTCGGATCGATATCTTTGGCACACAAGACATCAATGTATATATCAAAGTGCAATCACATGTATAAATAACGTAAAATGATATATACCTCATAATACTCATGAAACAATCAAACGGTGTGGAGTCCCATCAACGCCATCGGCAGGTTGAGTGTAGACCGTGACCTCAGATCGTAACTCTTACTCGTCGAGGAAATATCTGCAACATGATACGTTGCAGCCGTGTAGGTCGATTACATTGAATGTACCGGCAAGATCACAATAAGAGAAAACAGATGATAAACTATACTATATGCAGTATGGCTTTGTGGCTCTGTATCTGAGTGTTTGCGTAAAAGCTGGTTTTATTTTCCCTACATCAAAGGAATAAATGAAGTCTGTACTATGGAGTTTTCTATCATGACATGGTTCCGCCAACCGATGTCTCATAGCCCAAATCATCATAAGTTGCCCACAATTAAGTTATCGATCCGGTGTTGAGAGTTCCGACATAGATCCAAGTCCAGATGCTCAAATTGTCCGTAATCGGGACACTGACTAATCGATTAGGTTTTAACCCTCTGCAGAGGTTTGTACACTTTACCCGCAAGATTCGATCCCTCTCTTTACGTTCTCGCACTTCAGGGTGTTTGAGAACAAGATGACCAAACATGGTCTTCGAAGAGTTCCTCGACCACCGTCCGGTGCTCATCCAATCCTACCGTAGTTCTACATCTGCTAGCACCGTCCCAGCCAGATTCACCACTAAGGTCAACCAAGCGAGCCCATAGTGACTTGCGGTTTGCAGGTAAGCTTCCGGGCATGAAGTATTCTTCCGTCTCTTTGAGTCTGGGTGAAGCTTTCCGCAAGATGTCATGGCGCTTCTCCATGCATCCCGGCCAACCACTGGTTTCTCCAGGGTGCCCGTCAACCGTCCTTCACCCAGTAGTGTGTATTAAATTCTTGTCTTGATTCTTGAAGTCTTGAGGCCTGGAAAATGCAGTCCTTGCAGATGCCATCATGGAGTTGTCGTCATTGACGTAGAGTCCTCCTTCTTCACACCACTCTCGAGCACTCATACCAACCCCGTCTACTATAGCGTAGCATTAAAATAAATAACGTCCCGGGCTTGGTAACAGGGTGATGGGTTCCTACCTCATGTATACTACTCAACTACAAGGATTCAATATCACTACTGGAGGGTTGTTGCAGCGATGCCACTAAATGCAATAAAACATAGGTATGAAAGCATGGTCAAAGTGAACTTGCCTTGGCCGACGATCTTGAAAACTAGGGACTCGTGGTAGCAAACTTCGCACTCCGGAAATTCTACCGAGGCAAACAATAACCATAATAAGCACATAGCATATGATCACTTAACTCAATAGCATAGTAACGTAACACACCAAAACAAACGAATCAAAACCCAAAGGAAAACTCGAAGAAATCCAACTCAAAGTTTTTCCTATTTCAAGCAACAACTAAAATAGCTTTACATAACAAAAATTTTCTTAACATAACCTAAGCATGGGTTTATGTTAACTTAACAGAAAAGAATGCATCATGCAACTAGGAGCAAAAAGATTCACTTTAAAAGCTATTATAAAACTCCTATTAGGCCTAAAGCGAATTCTAATAAGAAAAATAAGATAAAAGTTTTATTTATTATAAATAAAATTTCATGCTCTAAAGTGACAGAAACTATCCTAGAATAATCAATCACATATGAAAAATAAATTTATTTACTAATTAAAATAATAGGAAAACAGTAACTAGTTAATTAATTAAGAATAACATGATTCTGCTAGAAACTATTTTTTTTATTAATCCTAAAATGTCCAAATATATTCCTATGGTTAGGTAATGTCAAAACAAAGTTGGTACAAAAAGAATCATTAAAAAATAATTTTCCTAACTCATTTTATAGCAGATTTACTATTCTGACTAAATCTAAAATAAAGCAATTTTAAATAATTTTAACATAGCTAATTATATTTTCTACAGAAACTATAAGAAATTTGCAAACCAACAAAAAAGGAATCACTTAAAAATATTAAGTAGAATAAAAGATATGAATTTTTCAAATCTGAAACTATTCTGTTAAAATAGAAAAACGAAATAAAGAAAAACGGGCTAAATGGGCCTAACTAACGCCCTGTGCGTAATATAACTAAACGGGCCCTAGGGTTAAACGAATCGGGCCGGTACAAAATAAAAACCCTAACTAAAATATTAAACCGGAACTAACCGGACTGAACCGGTTTATTTTAAAAAAAGAACGTACCCCTTCGGGGGGTTCTAATCTAGGCCGTTGGAAACGAATCGGACGGCGAGGGGGACTCCTGACGCATCGGGACGGCGACGGCGACGGGCGGCTCGGCGGCGATGGTTCCGCGACTCGGTGGTCGGGGCGTCGGCGGAGGTCTCCGGGTGCAAAGGGCGAGGGAGTCCGGGGTGGGGTCGGGCGAGCCTGGGTGGCCGGGTGGGTCGGGACGGTGGCAATGGCGGGCGGCGGGCGCCTCGGCTCGGCGAGGCCTTATGGGAGAGGGAGAGGTCCGCGAGGGAAATGGGGTAAAAGGGAAGGGCATTTATAGGGCGGGGCGGCGACGCGCTGGAAGCGAATCGAGGAGGATCGGGTGTATCCCGGAGATCTCGGGATCTCCGGGGAGCGGCGGCGCTCTCGTGCGCGAGGGGGCGCGGGGGAGAAGGAGGTGGGGGCCCGCCTGTCAGCGAGAGGGAGGGAGAGAGTGCGGTCGGTCGGCCCGGCCTTGAGGTTTCGGCGGGAGGGGTTGGTCGGGCCGGTTGGGTGGCGCGGCTGGGCCTCGCGCTGGTGGGCCTCGGCCGTTGGGTGGGCTCGGTCGGCTGGCGCCTGGCTGGTGGGTCGCCCAGGTGCTGGCTGGGCCAGTCGGCCTGGCTGGCGCCTGGGTATTCTTTTTTTTTCAATTTATTTTTTTGAAAAATAAAAACAGAGATAGAATATAAAATATAAATATTTTATATAGGACATATATATACCAAAATGATCAGGGGAATATTCCCTATCATTTGAACATTTTTCCAGGGGCAAAAATCCAAACTTTATAAAAATTCTTTTTTTCCAAATTCAAATAAAACTCAAATTTGAATTTCAAACTTTTGGCAATGTTTTTCCTCTGATATTTTTGGAGTGTCATGTTTACTCCTCTCATACTTTT
This sequence comes from Aegilops bicornis, assembly GCA_021605145.1. Classification (NCBI taxonomy): domain Eukaryota; kingdom Viridiplantae; phylum Streptophyta; class Magnoliopsida; order Poales; family Poaceae; genus Aegilops; species Aegilops bicornis. The sequence continues at coordinate 354,782,574 of CM038675.1, read as the reverse complement.
TCTCAAGTATTTATCGGTATAGTTTTTGAAATGATTCCCTTTGCCAAAATTTGAATTCAAATTCCAAAACTTCAAAACTTCAAATGCCACTCAAATTCAAACAACATGCATAGGTGCTTAGCTGTAATTGTAAAACATACCAAATAGGAAATTTGGGATGTTACAATCACCAAGTCTCTACACAATGGTGGTTGAAGACAAGGAAGCTTGGAACCCTTCAACATATCCTTTGACAAATTCTATATATCAAATTTCATTTGGTATCAAATTTCATGATTGTCATTTTGGATACACAAGTACTCCTCCTTGCAAAACTAACCCATGTAGGTAGATGAACTCACTTCCAAGTGGTGCTCCCAACTCTTGATGAGCTACATCAACCTCGAGCAACCCACACAAGTTCAACTACATGACTAAGATCAACACCACCACCCAAGGTATGTCAATCCATCTTAGAGAAGCTTTACCTCAAGCCATATGTCAAAGCAACTCAACAAGATGCGAATACATCAAATGCTTAAATGAGAAATGGTAACCCCATTTTGAGCTTAAACAATGAGTATGACTTATCATCAAGTGTTCTCACTTGACTCCTTAGTCAATATACTCTAACATAGGTGACTTTGTCACCGCCCAATTCTAGATGAAGTTCTCTAGTGTTTCCTTGAGTTTTTGCATTTGTCCTTTGCATACTTATTCCCTTTCCTTCATAAAAAAAACTTCATCTAGATTTTCCTTTCTCTATTTTTTTTGCATCCAATTCATTTCAAATCTTTTAGTTAATTCCTTGCAAATCTTTGTGAGATTTTATTTGCCTAGTGAGCTGAGGTGACAAGTGTTCTCTTTGTGTTGAACTCGGTCACACCGGTCTATCAAGTTCGGCGAACCAATTCGGTGCCACCGAAGTAGATAACTCGGCGTTACCGATTTCAATGCAGAAAAGACCATTTGCCACTTGTTCCTGCATTTTTGTTCCAGCTCCACTCGATGATTCTTATCCTCTACCAAAGATCACATTCTATATGCTGCTTTGCTCTGTGACTCAAGGACCAAACCTATTTTGACTCACACTCCAGAAGAACCCTTCTTGGAAATTGATGTCAAAGGGGGAGAGAGAGATCACATCAAAGCTTAATTCTTCAAAATGGGGAATAGAGAAATCACATCAAAAGCTCGAGATGCTTGGTATTCAAAGAGGAGAGAAGTCACATGTCTTTAGAGGGGAAAAGACATCTTCATGTTTGCTAATTTTCTTTGCTCTGATTTTCTTTTCAGTTCCCTATCTTCTCCCAGCATCACTCATACAAGATACAGGGGGAGCAAGACATCTAAGGGAAGGAAATCTTTGAATTCATTGCATATCTTTTACCTTTGGGGACATGTCTACAGCCAATAGAGTACTCAGTACTCACTCTCTACATGTCATCCCAGTCTTGGTACTCATGTGGTTTCTTTTGTTTGCTCTGGCTTGTAGATGTATCTGTGTTATCTAACCTTGTTTACTCAGGTTCATTCCTCCTAAGCCAACTCAAGACCACAAGGTAAGTATATGCATCACACTCATGTGCATGAGGATTTCTTGCTGATGTACATACTGTTTGCAAGAAGGACTCATGACAATGAAGGTACATTTCCTATATTCACATCTTTTCCTCTGATGCATATAGCCAAGATACATGTAACACATTGCTTACTCTGCCATGCTTACGCAATAACATGCTCCTATATTCCATATTTGCATGATTGCATACATATAGGGGGAGCCTATGCATGTTACATGTCTTTCCAAAGCTTTACTAGTTATTCTCTATATCTTTATCTAAAGCTTTGATGTATGTTGTCATCAATTAGCAAAAAGGGGTGCTCCCTCGCTGATTTTCGTAATTAATGTCAACATATCTCTCGTTGGACTAATGTTTTCATCTAGTATGTTTCAAATAAGTTCAACAATGGAGTGGCATGGACTAGAGGATGTGGAACCCCTTCAAGATGATAAGGACAAAGGATTGGCTCAAGCTCAAAGCTCAGGACTCTACATTTTCTATTTTAGTGATCCAAGATCACATTGAGTCCATAGGAAAGCCAATACTATTAAAAGGGGATGAGGTGTCGCTTAATGAGTTACTTGCTCAAAGTGCTTAGTGATATGCTCCAAAGCCCTCAACCACTTTCTCACATCCACATTTTTCCCAAACCAAAAGTCAAACTCGGCCCCACCGAAATTTTCTATCCGACGCCATCGAGTTCACTTGACATAGCCACTGCCAGAAACCCTAGTCACTTCGGTCTCACGGATGGGATCTCGGTCTCACCGAGATGGGCTTGCAAACTCTCTGTTGCCTATTGCAGTAATTTTGGTCTCACCAAAATATGCAATCGGTCTCACCGAGTTTGCTTGGCCAACTCTCTGTTTTGTTTATTACCCAAATCGTTCCCACCGAGTTTGTGTAATCGGTCCAACCGAGATGAGGCTTTACCCTAACCCTGGCACATCGGTCCTACCGAGTTGATCATGTCGGTCCCACCGAAAATCCTAACGTTCACATTTTGAACTAAATCTGTCTGACCGAGTTTTCTAATTCGGTCCCACCGAGTTTGGTGATTTGTGTGTAACGGTTATATTTCGTGTGGAGGCTATATATACCCTACCACCCACTCTTCATTCGTGAGGAGAGCCATCCGAACATGCCTACACTTCCAGCATACATTTTCTGAGAGAGAACCACCTACACTTGTGTTGAGGTCAAGATATTCCATTCCAACCACATGAATCTTGATCTCTAGCCTTCCCCAAGTTGCTTTCCACTCAAACACTCTTTCCAACAAATCCAATTCTATGAGAGAGAGCTGAGTGTTGGGGAGACTATCATTTGAAGCACAAGAGCAAGGAGTTCATCATCAGCACACCATATATTACCTTTTGGAGAGTGGTGTCTCCTAGATTGGTTAGGTGTCACTTGGGAGCCTCCGTCAAGATTGTGGAGTTGAACCAAGGAATTTATGCAGCAAGGAGATCGCCTACTTCGTGAAGATCTACCCTAGTGAGGCAAGTCCTTCATGGACGATGGCCATGGTGGGATAGACAAGGTTGCTTCTTCGTGGACCCTTCATGGGTGGAGCTCTCCGTGGACTCGCGCAAGCGTTACCCTTCGTGGGTTGAAGTCTCCATCAATGTGGATGTACGATAGCACCACCTATCGGAACCACGGATAAAAATCTCAGTGTCTCCAATTGCGTTTGCACACTCCAATCCCACCCCATTACATTCTTGCAACTTGCATGATTTACTTTCCGCTGCACATATACTCTTGTCATGCTTGCTGGATATGTATTGTGAATGTTTAAATTTGTGCTAAAACTCCACTTCAACTTAAAGAAATTAAAAACTGCAACTTTTCTTACTAAGAGTCTATTCACCCCCCTCTAGACACCTCTTCTCGATCCTTTCACAAACACCCTGCCACCGTCACTTGGCCGCAAACATTGAGATACCTGGTTTTTAAATTATAGTAAATCCAAAACTCGTCTGAAATTCATGAAACTTGGCATGCTATCATGGAGCGGCATCAACATGCCATGGTAAACATTTTGTCCCATTTGGGGCAAGTTTGGGTATAAGCTTCTCACAAACCAGAGCTTCTCACAACAAGCAAGATGGTTTCGGTAGGGAACGTGCCACCTTTGGGGACGAAACAATATCCGTTGCCTCTTATTGCTTTCAAAAAAATTCGAGTGTCAACATAGAACAACAAGAGTGTTGTGTTCAACCTTGGAATTTTTCGTGGTTCGTTTGGACATTTTTATACATTAACTGGGTTTTCCAGGGATTTTATGCGCATAATTCAAATTTGAACTACATGCACATTCTCAAGTGCATATAAACTGGTTGAAAAATCAAATATGTGTCCTTCGGTGCATGCTTAGGTCCCATGCAAGAAATGTGAATTAATTTCAAACACCCTACCACCGTCACTCGGCCGCAAACATTGAGATGCCTGGTTTTTAAATTCTAGTAAATCCAAAACTCATCTGAGATTCATGAAACTTGGCATGCTATCATGGAGCGGCATTAACATGCCGTGGTACAAATTATGTCCCATTTGGGGCAGGTTTGTGTTTGAGCTTCTCACAAACCAGAGCTTCTCACAACAAGCGTGATGGTTTCGGTAGGGAACGTGCCACCTTTGGGGACGAAACGATATTCGTTGACTCTTATTACTTTCAAAAAATTTCGAGTGTAAACATAGAACAACAAGAGTGTTGTGTCAAATTTTGGAATTTTTTAGGGTTCGTTTGGACACTTTTATACATTAACTGGGTTTTCCAGGCATTTTATGCGCATAATTCAAATTTGAACTACATGCACATTCTGCAGTGCATGTAAACTGGTTGAAAAATCAAATATGTGTCCTTGGGTGCATGCTTAGGTCCCATGCGAGAAATGGGAATGAATTTCAAACATCCTGCCACCGTCACTCGGCCACAAACATTGAGATACCTGGTTTTAAAATTATAGTAAATCCAAAACTCATCTGAAATTCATGAAACTTGGCATGCTATCATGGAGCGGCATCAACATGTCGTGGTAAAAAATTTGTCCCATTTGGGGCAGGTTTGGGTATAAGCTTCTCACAAACCAGAGCTTCTCACAACAAGCGTGATGGTTTCCGTAGGGGAGGTGCCACCTTTGGGGACGAAACGATATCCGTTGCCTCTTATTGCTTTAAAAAAATCGAGTGTCAACATAGAACAACAAGAGTGTTGTGTTCAATTTTGGAATTTTTCGGGGTTCGTTTGGACATTTTTATACATTAATTGGGTTTTCCAGGCATTTTATGTGCATAATTCAAATTTGAACTACATGCACATTCTCCAGTGCATATAAACTGGTTGAAAAATCAAATATGCGTCCTAGGGTGCATGCTTAGGTCCCATGCAAGAAATCGGAATGAATTTCAAACACCCAGCCACCGTCACTCGACATAAACATTGAGATACCTAGTTTTTAAGTTCTAGTAAATCCAAAACTTGTCTGAAATTCATGAAACTTGGCATGCTATCATGGAGCAGCATCAACATGCCGTGGTAAAAATTTTGTCCCGTTTGGGGCAGGTTTGGGTATAAGCTTCCCACAAACCAGAGCTTCTCACAACAAGTGTGATGGTTTCGGTAGGGAACGTGCCACCTTTGGGGACGAAACGATATCCGTTGCCTCTTATTGCTTTCAAAAAAATTCGAGTATCAACATAGAACAACAAAAGTGTTGTGTTCAATTTTGGAATTTTTCGGGGTTCGTTTGGACATTTTATACATTAATTGGGTTTTCCGGGCATTTTATGTGCATAATTCAAATTTGAACTACATGCACATTCTCCAAAGGCATATAAACTGGTTGAAAAATCAAATATGCGTCCTAGGGTGCATGCTTAGGTCCCATGCAAGAAATCGGAATGAATTTCAAACACCCCGCCACCGTCACTCGGCCGCAAACATTGAGATACCTGGTTTTAAAATTATAGTAAATCCAAAACTCATCTGAAATTCATGAAACTTGGCATGCTATCATGGAGCGGCATCAACATGTCGTGGTAAAAAATTTGTCCCATTTGGGGCAGGTTTGGGTATAAGCTTCTCACAAACCAGAGCTTCTCACAACAAGCGTGATGGTTTCCGTAGGGGAGGTGCCACCTTTGGGGAATTAAACGATATCCGTTGCCTCTTATTGCTTTAAAAAATCGAGTGTCAACATAGAACAACAAGAGTGTTGTGTTCAATTTTGGAATTTTTAGGTTCGTTTGGACATTTTTATACATTAATTGGGTTTTCGGGCATTTTATGTGCATAATTCAAATTTGAACTACATGCACATTCTCCAGTGCATATAAACTGGTTGAAAAATCAAATATGCGTCCTAGGGTGCATGCTTAGGTCCCATGCAAGAAATCGGAATGAATTTCAAACACCCCGCCACCGTCACTCGGCCGCAAACATTGAGATACCTAGTTTTTAAGTTCTAGTAAATCCAAAACTTGTCTGAAATTCATGAAACTTGGCATGCTATCATGGAGCAGCATCAACATGCCGTGGTAAAAATTTTGTCCCGTTTGGGGCAGGTTTGGGTATAAGCTTCCCACAAACCAGAGCTTCTCACAACAAGTGTGATGGTTTCGGTAGGGAACGTGCCACCTTTGGGGACGAAACGATATCCGTTGCCTCTTATTGCTTTCAAAAAAATTCGAGTATCAACATAGAACAACAAAAGTGTTGTGTTCAATTTTGGAATTTTTCGGGGTTCGTTTGGACATTTTTATACATTAATTGGGTTTTCCAGGCATTTTATGTGCATAATTCAAATTTGAACTACATGCACATTCTCCAGTGCATATAAACTGGTTGAAAAATCAAATATGTGTCCTTGGGTGCATGCTTAGGTCCCATGCAGGAAATGGGAATGAATTTCAAACACCCTGCCGCCGTCACTTGGCCGCAAACATTGAGATACCTGGTTTTTCAATTCTAGTAAATCCAAAACTCGCCTGAAATTCATGAAACTTGGCATACTATCATGGAGCGGCATCAACATGCCGGGGTAAAAAAATGTCAGCTTCCCCAAGTTTAATTTGGTTTCCCCAGTTTAATTTGGTTTGTAAATATAAAACACTCATCGCAAACGTTTTAGTTAGAACACCCGTATGCAAACCGACAGCTTCCCCAGGAAGCCAAGGGAAAATGTGCCGAGCAGGATTTGTGCAGCTCTTGATCGCAAACGTTTTAGATAGAACACCCGTATGCAAAGTGAGAGTAGCGCAGGATTTGTGCATCCCTTGAACGCAAACGGTTGTTTTTGATGACCCATGTGCAACCACGTACAAACAGTTTGGTAACATTTGCATCTGTCATATTGGGTATGTTGCCATTTGTCTAACTGGAAAGATTTACATTTGTTGATCTAGTAACGTTGCCATTTGTCAATCCTTGTAACACTTTGATTTGTCAAAATATGCAGCTAGAAATCATTAGCACTATCTAATTTTTGCAACTAAAATTCAGTAATTAAGCATAGATTTCATTCATAGATTAAGCAGTCGTTCTTAATTTATACAAACAGTTCAACTCGACAGCTGAACCGACCAAACTTCTCCCCAATTGTTGCCAACCACGTACTGAAATAGCTAGTTCAACTATATATACTAGCTAATTTTAAGTACGTTGTACAGTTCGACCACACATCTATAGTCAGATGAACTGAACAAAATAGCCCCTAAATACTACTACTACCACGGAGGGGCTTTGTGCTACTTCCGGCAGCCTCTCCTCTGCCGAGCGTGCTCACCCACTCGGTAAGAGGCAGAGGAGGAGGAGGAGCCTACCGACGAGCTAGAAAAATGCAATACGGTGCATGTCGCTGTTGCGCATTCGGCGACGCTCGCCAGCTCAAACGCCCACTGTCGCTCCAGGTGATCCCTCTCGAAGCGGCCAGACTGCTCGTAGATCTCCTGATTCCTCGCCTCTGCATCGGCGTGTGTTGCGGCCACGGCTACGGTAAGGCTCTTTGTTTGCTCAACGAGGCGCTCCTCCTCCTCTCGCAGGAACTCGATGTAGCGCGCAAGGCGCTGACGCACGTGCGGGCCTCCACCTCTGCCTCCCGCCTTAGGGTCGCGGCGGCGGAGCGGGTGATAATCCCGGCGGTCGATGGTGGGTTGGCGGCCACGGCGACCGACGATGGGGTGGCGACCACAACCACCACCTCCCGCCTTCGGGCCGCGGTGGCGGAGCGGGTGATGGCCACGGTGGCTAGCAGTGGGGTGGCGGCCACGACGGCCACCTCCCGCCTTCGGGCTGCGGCGGCGGAGTGGGAGATGGCCCTGGCTTTCGACGGTGGTGTGGCGGCAACGGCGGCCGACAACAGCTGCCGACGGGCAGCAGTGACGGAGCGTGTGGTGGGTGTTCCGCGCACACCCAACAGGGACGCCACGCGCACTACACTACACCGGGGACTGCGCCGTCGCCGCGGTGTAGCCTCCCAGCTGGAGATGTCCTCTGATGTCGGCGGAGTGGCTGAGCGACAACGACGGACCGGTGCCGTTAGCGATTGTGGGAGAAGCAGACAAGATAAGCTACAGGGAGGGAGGGGAAAATGCGACGCAAGACTCGCCGGCCGTGAGGGTTTTTATAGCAGGCCGGTAAGCATTGGGATTTTGGGGGATTTCACCGAGTCGGACGGGAAGCTTGCATGGGAACCTGCGAGGTTGCGCGGGAACGGGCTCACCGACGATTCATTGGTGCCACCGTTTGTCCAAAAGAACGCCCCCGTGCGCTGTGCAAACTTGCGTTGTAAGCCGTCTGCGGCAGCGAGGTGACAAGACGTGCGAGAGTAGGACGAGCGGACACGTACACATACAGTTAATAAAAAACGTTTGCGATTTAATTACCTACTATACCCCCGTCCTGGTTTATAAGTAGGATTTAACTAATAAAATACGAATGCATGTCGCCAAAGATTATATCTTTGGAGTCGTATTTGAACATAGTTTCCAGCTATACAATTTTTGTAACATACATTAATACTTTTTTGGTTAAATTTAAGGTTATATACCAGCAAGCGTTTGCCCACAACACACACGGCTTATTCCATCACAAACAGCTCAGATGGATCAACTGTATGCCACGTATCACACACGCAACTCTAATCTGCTTCGTGCTTGATGTCTCCGACATCGCTCGCATAGTTCGTCTTATTTGCCACGTATCACTATGTCATCCTCTGCTCGCATCCCTCGGCAAGCTCTGCTCGCCGTTAGGCACCGCGACGCGCTCTATCGCGTCCGTTGGCGCGCTCTGCTCGCGTCTGTCGATGCGCTCGACTTGTGGACAGTTTTTCCTTGCGTGTTCAACTGCTATATGCATATATATGTAAATATGTATATATATATATATATATATATATATATATATGGTTGCTCGCCGTTGAGGCGACCGCGGAGCGCTCTGCTCGCGTCCTTCTGCGCACGCTCTGCCAGCGGTTGCGCGTGCGCACGATCACGTCGGGGGGGGGGGGGCATATGCATGCGGTTGCGTCGCGCGCGTTGCCACGCGATGCAGTTACGTGCGGCACGATGGAGTTATGCGCTGCAAATTAGAACTGCATCAGGGCCTGCCGATATTCGTGGTCGTCCGGCTTCCCCTTTAATTCCCGTGGCCATTATAACCTTAGTCTCTTCAACCTTTCAATCACGCCCCACAACACAACAAGCACACCCACGACGACACATATAGAGTGGATGTCCAACAGCGCTCCAATGGAGTTCGGCGAGCATAGAGTGGAGACCCACGCGAGGGAGACGGATCTCCCAGTGGTGTACACCATCGACCCGGCCGTGGTGGACGACTACATCAACAACGTTGAGCAGTTGCTTGCTGGAGAGAAGTACAAGGTGGTCGGCATCGACCTCCAGTACACCGTCGGTCGTCCCGGCATAGATCACAAGGTTGCCATTGCCCAATTGTGCATGCGCCATCATCTCCTCATCTACCACTACTACATGGCCACAAAGCCTTGCGACCATTTCAGCAGGTTTGTCAACATCACTGACTACAAGTTCGCCATGGTGGAAACCAAAGACGATGTAAATGCGCTCAGTGTTACGGGCTTGGCCTGCAAGAACCTTGTCGAAATCCGTGACCACTACAGGGTCTGGGGAAGCATGAAGAAGGACTCCCTGGTCGAGCTCGCCTCGGCCATCATCGACCCCTACTACGAAAAGATGAAGCAGGATGCTCAGAGAACAAGCCCCCTATCCTGGCACAGGGCCTGGATGCGGCAACTGGATGAACCTCACCTCAGGTTCACGGCCAAGAGCGTGTACACATGCTACGAGATGCACAGGTGGATCGTTGACATGAGGAAGTGCCTCGTTACCCAAATCGACGAGCCCAGATCGAGCCACAAGCAGAGCAAGCGTCACAAGAAGTAGATGATGATCAGATGATCGTTTATGCTAGTTAATCATGCATGTAATATATAGTTTACTTTATTGGTGTATGGAAATGTCATGTGTGTAGTAGCCACCTATGTAATTATGCATGTAATAGTTTACTTTGGTGTGTGCAAATGCCATGGTTGTAGTAGCCACCTATGTAAGTGGATGTTTAATTTGGTTATGCAAGCATGTCCTAATAAGTGTGTGTGTGTGTGTATACGTTGTTGTTGTTTTGTATGCAATCCCATCGCACAACACACACGTCTTATTAGCAGCAATAGTATGTGTTATTATCGGTATTCACACACATTCCTGATTACAGACCTGTTTGTCGCGTATCACACACATCTTGTTCATTTGAACCGTTTCTGTTCTCATGTCTCAACGCAAATAGTTCATCCGAGTGAACCGCATGCCGTATATCGCACACTCCTTTGATCTGGCTGACCGTTTCCATTGTGTTGCCTAATCACAAACAGTTCATCCGAGTGAACAGTATGCTGTACATCGCACACACCTTCATCTGGCTGCACGTTTCTTTTGTTCCTCCTCATCACAAACAGTTAATTGAGCTGAACCGTATGCCATGCATCGCACACGCAACTAAAATCTGAACCGTGTTTGATGCATCCTCCATCGCAAACGTTTTGCACCTTTTTTACGGTTTTTTTACACGACCGTTTGCGATTATGGCATCGCACACAGTTTCGCCGAAGGGTCTCTGATCGTAGTGTCGCGTTAGCAGCATCCTGCAGTAGTGGGTGAATATGTTGGGAGGCAAAACTACAAGACCCTATCTTTCTATGTGCCTAGTTGAAACTATCTGTTCATGGGTATGCAAAGTTGACTGAGAACATAGTTTGTTGGTTTTCAATAAGGTTTATGCTTTATACTTCAATGTTGTGATGAATTGTTACTTGTTCATGAGAAGTTATACGATAAAAGTTGTGTGATAAAGTAATTGTGTTGTCATATGGACACCAATACAAAGTGGCATTATACTTTTTTGTCAAATTTGAGACCAGTTTTGGTGTAATCTTTATCTTCTTACAAATGGGAGATTATTAATAATTGGGAACCAATATCGCAAACGGATTATTTTTTGAAACGTGATCGTTAGACCAACAACGGATACATGCCATTCTTCGGTTAAGCAATAAAAAGCGACAAAATTAATCATCCAAATAGAAAAAAAATATATGTGCCGCCACATGCCTCGTGTGCCGTGTGAGCAGGCGTGAGTTGACGCGACGCATGTGAGCAGTCCACCATGCAGGCACACCGGGAGGCGTGCGTGAGGTGTGTGAATTGACGAGAGGCGTGCTCACTGCGCAGTGTCTTCGGGAGGCATGTGAGTAACTGTGTGAAATGACGGTAGGCATGCCAGTAGTCCGGTGTGCAGGCTCACCGGGAGGCAAGCAGCGGTTTGACCACCGCCCGCCTCTCTCCCACTACTCCAGATTAATGGCGCGCTCGAGCAGCCACACACCCATCCTCACCACACACACAATCCTGTCTCTCCGCTAGCATCCTCGACGCCGCTCTCAGTCCTCAAAGCCTCCAATGTACGAGGATGCCGCCAAAGCGCCCCATCGGAGGGAGTGGCGACGTCGGGGCTACTGAAGCACCGGAGCACGGCGTGGAGATGGAGACAGAGGTTGTCATCACTGTCGGTGAGGTATCTAAAGGAAATATGCCCTAGAGGCAATAATAAAGTTGTAATTTTATTTTTCCTTATTCATGATAAAGGTTTATTATTCATGCTAGAATTGTATTGATCGGAAACTTAAATACATGTGTGAATACATAAACAATGACCGTGTCCCTAGTGAGCCTCTACTAGACTAGCTCGTTGATCAAAGATGGTTAAGGTTTCCTAACCATAGACATGTGTTGTCATTTGATAACGGGATCACATCATTAGGAGAATGATGTGATGGACAAGACCCATTCGTTAGCTTAGCATATGATCGTTCAGTTTATTGCTATTGCTTTCTTAATGTCAAATACATGTTCCTTCGACCATGAGATCATGCAACTCCCGGATACCAGAGGAATACCATGTGTGCTATCGAACATCACAACGTAACTGGGTGATCATAAAGATCCTCTACAGGTATCTCCAAAGGTGTCTGTTGAGTTGGCATGAATCGAGATTGGGATTTGTCACTCTGTGTATCGGAGAGGTATCTCTGGGCCCTCTCGATAATACAGCATCACAAGAATCTTGCAAGCAAAGTGACTAAGGAGTTAGTTACATGATGATGTATTATGGAGCGAGTAAAGAGACTTGCCGGTAACGAGATTGAACTAGGTATGAAGACACCGACGATCGAATCTCGGCAAGTGACATACCGACGGACAAAGGGAATTACGTATGTTGTCATAAGATTCGACCGATAAAGATCTTCGTAGAATATGTAGGAGCCAACATGGGCGTCCAGGTTCTGCTATTGGTTATTGACCGGACAAGTGTCTCAGTCATGTCTACATAGTTCTCGAACCCGTAGGGTCCGCACGCTTAACATTTGTTGATGATATAGTATTATATAAGTTATGTATGTTGGTGACCGAATGTTGTTCAGAGTCCGATAGTCTCCAACGTATCTATAATTTTTGATTGTTCCATGCTATTATATTATCTATTTTGGATGTTTTATATGCATTAATATGTTATTTTATATTATTTTTGGGACTAACCTATTAATCTAGAGCCAGGTGCCAGTTCCTGTTTTTTCCTTCTTTTAGAGTTTCGCAGAAAAGAAAAACCAAACGGAGTCCAAACGGAATAAAACCTTCACGATGATTTTTCTGGGACCAGAAGACAACCAGGAGACTTGGAGATGAAGTCGGAGGAGCCACGAGGCGGCCACAAGGACGGAGGCATCCCCAAACCACTAGAGGCATCCACGAAATCACTTTTCCGCCACCGCAACCTTCTGTACCCGTGAGATCCCATGTAGGGATCTTTTCCGGCACCCTGTCGGAGGGGGATTCGATCACGGAGGGCTTCTACATCAACTCTATTGCCCTTCTGATGAAGTGTGAGTAGTTTACCACTAACCTACGGGTCCATAGCTAGTAGCTAGATGGCTTATTCTCTCTCTTTGATTCTCAATACCATGTTCTCCTCGATGTTCTTGGAGATCTATTCAATGTAATACTTTTTTGCGGTGTGTTTGCCGAGATCCGATGGATTGTGGATTTATGACCAGCTTATCTACGAATATTATTTGAATCTTCTCTGAATTCTTTTATGCATGATTTGATATCTTTGTAATTCTGTTCAAACTATCGGTTTGGTTTGGCCAACTAGATTGGTTTTTCTTGCAATGGGAGAAGTGCTTAGCTTTGGGTTCAATCATGCGGTGTCCTTTCCCAGTGACAGTAGGGGCAGCAAGGAACATATTGTATTGTTGCCATGAGGGATATAAAGATGGGGTTTTCATCATATTGCTTGGGTTAATTCCTCTACATCATGTCATCTTACTTAATGCATTACTCCATTCTTTATGAACTTAATACTCTAGATGCATGCTGGATAGCGATCGATGCGTGGAGTAATAGTAGTAGATGCAGAATCGTTTCGGTCTACTTGACACGGACGTGATACCTATATTCATGATCATTGCCCTAGATATCGTCATAACTTTGCGCTTTTCTATCAATTGCTCGGCAGTAATTTGTTCACCCACCGTATTATTTGCTATCTTGAGAGAAGCCTCTAGTGAAAACTATGGCCCCCGGGTCTATTTTCCATCATATAAGTTTCCGATCTACTATTTTGCAATCTTTTACTTTCCGATCTATAAACCAAAAATATCAAAAATATTTACTTTATCGTTTATCTATCTCTATCATATCTAACTTTTGCAAGTGACCGTGAAGGGATTGACGGGTGCAAGTTGTTCGATTGTTTGTGCAGGTATTCGGTGATTTGTGCATTATCTCCTACTGGATTGATACCTTGGTTCTCAAACAGAGGGAAATACTTACTCTACTTTGATGCATCACCCTTTCCTCTTCAAGGGAAAAACCAGCGTAAACTGAAGAAGTAGGAGGAAGAATTTCTGGCACCGTTGCCGGGGAAATCTATGCCAAGTCAAGAAATACCAAGTACCCATCATAAACTCTCATCTCTTGCATTACATTATTCGGCATTCGCCTCTCGTTTTCCTCTCCCCCACTTCTAAAACGATTTTCGAAAAGATTTTCCCTTTTCTTCGCCCCTCTTATGTTCGTCTTCTTTGTTTGCCCTTTCATTTATCCGTTTGCTAGATTTGTTTGCTGCCACCGTGTCTGAAATTGGGGAGGTTATCACCGAAAAGGATAGTAGTAACGATGGGGGAAACTTTGATGCTGTTGCTAATACTAATCCTCATGAAGAATCAACTATTCTACACACTAAAAAGCTTCGCATAGGTAGCGAAAATATTATTTGAAAAGGGGTTTATTCAAGATTTCTTTACTTGTGCCGGTGCGCTTCCCACTTTGCGTGGATCTATTTTCCATAAAACTAGTAGTCTTGCGGATGCTATATCTTTTCTCGTAGTTAAACTTGAAAGACAATTTGTTCATATGCATCCATCCATACAAAGGAATTTTCTAGAGTTTTCTAATATTGAACATTCTTCTATTAAGCGCACCGCCACTATATTTCTAGCCCATGAGTTTAGATTTATTATGAAAGACGCTAGTGAATTTTCGCGCATTATAAAGTAGATCCTGGTCGTCCTCCCATAGAGGGAATTTTCTTTAACCAAGAGGAAATAATGCGTTTATGTTCTTTAGATCATGTTGCTTATAACGAAAATTTAAGAAAGAGGGTTCCTACCGATGTTTTAGTTGATAAGATTTCCGAGCTTAATGAAAATTTTGTCGTACAAAACAACGGATTGGGTTTCTCTCTTGGACACAAACTTATGACTTTTTGCCAAAAGAATGCTTATAATGATGAGTTGGTCATACAATACGAGGGGCCGAAGGAGGAACCAATTCCTCCTGAACTCGATCTTGGGGATTCGTATCCTATTAAATTTAGCCCTTTTGATTACTTTTGCTTACCACAAAGAAAACTTGCTGCTGAACGAAGGGAGTATGAGATGAGTTTTCGAGATTTGCCTTATCATTATTACGATTATACCTAGATCTATTCGTGTTTTATGCCTAGCTAAGGGCGTTAAACAATAGCGCTTGTTGGGAGGCAACACAATTTTATTTTTGTTTTTGCTTTTTAGGTTCTGTTTTGCAATAATAATTCATCTAGCCTCTAGTTAGATGTGGTTTTGTGTTTTAATTAGTGTTTGTGCCAAGTAAGACCTTTGGGATAGCTTACGGTGATAGTTGATTTGATCTTGCCGAAATACAGAAACTTTTGCGCTCAGTAAAAAATTTCTCATTTTTAACAGAAGCATGCTTTTGATTTGATTCTTTTTGTAGAATATTAATAAAAAAAATCTTAGGTCCTCCTAATTTTTAAGAATTTTTGGAGTTATAGAAGTATTCGAGAGTTACATATTACTACAAACTATTCTGGTTTTGATAGATTCTGTTTTCTATGTGTTGTTTGCTTATTTGATGATTCTATGGGTAGTATCGGGGGGTATGAACCATGGATAAGTTGGAATACAGTAAATATTACACCAGTAAATAAACAATGAGTTCACAACAGTACCAAAAGTGGCGATTTATTTTCTTATACTAACGGAGCTTATGAGATTTTCTGTTGAGTTTTGTGTTGTGAAGTTTTCAAGTTTTGGGTAAGGATTTGATGGACTACGGAATAAGGAGTGGCAAGAGCCTAAGCTTGGGGATTCCCAAGGCACCCGAAGGTAATATTCAAGGACAACCAAGAGCCTAAGCTTGGGGATGCCCCGGAAGGCATCCACTCTTTCTTCTTTGTCTATCGGTAACTTTACTTGAGGCTATATTTTTATTCACCACATGATATGTGTTTTGCTTGGAACGTCTTGTATGATTTGAGTCTTTGCTTTTTAGTTTGCCACAATCATCCTTGATGTAAACACCTTTTGAGAGGGACACGCATGAATCGTGATTTATTAGAATACTCTATGTGCTTCACTTATATCTTTTGAGCTAGGCAATTTTGCTCTAGTGCTTCACTTATATCTTTTTAGAGAACGGCGGTGGTTTTATTTTATAGAAATTGATGAACTCTCATGCTTCACTTGTATTATTTTGAGAGTCTTTAAACATCATGGTAATTTGCTTTGGTTATAAATTTAGTCCTAATATGATAGGCATCCAAGAGGGATATAATAAAAACTTTCATATAAAATGCATTGAATACTATGAGAAGTTTGATTCCTTATGATTGTTTTGAGATATAAAGATGGTGATATTAGAGTTATGCTAGAGAGTAATTGTGAATTTGAGAAATACTTGTGTTAAAGTTTGTGATTCCTGTAGCATGGACGTATGGTGAACCGTTATGTGATGAAGTCAGAGCATGATTTGTTTATTGATTGTCTTCCTTATGAGTGGCGGTAGGGGACGAGCGATGGTCTTTTCCTACCAATCTACCCCCCTAGGAGCATGCGCGTAGTACTTCGTTTTGATAACTAATAGATTTTGCAATAAGTATGTGAGTTCTTTATGACTAATGTTGAGTATACGCACTCTCACCCTTCCACCGTTACTAGCCTCTCTAGTGTCGCGCAACTTTTGCCGGTACCATAAACCCACCATATACCTTCCTCAAAATAGCCACCATACCTACCTATTATGGCATTTCCATAGCCATTCCGAGATATATTGACATGCAAATTTCCACCGTTCTGTTTATTATGACACGCTTCATCATTGTGATATTGCTTTGCATGATCATGCAGTTGACATCGTATTTGTGGCAAAGCCACCGTTCATAATTCTTTCATACATGTCACTCTTGATTCATTGCACATCCCAGTACACCGTCGGAGGCATTCATATAGAGTCATATTTTGTTCTAAGTATCAAGTTGTAATTCTTGAGTTGTAAGTAAATAAAAATGTGATGATCATCATTATTAGAGCATTGTCTCATGTGAGGAAAGGATGATGGAGACTATGATTCCTCCACAAGTCGGGATGAGACACCGGACGAAAAAAAGAAAGGCCAAAAAAATGGGAGAAGGTCCAAATAAAAAATGAGACAATTTGATCTCACTCTTGTTCGTGACCATGAAAGGATTGACAACTCCTTTTTCACGTTGTGTGCAAGTGTTTGTTAGTTTGTGCAGGTGCATATATTGGAGAATTTCTTGTGCCTCCTACTGGATTGATACCTTGGTTCTTAACTGAGGGAAATGCTTATCTCTACTTTGCTGCATCACCCTTTCCTATTCAAGGAAAAAATCAACACAAGCTCAAGAAGTAGCAGCGTGCATCATTAAACTCACAGAGGTCAAATAAAACAGAATGCGTATTGCGATGGACTGAATACTTAAATCTTCAGACAAAGGAATCAGTAAGATTGTAGTACTGCAAGCACTTACCTGACAAGAGGTTCGTTAGGTCGGCGTTGTGCACATACATATCAAATTCTTCTCTGAAACCTGCACGAGTCATGAAGTGATCTGATGGCCATTCGCAAGGTCGCACTAGAGCTTCCCACAGTGGGTCGAGGTCTGGCTCACGTATCGCGAGCCTTGGGGATTTCTTCTTCGAGGAACCACCTTGGAACATTTTCCTAAAAAAAATCCTCTGATTTTTTTGAAATTTTTAGTGACTGGAAATGAAAGTGAACAAAACTCAACAAAATTGATAGCAACTACTCCCACAAGTGTCTAGAGGCTATATCATGCAAGAAAACTACTTTGGACCATATAAATTTGACATGCAAGCTCAAGAACATGGTCAAGACAATGACAAAAATTTGCAATATATAAAGCACTAGAACAAAAACTAATTGGACCATTGGAGGAGTCACATACCGATGAACAAACCCCCAAAACAGTTTCGAAAATGGAGTTCTGAGCAAGGAGATCGAAAATGGCAGCAAGATGAGCAAGAAGACGAGTTTGAGCAATGGTGTGATTTTTTTCTGGAGGAAGACGAAGTGGATGGGTGGCTGGAATAACTGAGGGGGCCTACATGGGCCCCACAAGCCTCCTAGGCACGACTAGGGGGGTGGGTGCGCCCTGTGGGCTTGTGGCTCATAGGTGCACCCCCCTGGGGTGTGTTCAGTGCCAATTTTTTCAAGTATTGCATAAAAATTCATACTAAATTTTCAAGGCATTTGGAGAATTTTTATTTTCTGGTCAATTTTTACTGCATGGATAATTCAGAAAACAGTAAAATGATAGCATTTCTACTTTATTAATTCTAAATAACAGAAAGTAAAAAGTGGGTACAAGAAGTTGTGTTTACTAAATTCATCCATCTCATGCCCGTCAAAAGGAATCCATTAACAAGGTTGATCAAGTCTTATTAACAAACTTCTTTCGAATGCCATGAAACCGGAGAATCTTTGTATAACACTAGGTTCCCTCAACAGGGATATGCATGTCCCCAACAATAAGAATATCTTATTTCCTTTCAACAGTAGGAATAGGGAATACAAAACCTCCAATAGTAATTGTGGAAAATTTTCCAATAGAATTGATATTATTCACATGAGGTTGTTTTTCGGAAAGTGTACTGTATGCTCCTTAGCATTAACATGAAAAGTGACATTGCCTTTATTGCAATCAATAATAGCCCATGCAGTATTCAAGAAGGGTCTACCAAGGATAATCGACATGCTATCATCCTCGGGTATATCAAGAATAACAAAGTTCGTTAAGATAGTAACATTTGCAACTACAACAGGCACATCCTCACAAATATCGATGGGCATAGCAGTTGATTTACCAGCCATTTGCAAAGACATTTCAGTGGGCGTCAACTTATTCAAATCAAGTCTACGATATAAAGAGAGATGCATAACACTAACACCGGCTCCTAGATCACATAAAGCAGTTTTAACATAGTTTCTTTTAGTGGAGCAAGGTATAGTTGGTATTCCCGGATCTCCTAGTTTATTTGGTATTCCATCTTTAAATGTGTAATTAGCAACTATAGTGAAAATTTCAACTTCCGGCATCTTTCTTTTATTCATAACAATATCTTTCATATACTTAGCATAAGGAGGCATTTTCAGAAGGAGGGCTGATCCGGAGTCCATTCGGGGCTCTGAAGGGTGGAATTCGTCGTCGTCATCATCATCAACCCTTCTCCATCAACAATTCCATGATGCTCACAACCGGGAGTGAGTAATTCATTCGTTGGCTTGTTGGACGGTGATGAAGTTGGATGAGATTTTTCATGTAATTGAGTCAATTTGTTAGGGCTTGATCCCTAGTATCCACTATGTTATGAGATTTATGTTGTTATGACTTTGCTATGCTTAATGATTGTCACTAGGTCCCGAGTGTCATGATTTCATATCTGAGCCCTCTATGTTTTCATGAATATATTTGAGTTGTTGATCCTATCTGCTTGTTATATGCACTTGCTATTGTTCTTATCTGTAGACCCCAAAGTGGCAATAGTTGGGATACTCTTCGAGGATGACTGTAATTCGAGGAGTTCATGTATTCACCATGTGTTAATACTTTGTTCTAGTTTTCTATTAAAAGAAGGCATTAATATCCCTTAGTTTCCTTATGGACCTCGCTACCACGGGAGGGTAGGACAAAAGATATCATGCAAGTTCTTATTATAAGTAAAGGAAATATGCCCTAGAGGCAATAATAAATATGTTATTTATATTTCCTTATATCATGATAAATGTTTATTTTTCATGCAAGAATTGTATTAACCGGAAACTTGATACATGTGTGAATACATAGACAAACAGAGTGTCCCTAGTATGCCTCTACTTGACTAGCTCGTTAATCAAACATGGTTAAGTTTCCTAACCATAGACATGTGTTGTCATTTGATGAACGGGATCACATCATTAGAGAATGATGTGATGGACATGACCCATCCGTTAGCTTAGCATAAATGATCGTTTAGTTTTAGTGCTATTGCTTTCATCATGACTTATACATGTTCCTATGACTATGAGATTATGCAACTCCCGAATACCGGAGGAACACCTTGTGTGCTATCAAACGTCACAACGTAACTGGGTGATTATAAAGATGCTCTACAGGTGTCTCCGATGGTGTTTGTTGAGTTGGCATAGATCGAGATTAGGATTTGTCACTCCGTGTATCGGAGAGGTATATCTGGGCCCTCTCGGTAATGCTCATCACTATAAGCCTTGCAAGCAATGTGACTAATGAGTTAGTTGCGGGAAGATGCATTACGGAACGAGTAAAGAGACTTGCCGGTAACGAGATTGAACTAGGTATGATGATACCGACGATCGAATCTCGGGCATTAACATATCGATGACAAAGGGAACAACGTATGTTGTTATGCGGTTTGACCGATAAAGATCATTGTAGAATATGTAGGAGCCAATATAAGCATCCAGGTTCCGCTATTGGTTATTGACCGGAGATGTGTCTCGGTCATGTCTACATAGTTCTCGAACCCGTAGCGTCCGCACGCTTAACGTTCGATGACGATTTGTATTATGAGTTATGTGATTTGATGTACCGAAGTTTGTTCGGAGACCCGGATGAGATGACGGACATGACGAGGAGTCTCGAAATGATCGAGAGGTAAAGATTCATATATTGGAAGGCTATATTCAGACATCGGAAGTGTTCCGGGTGATACCGGGTCACCGGAAGGGGTTCTGGGCAACCCCCGGCAAAGATATGGGCTTAATGGGCCAAGTAAGGGAACACACCAGCCCATAAGGGGCTGGTGCACCCCCTATAGGGCCAGCCACGTGGGGAGAAAGGAAAAGGAGAGGAGGAAAAGAAAAGTATGACGTAGGACTCCTACTTCCTTCCCCTCCCCCCTCCTTCCTTTCCCCCTTGTCCAAATATGGTAAGGGGCGGGTGGACTAGGGGCCCAAGTAGGATTCCTCCTACTTGGGCGCTCCCTAGGCTGCCTCCCTCCCTCTCCCTCCTTTATATACGTGGGGAGGGCACCCCTAGAACACACATCAATTGTTCCTAGCCGTGTGCGGAGCCTCCCTCACAGTTAACACCTCGGTCATATCATCGTAGTGCTTAGGTGAAGCCCTGCGCCGGTAACATCATCATCACCGTCACCACACCGTCGTGCTGACGGAACTCTCCCTTGTCCTCAACTGGATCAAGAGCTTGAGGGACGTCATCGTGCTGAACGTGTGCTAAACATGAAGGTGTCGTACGTTCGGTACTTGGATCGGTTGGATCGCGAAGACGTTCGATTACATCAACCGTGTTACTAAATGCTTCCGCTTTTGCTCTACGAGGGTACGTGGACACACTCTCCCCACTCATTGCTATGCTTCTCCTAGATAGATCTTGCGTGATCGTAGGAAATTTTTGAAATACTACGTTCCCCAACAGTGGCATCCGAGCCAGGTCTATGCGTAGATGTTATATGCACGAGTAGAACACAAACAGTTGTGGGCGATAATAGTCATATTGCTTACCAGCAACGTCTTACTTTGATTCGGCGGTATTGTTGGATGAAGCGGTCCGGACCGACATTACATGACCACGTTCATGAGACTGGTTCTACCGACGTGCTTTGCACACAGGTGGCCGGCGGGTGTCTGTTTCGCCTACTTTAGTTGAATCGAGTTTGACTACGCCTGGTCCTTGTTCAAGGTTAAAATAGCACACTTGACGAAAAATCATTGTGGTTTTGATGCGTAGGTAAGAACGGTTCTTGCTAGAAGCACGTAGTAGCCACGTAAAACTTGCAACAACAAAGTAGAGGACGTCTAACTTGTTTTTGCAGGGCATGTTGTGATGTGATATGGTCAAGACGTGATGAGATATAAATTGTTGTATGAGATGATCATGTTTTGTTAAAGTTATCGGCAACTGGCAGGAGCCTTATGGTTGTCTCTTTATTGCATAAGATGCAAGCGCCATATAATTGCTTTACTTTATCGCTATGCGATAGCAATAGTTGAAAAAGCAATAGTTGGCGAGACGACCATGTGACGAAACAAGATAAAGATCAATATGATGGAGATCATGGTGTCATGCCGGTGACGATGGAGATCATGACGGTACTTTGGAGATGGAGATCAAAGGCACAAGATGATGATGGCCATATCATGTCACATATTTTGATTGCATGTGATGTTTATCTTTTACGCATCTTATTTTGCTTAGAACGACAGTAGCATTATGAGATGATCCCTTGCTAAAATTTCAATGTTCTCCCTGAGTATGCACCGTTGCAACAGTTTTTCGTGTTGAGACACCACGTGATTATCGGGTGTGATAAGCTCTACGTTCACATACAACAGGTGCAAGCCAGTTTTGCACATGCAGATACTCAGGTTAAACTTGACGAGCCTAGCATATGCAGATATGGCCTCAGAACACTGAGACCGAAAGTTCGAACGTGAATCATATAGTAGATATGATCAACATAGAGATGTTCAGCATTGAAAACTACTCCATCTCACGTGATGATCGGACATGGTTTAGTTGATATGGATCACGTGATCACTTAGATGACTAGAGGGTTGTCTATCTAAGTGGGAGTTCTTAAGTAATATGATTAATTAAACTTCATTTATCATGAACTTAGTCCTGATAGTTTTTGCATATCTATGTTGTAGATCAATAGCTTGCGATGTAGCTCCCCATTTATTTTTTGATATGCTCCTAGAGAAAAATAAGTTGAAATATGATAGTAGCAATGATGCGGACTGGGTCCGTAATCTGATGATTATCCTCATTGCTGCACAGAAGAATTATGTCCTTGATGCACCGCTAGGTGATGGACCTATTGCAGGAGCAGATGCAGCGTTATGAACGTTTGACAAGCTTGGTATGATGACTACTTGATAGTTTAGTGTGCCATGCTTTACGGCTTAGAACCGGGACTTCAAAAATGTTTTGAACGTCACGGAGCATATAAGATGTTCCAAGAGCTGAAATTGGTATTTCAGACTCATGCCCGAGTCGAGAGGTATGAGACCTCTGACAAGTACTTTGCCTACAAGATGGAGGAGAATAGCTCAACCCGGTGAGCATGTGCTCGTAATGTCTGAGTACTACAATTGCTTGAATCAAGTGGGAGTTAATCTTCCAGATAAGATAGTGACTGATAGAGTTCTCTAGTCACTATCACCAAGTTACTGGAACTTCGTGATGAACTATAATATGCAAGGGATGACGAAAACGATTCCCGAGCTCTTCGTGATGCTAAAATCGGCAAAGGTAGAAATCAAGAAAGAGCATCAAGTGTTGATGGTTAACAAGACCACTAGTTTCAACAAAAGGGGCAAAGGAAAAGAAAGGGAACTTCAAGAAAGAATGGTAAGCAAGTTGCCACTGTCGTGAAGAAACCCAAAGCTAGACCTAAGCCTAAAACTGAGTGCTTCTACTACAAAGGGAATGGTCACTGGAAGCGGAACTACCCCAAATACTTGGCGGATAAGAAGGATGGCAAAGTGAACAAAGGTATATTTGATATATAGATTATTGATGTGTACTAGGTATTTGATACTGATTCAGTTGCTAAGATTAGTAACTCGAAACAAGAGTTACAAAATGAACAGAGACTAGTTGAGGGCAAAGTGAAGATGTGTGTTGGAAGAGATTCCAAGGTTGATAAGATCACCATCGCATACTCCCTCTACCTTCGGGATTAGTGTTGAACCTAAATAAATGTTAGTTGGTGTTTGCGTTGAGCATGAATATGATTGGATCATGTTTATTGCAATACGGTTATTCATTTAAAGTCAGAGTTGTTCTGTTTACGTGAATAAATACCTTCTATGGTCATACACACAATATAAATGGTTTATTGAATCTCAATCGTAGTGATACACATATTTATAAAATTGAAACCAAAAGATGCAAAGTTAATAATGATGGTGCAAATTATTTGTGGCACTACCGTTTAGGTCATATTGGTGTAAAGAGCATGAAGAAACTCCATGCTGATGGGCTTTTGAAATCACTTGATTATGAATCACTTGATGCTTGCGAACCATGCCTCATAAGCAAGATGACTAAAACTCCGTTCTCCGGAACAATGGAGCAAGCCATTGACTTATTGGAAATAATACATAACGATGTATGCGGTCCGATAAGTGTTGAGGCTCGCGGCGGGTATCATTATTTTTTGACCTTCACAGATGATTTGAGCAGATATGGGTATATCGAATTAATGAAACATAAGTCTGAAACATTTGAAAAGTTCAAAGAATTTCAGAGTGAAGTGGAAAATCATCGTAACAAGAAAATAAAGTTTCTACGATCTGATCATGGAGGCGAATATATGAGTTACGAGTTTTGTCTTCATTGGAAAGAATGTGGAATAGTTTCGCAACTCACGCCACTTGGAACACCACAGCATAATGGTGTGTCCGGACGTCGTAATCGTACTTTATTGGACATGGTGCGATCTATGATGTCTCTTACCGATTTACCACTATCATTTTGGGATTATGCATTAGAGACAGCTGCATTCACGTTAAATAGGGCACCATCTAAATCCGTTGAGACGACACCGTATGAACTATGGTTTGGCAAGAAACCAAAGCTGTCGTTTCTTAAATTTTGGGGTTGCGATGCTTATGTGAAAAAGTATCAAACTGATAAGCTCGAGCCCAAATCGGAGAAGTGCGTCTTCATAGGATACCCAAAAGAAACTGTTGGGTACACCTTATATCACAGATCCGAAGGCAAGATATTTTGTTGCTAAGAGTGGATCCTTTCTAGAGAAGGAGTTTCTCTCGAAAGAAGTGAGTGGGAGGAAAGTGGAACTTGATGAGGTAATTGTACCTTCTCCCGAATTGGAAGTAGTTCATCACAGAAATCAGTTCCAGTATTCCTACACCAATTAGTGAGGGAGCTAATGATGATGATCATGAAACTTCAGATCAAGTTACTACCGAACCTCGTAGGTCAACCAGAGTACGGTCCACACCAGAGTGGTACGGTAATCCTGTTCTAAAAGTAATGTTACTAGACCATGACGAACCTACGAACTATGAGGAAGCGATGATGAGCCCAGATTCCGCGAAATGGCTTGAGGCCATGAAATCTGAGATGGGATCCATGTATGAGAACAAAGTATGGACTTTGATTGACTTGCCCGATGATCGGTGAGCCATAGAGAATAAATGGATCTTCAAGAGGAAGATGGACGCTGATGGTAGTGTTATTATCTACAAAGCTTGACTTGTCGCAAAAGGTTTTCGACAAGTTCAAGGTGTTGACTGCGATGAGATTTCTCACTCGTAGTGATGCTTAAGTCTGTCCGAATCATGTTAGCAATTGCCACATTTTATGAAATCTGGCAAATGGATGTCAAAAACTGCATTCCTTAATGGATTTGTTAAAGAAGAGTTGTATATGATACAACTAGAAGGTTTTGTCGATCCTAAAGGTGCTAACAAAGTGTGCAAGCTCCAGCGATCCATTTATGGACTGGTGCAAGCTTCTCGGAGTTGGAATATACGCTTTGATAGTATGATCGAAGCATATGGTTTTATACATACTTTTGGAGAAGCCTGTATTTACAAGAAAGTGAGTGGGAGCACTACAACCTTTCTGATAAGTATATGTGAATGACATATTGTTGATCGGAAATGATGTATAATTTTCTGTAAAGCATAAAGGAGTGTTTGAAAGGAGTTTTTCAAAGAAAGACCTCGGCGAAGCTGCTTACATATTGGGCATCAAGATCTATAGAGATAGATCAAGACGCTTGATAAGATTTTTCAATGAGTACATACCTTGACAAGATTTTAAAGTAGTTCAAAATGGAACAGTCAAATAAGGAGTTCTTGCCTGTATTGCAAGGTGTAAAGTTGAGTAAGACTCAAAACACGACCATGGCAGAAAATAGAAAGAGAATGAAAATCATTCCCTATGCCTCAGCCATAGGTTCTATAAAGTATGTTGTGTTGTGTACCAAACCTATTGTGTACCTTGCCATGAGTTTGGCAAGGGGGTACGATATTGATCCAGGAGTGGATCACTGGACATCGGTCAAAATTATCCTTATAAGACTAAGGAGATATTTCTCGGTTATGGAGGCGATAAAGGGTTCGTTGTAAAATGTTACGTCGATGCAAGCTTTTACACCGATCTGGATGACTCTGAGTCTCAATCTGGATACATATTGAAAGTGGGAGCAATTAGCTAGAGTAGATCCATGCAGAGCATTGTAGACATAGAAAATTTGTAAAATACATACGACTCTGAATGTGGCACACCTGTTGACTAAACTTCTCTCACAAGCAAAACATGGTCACACCTTAGTACTCTTTGGGTGTTAATCACATGGCGATGTGAACTAGATTATTGACTCTAGTAAACCCTTTGGGTGTTAGTCACACGGCGATGTGAACTATAGAGTGTTAAATCCCATGACGATGTGAACTATTGGTGTTAAATCACATGGCGATGTGAACTAGATTATTGACTCTAGTGCAAGTGGGAGACTGAAGGAAATATGCCCTAGAGGCAATAATAAATATGTTATTTATATTTCCTTATATCATGATAAATTTTTATTATTCATGCTAGAATTGTATTAACCAGAAACTTGATACATGTGTGAATACATAGACAAACAGACAGTCCCTTGTATGCCTCTACTTGACTAGCTCGTTAATCAAAGATGGTTAAGTTTCCTAACCATAGACATGTGTTGTCATTTGATGAACGGGATCAAATCATTTGAGAATGATGTGATGGACATGACCCATCCGTTAGGTTAGCATAGATGATTGTTTAGTTTTATTGCTATTGCTTTCATCATGACTTATACATGTTCCTCTGACTATGAGATTATGCAACTCCTGAATACCGGAGGAACACCTTGTGTGCTATCAAACGTCATAACGTAACTGGGTGATTATAAAGATGCTCTACAGGTGTCTCCGATGGTGTTTGTTGAGTTGGCATAGACCGAGATTAGGATTTGTCACTCCGTGTATCGGAGAGGTATCTCTGGGCCCTCTCAGTAATGCTCATCACTATAAGCCTTAAAGCAATGTGACTAATGGGTTAGTTGCGGGATGATGCATTACGGAACGAGTAAAGAGACTTGCCGGTAATGAGATTGAACTAGGTATGATGATACCGACGATCGAATCTCGGGCAAGTAACATACCGATGACAAAGGGGACAACGTATGTTGTTATGCGGTTTGACCAATAAAGATCTTCGTAGAATATGTAGGAGCCAATATGAGCATCCAGGTTCCGCTATTGGTTATTGACCGGAGATGTGTCTCAGTCATGTCTACATAGTTCTCGAACCCGTAGAGTCCGCACGCTTAACTTTCGATGACGATTTGTATTATGAGTTATGTGATTTGATGTACCGAAGTTTGTTCGGATTCCCGAATGAGATTACAGACATGACGAGGAGTCTCGAAATGGTCGAGAGGTAAAGATTCATATATTGGAAGGCTATATTTGGACACCGGAAGTGTTCCGGATGATACCGGGTCACCGGAAGGGGTTCCGGGCAACCCTCGGCAAAGATATGGGCTTAATGGGCCAAGTAAGGAAACACACCAGCCCACAAGGGGATGGTGCGCCCCCTATAGGGCCAGCCACGTGGGGAGAAAGGAAAAGGAGAGGAGGAAAAGGAAAGTATGAAGTAGGACTCCTACTTCCTTCCCTTCCCCCCTTGTCCAAATATGGTAAGGGGGCCGAATCGACTAGGGGCCCAAGTAGGATTCCTCCTACTTGGTCGCGCCCTAGGCTGCCTCCCTCCCTCTCCCTCCTTTATATACGTGGGGAAGGCACCTCTAGAGCACACATCAATTGTACCTATCCGTGTGCGGCGCTTCCCTCACAGTTAACACCTCGGCCATATCGTCGTAGTGCTTAGGCGAAGCCTTGCGCCGGTAACATCATCATCACCGTCACCACGCCGTCGTGCGACATAACTCTCCCTCGTCCTCAACTGGATCAAGAGCTCGAGGGACGTCATCGTGCTGAACGTGTGCTGAACATGGAGGTGACGTACGTTCGGTACTTGGATCGGTTGGATCGCGAAGACGTTCGACTACATCAACCGCGTTACTAAACGCTTTCGCTTCCGGTCTACCAGGGCATGTGGACACACTCTCCCCGCTCGTTGCTATGCTTCTCCTAGATAGATCTTGCGTGATCGTAGGAAATTTTTGAAATACTACGTTCCCCAACAATAAGCACACATGACTATATACGAAATACATGCCTACATTACATTGATGAATTGGAAATATTGTGTATCGTTCTAGGTTGTGACTATTATATGATAAATATCATCCAACACAAATATCCACCGCTGATCCAATCCCTATGCTTTTCTTATATTGGTCTTTGCTAAGTTAATTACCTTCATTGCTGCTGCTGTCACAAACACTACAAATTGCTTCTTTTATTGTGCTGCTAAACACTTTACTATAGAAATATAATCTCCCAGACGTGGTTAATTGACAACTCAACTGCTAAGGCTCATAAATATTCTTTGCCTCCCCTTGTGAATAATCAATAAATTTGGGTGAAATACTACTCTCGAAGACTGTTACGATCTCCTATACTTGCGGATTATCAAGCCCTCCCAAGCAAGAACCACAAAATGAAGCAAGAAGGAGGCCAGCATGCGCGACATTCGGCGTTCATGATAAGACAATGCATTTAAACGACAACAAAACTGCCTTATAACAGAAAAAACCAAACAACCCACGACCCACACCGATTGGGATACCCCAACCCGCACATGCCAAATACCTTCCAAACGATCCGATCATGAAACACCCCGACGCACCGGGTCCGACCAACGCAGCACTGGCCACCCGACCTCTTGTCATTGCGGCCCCTGGTCGGATGGCCCTCAAAGTCATCTAGCCTGCCAACGCAACCCTTGTCGGATGGCCCTTTGGACCAGCAGACACATACCGCCCTCAGCCTACCACGCACGAGGGCACGACCGGCACGGGCAAGGCAACCCGACAGGCGCCGAATAACTGACAACTCGGCCCGGGTAAGCACGTCGCGCGCAAGGCATCAGGCGAGACATGCATGCGGGCGAGACCGAAAACACGACATGATGGTGGCCCCGGCCTCGCCTGCACCCCGTCGACATCTCGCCCAGGGACGCTCACACAAGGCGGATACCCCAGCATCCTTTATAGGAGTAGATATACAGATGAACTATGCAATCTCCTTTTCCAACCCTGTATTGTCTTGATCTATTTTACTTCTTTTTCTCGAATACAATTTACTTCTTTCTTTCTCTCTTCTGACTCCTGACTTGGTAACATATAATAAAAAGATGGTGTGCATTGCTTGATGCAGAGACCGAGTCTTTCTCTTTTTCAAAAAAAAAAAAAGAAGATAGTAAATTAAAAAAAGTATGCACAAAATAGAGCATGTTAATGTTCGCGTACTTGGACTCCCGGAGGATATAAACACGCGCACACGGGATAGAGACAACTTATTACGACCTTGTGCCCGAGAGATAAGGATGCAGATGCAGCAGAGTCTATCTCAATGAATTGTGTTGATTCATGTATATCATCCATCTCATCTAAAAAAAATGTATATCATCCATCTACCCGCAAAAAAAAGTATATCATCCTTCAACTCTGGTTCATAAATAGGATAATAAGTCTACAAAATTTAGAATACGACCGAGTTGTAAGTTCTAAACAAGAGCTGTCGCAAATGAATATACATAATCTTAACCGTGCGTGCATTCACCATGACAAGTATATATATACGTGCATTTCGTCCAGCACGCATGCAGAGTTCTATTGTTCTACGCACCTTATCCGAGTTTGACCACAATCCTGAGAGTTTTTCAGAGCATCTTCAACAGACGGGCGATGCGCGGTGCACAAAAAACGCTTACAACATCATTTATGCAAGTTTTTACGCGTCGCGGAGCGCTGGCTTCAGAGGCCACTGCAAGATAGAGCACGTGTGAGCCGCTCCAGCAGATGCGCTATATTTGTTCTTTTTTTTACCACGACTAACATATAGGCATAGATAGATAAAAATAATAGATAGATAGATTTAAACAATAGATAAATAGTACATAGATAGAAAGGGTAGATAAAAAACAATACATAGATAGTGTGTAAATAGTCCATAGCCTCCTCCTACGATAGAAAAAACGATGGATAAAAAAATTACTCATCGTCCTCCTTCGATGTCACAATGAAGGCGTCAAGGTACCGCTCGTCTTTAGAGTCACAGGACGACGCTGCTCCTAGCTCCATGTTGAACTGAGCGGCCGCCTTCCGCGTACGGCAGGCGGCTCGCTCTGCCCTCCTCTCCTCCCTCTCCGCTCTCCTTTTCGCGGCAAATTTGACAATTTTGACCTCGGGACGAAATCATTTCACGGAATGAACTGCCCGTGAAACTATTTCACACCCATGACCTTTTTGTGTAGCGCCCGCCACGACGGCGCCACACCCTACGGTGCAGCGCCTAGCTCGGGGGCGTTGCACTCTAGTCCACCGTGGCAGCCCCTGGGCCCGCACCCAGCAGTGCAACGCCTCCGAGCTAGGCGCCACACATGTAATGTGCAGCGCCTAGCCCTCGGGCGCTGCACTGTGACTTAGATCCAGCCGCGCGCGCTAGCCGTCCCCAACCCACCCTATTACCAGTTACAGAACAGCGGCGGCGGCGGCCCTCTCCTCTCCCCCTCTCAATCCCCTCTCCCAAATCCTTCAGATCTGACGATTTGGCCCGTGGATTCCTTCACCAATCCATCATAGAAGGTACTTTTCTCCGATCCCCTTCTTTCTATCCATAGAATGTATGCTATTTCGGAGATTTGAGGAACCTTTGTTTGAATCTTGCATGTATTAGATTTGGGGAACTTTTGTTTGAATCTTGCATGTATTAGATTTGGGGAACCCTTGTTAGATTAGAACGTGGTTTGGATACATAGGTTGACATGTTATTTATATAGTTTGGATACATAGGTTGACATTTTATTTATATGGAAAAGATATTTGTATTGAATCTTGCATGAAGTAGGCTTAGTTTAGTTTATTGAAATCACATCTGTATTGGCAAGAATGGTTTGGATACATATGCTTTGAAATTTGCATGTAGTAGCCGTACTTTAGTTTTTTTGTATTCAAAAGATAATCGTGTTGACAAGAAAGCTTTCTTGCAAATTGTTAGGATGGTTTGGCTTCTCAATGATCATTGGGACCTACAACACCGGTCGTATGCTATGTCGGTGAAGCAGCGGGTAATAATGAAAGTTGCCGGTGTTATGAATTTCGTGTTTTTTTTCAAACACATACCCTCCATATGTAATGATTTGTTTGTTTGCTTGTAGGAGCTTGCACCTGTGAAGCTTCGGGCTCACGGGTCAACCTTGGGTGGATGCGCTATGATGAGCGGTACACGCCATATGTTAGGGAGATAGGACTTCTCCCTTTCATTCAGTTGGTCAGCCGGTCGACGCCACCCAACAATGCTCCGGACTCACCGCGCTTTATTGTTCATTGCAGGCCGGAGACACACAGTTTCCATCTTCGGACCGGGGAGATGACCGTGACGCTCTAGGATATAGCTATGATCACCGGTCTTCCTATCGATGCGAATCCTCTATGTATGAGCACCAATTTTGATGGGTGGCGCGAGCAAATGCTTGCCCTTATCGGTATGGTTCCTCCGGATCCTTGGGAACCAGAAGTAGAAGGCAAGAAGAAGGAAAGAGTCGCAGCCGGTGCTACTTTCACGTGGATTGTATCGAACTTGATTTGCCACGAGGATGCTAATGAGGACACGGTGAAGACATATGCTCGTGTCTACATGTGGTACGTGATATCCAGGACTATGTTTGTTGATGGCACAGGCAAGAATGCTCCATGGCACCTAGCTTGGAGGCGCCACACTCCACAGTGCAACGTCTACCTGCCAGGCGTTGCACTGTACAATGTGGCGCCTCCAGGCTAGGCACCACATAGGTCTGTAACTTGTCCAACTTTCTGTTGCTCCCTGGATAGTTACAGACCTGTGTGCACTCCATAGTGCAACGCCTAGCACGCAGGCGCTGCACTATGGAGTGTGACGCCTCCAGTCCAGGCGCTGCACAAACACTTAGCAAAAATTTTGGCCCAAACTGGAGGCCTACCTTCTATTGCTCTCTAGATAGCTACAGACCAGTGCAGTGCCTAGCTTGGAGGCGCCACACTCCATAGTGCAGCGCCTGGGAGCTAGGCGTTGCACTATGGAGTGTGAAGCCTCCAGGCTAGGCGCGGCACAGGTCTGTAGCTTGACCTTCTACATTGCTCTGGATAGCTACAGACCGGTGCGACACCTAGCTTGGGCGTCGCACTCCATAGTGCAGCGCCTGGCGCTAGGCGTTGCACTATGGAGTGTGGCGCCTCAAGCTAGGCGCCACAGTGTCTGTAGCTTGACATACCTTCTATTGCTCTCTGGATAGCTACAGACCAGTGCAGCACCTAGCTTGGAGGCGTCGCACACCATAGTTCAGCGCCTGGGCGCGAGGCGTTGCACTATGGAGTGTGACACCACCGGGCTAGGCGCTGCACAGGTCTGTATCATGACATACCTTTGCTGCTCTCGGATAGCTACAGACGGTCTGCAGCGCCTAGCTTGGGCGCCACACTCCACAAAGGCAACGCCCTATGGCTAGGCGTTGCACTTGGACTTGGTGAATTTTTAGCATATGCAAATATAGTAAGATGATGTGAAGTAGGATTGATACATAGCAATCTAACAAGCTGTGAAGAGAACATATGCACGAAGTAGTTCACGACATATAGTAGTTCATAACACATAGTACTTCACGACACATAGTAGTTCTTACAACCAAATCGAGGAGGAGACATAGTAGTTCACGACACATAGTAGTTATTACAACCAAATCGAGGAGGAGACATAGTAGTTCACGACACATAGTAGTTCACAACCAAATCGAGGAGGAGACATAGTACTTCATGACACATAGTAACTTTATTGGGTAGAGCAAGGCCCCTTTCCCTTCTTCTTCTTCCTCTCTTCTTCCTCTTCCTCCTCCCTCTTTCTTATGAGGCGAGCCTCCTTAACCACCCTTTCCATGAATATCTGATTGTCCCTCTCTTCTTTTTCAGCTGCAATTACCCAAAGCTTCATGGTTTTTTCTTGAAAATCCTTTAGACGCTTCTTCTGTGCCTCCTCACATTTCCTCACCAACGCTTCCTCCTGTAGCGACCTGACCCAAAATAGGTCAAATCTCTGTGTCTGTACCATCCCAAGATCATGCTGGTACTCACAGTACATTGATGAAATAATCAAAGTTCAATCACACCTGAATTTATTACACGATTCTCATATAGAGTCTTTATTACAATAGAATAAATTCGGCCAAAGGCCAACTCATGAGAAATAAACTAGTAAAGGCTGCTTGAAGCCTTGAGACGAAATAAGCGAGTCCATCCGACTCCAAAGGGCAACCGCCAAGCGGAGCGTAGCCTCACTCTGATCGGAATAAACCTCTCGCAACATAAGGCGTTGCAGCCGTGTAGGTCGACTTTTTGACTAAGGCGGCAAATCATGAAGAGGATAACAATAATAAAATTTCTAACACTATATGCATTTTTGGCTGTGGGGCTCTAAGTTTCATCATTTTGCGAAAAGCCAATTTTTCCCTACTACAGTGGACTTGCTTGCAAATTACTACAAATTGTTGGTAGTTATTGAGATGGTTCCGCCAACCAATATCTCATGCCCAAATTATTAAGTCATAACCCCTCAATTAATTTATTAGTTTTAGTGTTGAGATTTCGAATACTTCCAAGTTCCAGAGGCTCAAATTGTCCGTAACCGGGGACACGGCTAATCGATTAGATCTTTAACTCTGCAGAGGTTTGTACACTTTACCTGCAAGAATCATTCCCTCCTTTTAAGTCTTCGCACTTCAGGGTGTTTGAAGACGGGATGAATGAAACAGGGTCTTCCGAAGAGTTCTTCCGCCACCGCCGGGTACCCATCCAATCCTACCGTTCTTCTACATCTCGTAGTACCAGCCGATAGCGTCACTACTAGGGTTGACCCAGCAGAGCCCATAATGGCTTGCGGCTGCACAAGTAAGCTTCCGGTCAATGGGGCATCCATCCGTCTCTTCGTGGCTGGGTGAAGCTTTCCGCAAGATGTCATGGCACTTCTCCATGCATCCCGGCCAACCACTGGGTTCTCCAGGGTGCCCGTCAACCGTCCTCCACCCAGTAGTGAATTCCGAAGTCCATCTTGAGCATTGAAGTTCATGGGGTTGTCATCATCTTGACTCTCACATCTTGCTTATGAATTCACTCAACCAACCCCGTCTACGAGCATAGCAAAAGTAAACTACTTCTTCCCGGGTCATGGTAACAAGGGGAATTGGTTCATCCTACCACATGATACTACTCAAGATTATAACTTCAAAATTTCAACTACTGCATGCATGGTGGGGAGGTAGTATTCTAATGCAATAAAAATCATAGGTATTGTAAGAACATGATCAATGACTTGCCTTGCTGACGATCTTCGTAAGCTAGGGATTCGTAGTAGCAAGCTTCGCACTCCGGAAAGTCTACCGAGACAAACAATAATCACAATAAGCATATAGCATATGATCACTTAGCACAATAGCATAGTAATATAGCACACCAAAACAAACGAATCAAAAACCCAAAGAAAACTCAAGAAAACCAACTCAAAGTTTTCCTACTTCAAGCAACAACTAAAAAATAGTTTTACATAACAAAAAATTTCTCAACATAACCTAAGCATGAGTTTATGTTAACTTAACAGAAAAGAATGCATTAAGCAACTAGGAGCACAAAGAATCAATTTAAAAGCTATTATAAAACTCCTATTAGGCCTAATTCAATTTCTATTAAGAAAAAATCAAATAAAAGTTTTATTTATTATAAATAAAAGTTCATCCTCTAAGGTGACAGAAACTAACCTAGAATAATCAATCACATGTGAAAAATAAATTTATTTGCTAATTAAAATAATAGGAAAGCAGTAGCTAGTTAATTAATTAAGAATAACATGATTCTGCTAGAAACTAATTTTTTTATTAATCCTAAAATGCCCAAATTAATTCCTACGGTTAGGTAATGTCAAAACAAAGTTGGGACAAAAAGAATCATTAAAAAATAAATTTCCTAACTCATTTTATAACAGATTTACTATTCTGACTAAATCTAAAATAAATTAATTTTAAATAATTTTAACATAGCTAATTATATTTTCTACAGAAACTATAAGAAATTTTCAAACCAACAAAAAAAGAATCACTTAAAAATATTAAGTAGAATAAAAGATATGAATTTTTCAAATCTGAAACTATTCTGTTAAAACAGAAAAACGAAAATAAAGAAAAATGGCCTAATGGGCCTAACCTACGCACTGAGCGTAATATAACTAAATGGGCCCTAGGGTTAAACAAATCGGGCCGATCTAAATAAAAACCCTAACTTAAACTAAACCGGAACGAACCGGAGAAAAACCCGGTTCACTAATGAACCTAATAAAACCCATACCCCTTCGGGGGTTCTAATCTAAGCCGTATAAAGAAGATCGGACGGCGGGAGGGGTTCCGCGAGGTACCGGTGTTCGACGGCGGCGAGGCTCGGGCGAAAAGGCCGTCG
This sequence comes from Aegilops bicornis, assembly GCA_021605145.1. NCBI lineage: Eukaryota > Viridiplantae > Streptophyta > Magnoliopsida > Poales > Poaceae > Aegilops > Aegilops bicornis. The sequence goes on along the minus strand of CM038675.1, from coordinate 354,746,906 downwards.
GCGTCTCCGGTGGTCGGGGGCGTCGGCGGAGGGCTCCGGCGGGTGCGGCGCGACGAGGGGGTGGTTCTGGTGGAGTCGACGGGGCTCGGGGTGGACTAGGGCGTCGGCGGCGAGGCAAATGGCGGCGGTGGTGTGCTCGGGCTCCGGCGAGCGCTGCAGCGAGGGAGAGAGGGTCCGGCGAGGGGGCGAGGGGGGGAATGGGGTGCGAGGAGGGGTTTATATAGGCGGGGGCGACGGCGTGCGCAAGGGGGTGAATCGGGAGGAGATCGAATCCGGATCCTTCGGGATCCGGCATGGGCGGCGTGAGGTGGCGTGGCGAGGAAGACGACGGTGGGGGCCCGCTGTCGGTGAGAGAGGAGCGGGCGACGGTCGGTCGACCGACGCAGCACTGCTTTGTGAAGGTCGGTCATACTGGGCCGCTCGGCTGGGGCCGGGTTGGCCTGGCTATGTTGCCTCGGCTACCGGTCAATAACACTGGCTGGGCGCTTTGAGGTCTTTTCCTTTCTTTTTTTTTTGAAAAATAAAAACAGAGATATAAAATATAAAATATAAATATTTTATATAGGACATATATATATCAAAATGATCAGGGGAATATTCCCTATCATTTGAACATTTTTCCAGGGGCAAAATCCAAAGTTTATAAAAAAATCATTTTTTCCAAAATTCAAATAAAACTTAAATTTGAATTCAAAACTTTTGGCATTGTTTTCCTCCGATATTTTTGGAGTGTCATGTTTACTCCTCTCATACTTTTGCTCAAGTATTTATCAGGCATAGTTTTTGAAATGATTCCCACTTGCCAAAGTTTGAATTCAAATTCCAAAACTCAAAATCTTCTGAAACTCCAAATGGCACTCAAATTCAAACAGAATGCATAGATGCTTAGCTATAATTGTAAAACATACCAAATAGGAAATTTGGGATGTTACAAACCTACCCACCTTAAGATGAATCTCGCCCTCGAGATTCGGGTTGGCTAGCAAATAGGTGCGGGAGGTCTCGAAGAAGGTCTTCTTGGCGCTCCCAGTGGCTTCTTCCTCGGAGTGATGACTCCACGGCACCTTGCAAAACTTGATGACCTTCTTTGCGGGTGACTCTGCTCGCAGTCTCGAGAATTCAGACGGGTTTCTCCTTATAAGTCAGATCCTTTGTCAAGCTGTATGGCCTCTAGGGGCACCTTGTGTCTCTCAACGGAATATCGGCCATGTCGGCATGACACTTCTTGGTGAGAAACATGGAAGACATCATGAACTCCGGACAATCCTTCCGGCAATTCCAACTTGTAAGCAACTTCTCCACGACGTTCGAGGATTTTGTAGGGGCCAATGAATCGGGGTGCTAACTTTCCTTTGACACCAAACCTCTTGATTCCACGAAGTGGAGACACACGAAGATATGCTCGGTCTCCTGCTTCGTATGTTACTTCCTTGCGTTTACTGTCGGCATAACTCTTCTGTCTCGACTGTGCTATCTTGAGTCTATCCCGAATCAGCTTGACTTTCTCTTCGGAATCTCTGATAAGATCGGAACCGAAAAGTGATCGATCTCCAACACCATCCCACAAAGAATGGTGTTACGCACCTCCTTCCGTATAGTGCTTGAAAGGGGCCATCTTCAAAATTTGGGTGATAGCTGTTGTTGTATGAGAACTCGCATATGGCAAATTATCATCCCGGCTAGATCCATAGTCTAGCACACAAGCTCTCAACATGTCCTCCGAATCTGGTTGACTCTCTCGGTGCATCCATCATCTGCGGATCAAAAGTTGTCTTTGAATTCCAGCCTCGTACCCAAAGTTTCATGCAACTGATTCCAAAACTTTGAGGTAAATTGTGTTCCTCTATCGACACGATACTCCTCGGAACTCCATGCGGACATACGATCCTGGTCATGTATATCTTGGCCAACTTAGCACTGGTATAGGTAGTCTTCACGGAATGAAGTGAGCTACCTTGGTCAAACGATCAACCACTACCCAGATAGAATCATAACCTGAACGGGTCTGGGCAATCCTGTGATAAAATCCATTCCAAGTTTTTCCCATTTCCAATCGGAATCGGCAAAGGTTGGAGTAACCTGGGCTTCCGATGTTACGCCTTTACTCGTTGACAAACATCGTGACATCGCTATGTACTCGGCGATATCCTTCTTCATACATCCACCGTAAACTTTCCTTCAAATCCAGATACATCTTGGTGTTACCGGGTGAATCGAGTACGGTGAATCACGAGCCTCTGAAGAATTAGCTTCACGAGTTCGGGATCATTGGGCACATAAATACGATCCTCAAACCATATAGCTCCGTGTTCATCCTTACGGAACCCTTTAGCTTTTCCTTCATTCATCTTTTGCTTTATCTCATCAATTTCCTTGTCCGACTTCTGAGCTTCACGAATCTTTTCGGCCAAAGTGGACTGAACTTCCAGAGTTGCAACATATCCTCTCGGAACTATCTCCAGTCGGAGATCTCTGAGGTCATCGACTAACTCCTGGGGTAATCCTCCTGCTGTAAGAGTATTCACATAACCCTTACGGCTCAAAGCATCTAGTACAACATTAGCCTTACCTGGATGGTAATGCAATCTCATGTCATAGTCCTTGATTAACTCTAGCCATCTCCTCTGCCTGAGGTTCAACTCTTTCTGCATGAAAATATACTTCAAGCTCTTGTGATCTGTGTAAACATCACAACGGTTTCCGATGAGGAAATGTCTCCAGGTCTTGAGTGCATGCACTACGGCTGCTAACTCCAAATCATGTGTGGCATAATTCATCTCATGAGGTCGTAGCTATGCGGAGGTATAAGCTACAACTTTTCCTTCCTGCATGAGTACTCCTCCGAGTCCCTGACGAGAAGCGTCACAATATACCTGGTAATCCTTGTGTATGTCCGGCAAAATTAGCACTGGGGCTGTAACCAAACGTTTCTTCAATTCCTGAAAACTGGCTTCACAATCCTCGGTCCAAATGTACTTGGCTTCCTTCTTCAACAGCTCAGTCTGGGCTTGGCAATATTCGAGAAGTTCTCAATAAACCTCCGATAATATCCTGCGAGTCCGAGAAAACTGCGGATCTCCTTGATCGAGGTGGGTGATCGCCAATCGGTGATCGACTCAACCTTGGCGGGGTCATTGCTATTCCTTCTCCTGAAATAACATGTCCGAGGAATCCAACTTCCTTCACCAAAATTCACATTTGCTTGAACTTGGCATACAACCGATGTTCTCGAAGTTTCTCGGAACTAGACGCATAAATGTTCCTTATGCTCTTCCTCGCTCTTGGAGAAAATCAGTATATCATCGATGAACACCACGACAAACTTGTCCAGATATTCCATAAATACCTTGTTCATCAAATTCATGAAGTATGCAGGAGCATTAGTCAATCCAAATGACATGACGGTATACTCATATAAACCATACCGGTGGTGAATGCTGTTTTGGGTATATCCTTTTCACGGATCTTCAATCGATGATACCCTGATCGAAGATCGATCTTGGAGAATACCTTGGCTCCAACTAGCTGATCAAATAGATCATTAATCATCGGCAGAGGGTACTTGTTCTTGATGGTCACCTCGTTTAGCGAACGATAATCCACAACCATTCTCTAGGTTCCATCCTTCTTCTCTACCAAAAGAACTGGGGCTCCCCATGGTGATGAGCTTGGCCGAATATATCCTTTCTCCAATAACTCATTAATTTGATCCTTGATCTCCTTCAATTCGTTCGGTGGCATCCGATAAGGTCTCTTGGATATTGGGGCTGTCTTGGCAATAACTCAATCGGAAATTCAATGTCTCGGTCGGTGGCATTCTGGTAATTCCTCTGGAAACACATCGGGAAAATCTTGCACTCTGGCACTTCCTCTGAACAACTCCCGTGAGGGAATTCACTGATTCTTCATCCGGCTATGCACGGCTACATACTTGATCCTCTTACGCTCCGGGGTGGTGAGCGAGAATAGACTTCTTGAGCACGATCTATGTTTCCTTGAACTTTGTCAACCAATCCATGCCTAGGATTACATCCAAGGTCCAGGTTTCCAACACTATGAGGTCTCAAGGGAAATTTATGATTTCCGATGTTGAGGGTTGCATGACAGCCTAAGCACGCCATCATTTCTCCTCTGCGGAATCGACGCCAAGGGGGCTTCTAAGGGTTTTAGTGGGCAACCCGTACTTTTCCACAACTACCCTTGATATGAATGAATGCGTTGCACCGTAATCAAAGAGTACCAATCTTGAACGTGAATTCAATAAAACTTACCAACCACGATTGTTCCGGCTGATCATAGACGTCCTCCACGTCAATGTGGTTCACTGAGCACGAGGGAAAGGGTTGGGCTTCTTTCTTTGAGCTTCCATTGCCGTTTCCATTCCTCTGCTTGGCCTCCGGGCAGTCGGTGGCATAGTGCCCTGTTTTACGGCACTTGAAGCAGTGATGTGGCTCAGATCCTTGAGCCGGGTAGGGCGATCAGATTGCCATTACTGCTTCCATTGCCATGGCCATTGCACGACTTGTTGTCCTGGTTGCGGTTGTTCCCATTCCTCCATGGTTATGACCTCCATGGTTGTGATGGGTATGCCCTCCCGAGTATGGGGCATATCGGGCTTCTGCTGAGCTCTGAGTTGTGCTTCCCACAGGCTGTACTTCCGCTATGCGGCTTCAATCTGCTTTGCTTGCCTTCAAGTATGGTGGCCTTGTCTACCAGCTCACGGTAGTTGGTGAAAGTAGCCACCATAAGCTGCATGCCCATTCATCATTGAGTCCCTCGAGAAACTTCTCACCGCTGCGGCATCTGTGGCCACATCATCCGGGCATAGCGAGCTAACTTGCTGAACTCATCCACGTCTTTGCACCACAAGACGGTTCCCCTGGCGTAAGTTGCGGAACTCACGCTTCTTGAGACTCATGGCTCCGGTGAAACATGAGCGGTGCGGAAGGCTGCTGAACTGATCCCACGTGATGGTGCCGATGGGATAAGTGGCGGTGTAGTTCTCCCACCAAGAAGCTGCAGGTCCATCAAGTTGATGTGCGGCAAAGCGCACCTTCTACTGCATCGGTGCATCCAACGGTGATTAGCTCTCTTCCGACCTTGCGGAGCCAATCATCGGCCACAATCGGCTCAAGGTCTTTGCTAGAGAACAACTGGCGGATTCAGCCTCGAGAATCGAGTCAAGTTGTCAACAGGAGGTGGTGGTGGTGGATTGTTGTTGTTGTTGTTACGATTACGGATGAGTATACTGCATGAGGGCATTCTCACATTGGAGTAGCTGGGTGAGCTCCGTGAAAACCGGTGTCACGTCTCGGAGGCATCTGGTGTTTTGGAGTGGATGAGAAAATTAGAATAGAACAATGGTCTAATGAGAAATATCACTACCCATATGAATGCACAATCATAAACACACCAATCATTTATTCATTCCACTCAAACATGGTTCAAACTCGATTACAAAAAGCTCACGACTAATCGAAAATATCGGCCTAACTGATCGACGAAAAAGTAAAATAACATGGTGGTCGACTAAAAGTCTTCATCAATAATCCTTGCGTCCTCTGGTGCGATGTCCTCCAGTGTGGCGTCCTCTGTTATGGTGCCTCCTCTTGCGGCTTTCTCCAGTGGAACTCCCTTCATAATCCTGATCATTGCTCACGAGAGGTCCATCATCTCCACTCGAAAAAGGTCCTCTCCCAAGTCCATCTTTTCCTCTATTGCGGCAAGCTTCATCTTGGTCGTCGACTCTCTCCATGAACTCCGCGATTTCTTCCTCATGGTTAAGGAAGTCTGTGTGCCTTCTCCTCCAGTTCAGTTCACGGAACAACAGCCTCTGTGTACCTTCGAGTTACGGCGAGTCTGGATCTCCCATTTCCTGAGGAGACACTCCAAGTCTTGGACATAAGAGAGAATGGAGTCGTCCTCTACGGTACGGATGATATCTCCATTCCTTGCTCTGCGAGAAACCATGGCGAGGTCTGATGGATCGAGCTCGGCCCTGTACTCTTCTCGGAGATGTCCAAGTGCACGATAGATCACCGTGTCCCTTCCGAGGATCCAGTTGAAGTCGGTAAACTCAAAGTCAATAGGCTATGTGTGTCCTCCGAAGGTTCTCCCTGGAATATGCACTTCAATCCTGTAGCGGGTATCCGCCGGAAGTGCATTGGTTGGCTTCCCGGTGATCGAGGGCAGAGCAATCTTTAGCTTCTTCACCATCTGGACCAGCTTCCTGCCGAAGGGCATCGTCTCGTCGGGCTGGCAAAACTCCGGTAGCAAAACTGGGGTGAACTCAACGGCCATCTAGAATGTTGAAAACCGAAGAGAAGTTAGAAATGAATAGGGGAGAATTACGGAATGATAAGGATATAAAGTAAATAGTCTCTTCCTATGGCTTTCCGATCCTAGGGGTTACGTCCTACGGTCAGCGTGTGCTCTGATACCATCTCTGTAGCGACCTGACCCAAAATCGGTCAAATCTACGTATGCATACCATCCCAAGATCATCTTTGGTACTCACAGTACATTGATGAAATAATCAAAGTTCAATCACACCTGAATTTATTACACGATTCTCATATAGAGTCTTTATTACAATAGAATAAATTCGGCCAAAGGCCAACTCATGAGAAATAAACTAGTAAAGCTGCGGAAGCGCAGACGAAATAGCGAGTCCATCCGACTCCAAAGGGCAACCGCCAAGCGCGGAGCGTAGCCTCACTCCTGATCGGAATAAACCTCTGCAACATAAGACGTTGCAGCCGTGTAGGTCAGCTTTTTGACTAAGCTGGCAAATCATGAAGAGGATAACAATAATAAAATTTCTAACACTATATGCATTTTTGGCTGTGGGGCTCTAAGTTTCATCATTTTGCGAAAAGCCAATTTTTCCCTACTACAGTGGACTTGCTTGCAAATTACTACAAATTGTTGGTAGTTATTGAGATGGTTCCGCCAACCAATATCTCATTCCCAAATTATTAAGTCATAACCCCTCAATTAATTTATTAGTTTTAGTGTTGAGATTTCCGAATACTTCCAAGTTCCAGAGGCTCAAATTGTCCGTAACCGGGGACACGGCTAATCGATTAGATCTTTAACTCTGCAGAGGTTTGCGCACTTTACCATAAGAATCATTCCCTCCTTTTAAGTCTTCGCACTTCATGGTGTTTGAAGACGGGATGAATGAAACAGGGTCTTAGAAGAGTTCTTACGCCACCGCCGTACCCATCCAATCCTACCGTTCTTCTACATCTCGTAGTACCGCCCAGCCAGCGTCACTACTAGGGTTGACCCAGCCGAGCCCATAATGGCTTGCGGCCGCATGTAAGCTTCCGGTCAAAGGGGCATCCATCCGTCTCTTCGTAGCTGGGTGAAGCTTTCCGCAAGATGTCATGGCACTTCTCCATGCATCCCGGCCAACCACTGGGTTCTCCAGGGTGCCCGTCAACCGTCCTCCACCCAGTAGTGAATTCCGAAGTCCATCTTGAGCATTGAAGTTCACGGGGTTGTCATCATCTTGACTCTCACATCTTGCTTATGAATTCACTCAACCAACCCCGTCTACGAGCATAGCAAAAGTAAACTACTTCGTCCCGGGTCATGGTAACAAGGGGAATTGGTTCATCCTACCACATGATACTACTCAAGATTATAACTTCAAAATTTCAACTACTGCATGCATGGTGGGGAGGTAGTATTCTAATGCAATAAAAATCATAGGTATTGTAAGAACATGATCAATGACTTGCCTTGCTGGCGATCTTCGTAAGCTAGGGATTCGTAGTAGCAAGCTTCGCACTCCGGAAAGTCTACCGAGACAAACAATAATCACAATAAGCATATAGCATATGATCACTTAGCACAATAGCATAGTAATATAGCACACCAAAAGCATTTAATCAAAAACCCAAAGAAAACTCAAGAAAACCAACTCAAAGTTTTCCTACTTCAAGCAACAACTAAAAAATAGTTTTACATAACAAAAAATTTCTCAACATAACCTAAGCATGAGTTTATGTTAACTTAACCGAAAAGAATGCATTAAGCAACTAGGAGCAAAAAGAATCAATTTAAAAGCTATTATAAAACTCCTATTAGGCCTAATTCAATTTCTATTAAGAAAAAATCAAATAAAAGTTTTATTTATTATAAATAAAAGTTCATCCTCTAAGGTGACAGAAACTAACCTAGAATAATCAATCACATGTGAAAAATAAATTTATTTGCTAATTAAAATAATAGGAAAGCAGGTAGCTAGTTAATTAATTAAGAATAACATGATTCTGCTAGAAACTAATTTTTTATTAATCCTAAAATGCCCAAATTAATTCCTACGGTTAGGTAATGTCAAAACAAAGTTGGGACAAAAGAATCATTAAAAAATAAATTTCCTAACTCATTTTATAACAGATTTACTATTCTGACTAAATCTAAAATAAAGTAATTTTAAATAATTTTAACATAGCTAATTATATTTTCTACAGAAACTATAAGAAATTTGCAAACCAACAAAAAAAGAATCACTTAAAACTATTAAGTAGAATAAAAGATATGAATTTTTCAAATCTGAAACTATTCTGTTAAAACAGAAAAACGAAAATAAAGAAAAATGGCCTAATGGGCCTAACCTACGCACTGAGCGTAATATAACTAAACGGGCCCTAGGGTTAAATGAATCGGGCCGATCTAAATAAAAACCCTAACTTAAACTAAACCGGAACGAACCGGAGAAAAACCCGGTTCACTAATGAACCTAATAAAACCCATACCCCTTCGGGGGTTCTAATCTAAGCCGTATAAAGAAGATCGGACGGCGGGGAGGGGTTCCGGCGAGGTACCGGTGTTCGACGGCGGCGGAGGCTCGGGCGGCGAGTGCGTCGGCGTCTCCGGTGGTCGGGGGCGTCGGCGGAGGGCTCCGGCGGAGTCTTGCGACGAGGTGGTTAGGTGGAGTCGACGGGGCTCGGGGTGGGCTAGGGCGTCGGCGCGAGGTAAATGGCGGCGGTGGTGTGCTCGGGCATGAAGGCTGCAATGAGGGAGAGAGGGTCCGCGAGGGGGGCGAGGGGGAATGGGGTGCGAGGAGGGTTTATATAGGCGGGCGACGGCCATGCAAGGGGGTGAATCGGGAGGAGATCAATCCCGGATCCTTCGGGATCCGAGTGGCGCGCGGGCGAGGTGGCGGGCGAGGGAAGACGACGGGTGGGGGCCCACTGCCGGTGAGGAGAGGGAGCGGGCGACGGTCGGTCGGCCGACGCGTACTGCTTCGTGGGGTGCGGTCGGCTCACTGGGCCGCCTGGCCGGGTGGTGGGCTGGGCCGGCCAAGGCCATGGTTGCCTCACTGGTCAAGCACTGGTTCGGGCCGGGCGCCGAGGTCTTTTCCTTTCTTTTTTTGAAAAATAAAACAGAGATATAAAATATAAAATATAAATATTTTATATAGGACATATATATATCAAAATGATCAGGGAATATTCCTATCATTTGAACATTTTTCCAGGGCAAAATCCAAAGTTTATAAAAAATCATTTTTTCCAAAATTCAAATAAAACTTAAATTTGAATTCAAAACTTTTGGCATTGTTTTCCTCTGATATTTTTGGAGTGTCATGTTTACTCCTCTCATACTTTTGCTCAAGTATTTATCAGGCATAGTTTTTGAAATGATTCCCACTTGCCAAAGTTTGAATTCAAATTCCAAAACTCAAAATCTTCTGAAACTCCAAATGGCACTCAAATTCAAACAGAATGCATAGATGCTTAGCTATAATTGTAAAACATACCAAATAGGAAATTTGGGATGTTACACCTCCCTAGCGCGCATCGCATTTGACGCTCTCTCTCTTTCCTTCCTCTCCTTCTCAAGCTCCTCTTCCTTCTTCTTCTTTAGCTTGGCTGCATCCTCATCTCTAAGCTTCTTCGCAGCCTTCTCCCACCATCCCGCCATCTCATCTTCGCCATCCTCCTTCATCGTTGGTTTGTTGGGTTGGGAAGCCGCCATACCTACAATGAGTGAAACATAATGGTTAGTAAGGACAATAAGAACAAATGGAAGCACATATGAAAAACAAGAACATATAATACATTATAGTTAGTGAGGAACATACGGAAACGGTCCATCTAGGTATCCAAACATTCCTCTATAATGAACTTGCCCTTGTCCATCACCACGGCCAAGTCCACCACCAAGGCCAAGACCATCACCACGGCCATTACCACCACCACGAGCTATACCACCACCACGGCCTAGACCACCACCACGAGCTCTACCACCACCACGGCCTCTTGTAAGTCCTAGTTGCCGACCTCTTTGTTGCCTAGATCCTCTTTGGCTAACACTCGGTTGGCTTGGCACTTGTTGGCTACCACTTGGTTGCCTTGACACTTGTTGGCTACCACTTGGTTGCCTTGGCACTTGTTGGCTACCACTAGGTTGGCTACCACTTGGTTGCCTTGGCACTTGTTGGCTACCACGTGGTTGCCTTCGCATTTGTTGGCTACCTCTTGGTTGGCTTGGCACTTGTTGGCTACCACTTGGTTGGCTCCCTTGTGTAGCTCCTTGTTGGCTTGTGCTTGCATCATTTGTCTTGGACCTTTTCCTTGGTTTCGTACATTTTCTTTTGTTGTGGCCATGACCTTTGCACTCCCCACAACGGGAGCTCTCACGAGGCTCTTGGAATTGGTCGTTGCCCGCTTCGCGGCGGCCACCATGGCCCCATCCGTCCATGTCTCCTCTAAGACGCTTTGTCTTACGTCTACCCCGTTTAACAACCTTCAACTCCGGATCCGGCCATAGTTGAACTCCATGATACTCCGGCCATTGTGATTGGTCAAAGTACGGGTGAAAGCGGGAGCCCATGTTTTCTTGACCGTCATGATTGAGAACTCCGACTCCCTCATGGTGCGTGGGTGATTTATGTCCACATTCCTAACGCGACGGGCGGTATACAAGTGTGAGCATGGGAGATGAAGCAACAACGGCCTCCCGCAAGTGCAATCACATTGTGTTAACGACACCTTGAAAGCCCGACCTCCATGTTGCCGGCCATCGTTTGTGGTTCCTCCTGGCTCTTTCACTTCGTACTTCCACTCTTCGTTGTCATATAATATAGCTTCTTCTGAGTTCGCCTTCCGTGATTGAAATACCAACCATTCATCAACTTTGGGTGGGAACTTGTACTTGTACTTCCGTGGGTTCTCACCGCTATTTGTGCATCGGTTTCCATCGAGTACTTTACAAAGTACGCATTCATCTTGTCAAATGTGTATTGAACTATTGCCGTCACGGGTAATCCACATGCACCTTTGAGCACCCTATTGAAGCATTCCGCCATATTGCTTGTTATTTGACCGTATCTCCGGCCATCTTCATCAAAGGCATGTGCCCACTTGTTCCGGTATTGAATGTGCTTATTGAGAAAGTCTTGACCCCCGGCATCAAGTTTTTTGTGTGCGAGCAATTTGTTGTACAAAGTGGCGAAGCGCTTATCGGAGAAAGCAAGACAACAATCTTGAAGATCATCGGCCAACTCCTTAAGGCCACATGCCCTATAGAAGTTCGAAAAAAGTGCCTCATGCACCATCGATGGTGCAACGGAGCATGCCCGGGAATGTCAATCTCCGCCGCGTTAAGAATTCCTTGATGCCGATCCGATATGACACAAATTTCCCTTTGAGCGGGTAACACCTTCGTCCTCAAAAGATGCAGAAACCACTCCTAGTTGTCATTGTTTTCCACCTCAACCAAAGCAAATGCCAATGGCAACACCCGGTTATTGGCATCACTTGCTATCACAACCAACAAGGTGCCCTTGTATTGTCCGGTCAAGAACGTGCCATCAATTGCGATGACCGGCCTACAATGTTTGAAAGCCCTCACACATTGCTCGAACGCCCAAAAAGCATGGCCAAATACTCTGACTTTCCTTCCTTCATGAACTGTTGTTTGGTGCCCATGAGGCTCGACCACATGAACCATGCCCGGGTTTGTTGCGGCCATGGCTAACAACAACCTAGGGATTCGGTTGTATGCTTCCTCCCATGTACCATACAACATCTTAAATGCGGCTTGCTTCGCCTTCCATGCCTTGCCGTACTTCACCTTGTAATGAAAGATGGCTTTCACAAGGTCAATGACATGTTGGACGCTCATTGTTGGAAGTGTGGATATTGAGTTGGAGAGCCTGTAAGCAATGAACTCGGACGTGAGTTGTTTGTGGTCTTGGGACACAATCTTGCCATCCACCCTTTTGCCTTGGCACATGTGAGTTGGCACACAACTCACTATATGCCAAGTTGGACCTCCTTTCCATGGTCTTGCACGCACAATCCACGGACATATTTCATCTTCACATGCACATGCAACCGTGTAGCGCACATTGACGTCCGAGTTCACCACCTTGTGTGGACGATAATGCGTAACCGAGTAGTTGTCGAGCCACCATCTACCGCGGCTTCATCCGCGAGACTAACATCCTTGAACAATGTAGTCCGATGATCCCGACCAAATACCTTCTGAAAGCTTCGGCCTCCTTCACCGTGAACCCCTCCGCATCAACTTGTTCATCGGGACCATCGTCATCCGAGTCCGATGCATATGCACGGGAAAAAGGGATGGAATGGTCCATTGTCTCTTGCAAGTGATATTTGTCGAGATCACCCACATTGTTGTCATGGAGATCAACTTCATTGTCATCGTCCGCATACTCATCATTGTCCTCTTGCAAAGCTTCATCTTGGTTGTTTGTAAACGGGCTCAATGTTGGCCTCACTTCTTGGGTCAAAAGAGGTTCAACAATTTCATCTCGCTTCAAGGGTGTGGGGCTACTAGCAACCAAAGGGGAGGGGTTCCGGTTCAAGTCCAAATGCAAACTTGAATCAACCTTCTTCGTTTAAAATAAATCAACAGCCTAGTCTAGTGATTCGCCACCGTCTCCTTGTATGCAACCCAACGTTGCTCGAGTTGACACGCATTGTCTTCCAACGGATGTGCATTCCAAAACCAACATTATGCCTTCCCTCCAACTCAATGATATCACTAGGGTCCGTCCAATTCAAATCTTTCCTAACTTGTTGCAAGAGCTCCGCATAGCTAGGACTACTATCAAGCACCATGTCAACCTCATCCGGGTCCGGTTCTATATTGCCTTTCAAAAAGGCGTCCTTGTCCCCATGATGAACAAACACACATGTTCTTCCCATCCCTATAAGCATTCCAAAAACACAAGGTAACATTGCTTCCATGAGTACTAATACAAGGATTAACACGGAATAGAAACCCTAATATATATATCAAACAACAATCCTAACCCTAACCATAACCATAACCCTAGCCCTAAACCTAACCCTAGCACCAACATAAGAACACCCATAAGAATAACCCTAGCATACTAACAAAGCCTAATCATAGAAATTGGTAAACAAACATCTCACATCTCCATGCAAATCTCTAGATTCAAACAAAACTAGGGTTTCCCCAAACTAGCAACAAATGAGCAATGGGAACTTTACTTGGATCAAAACAAGGGGATCGAAGAATATTACCTTGAGGGAGGGTTTGACTTTGAAATCCACGGACAAATCCTTCAAATTTGCAAGATTTGGGAGAGGATTTGAGAGGGGGAGAGAGTGGGAGAGGGGGCAAAGCTCGGGGAGGAGAGTGGGAGAGTGTGTGGTGTGGGGGGTGGGGGAGGGGGGGGGGCAGCCAAGTGGCTGGATAAGTCACTGATCAGGCGCCTCTGGCTTAGGCGCTGCACTTTACAAGTGTGGCGCCTAGCTCGAGGCGTTACTGCTTGAACCCGAGGGGGCTGCCACGGTGGACTGGCGTGCAACGCCCCCGAGCTAGGCGCTGCACCGTAGGGTGTGGCGCCGTCGTGGCGTGCGCTACACAAAAAGGTCATGGATGTAAAATAGTTTCACGGGCAGTTCATTCCGTGAAATGATTTCGCCCAGAGGTCAAAATTGTCAAATTTGCCCCTTTTCGCGAAGAACTGCTGCTCGTTGATGACGTCCTGCGGGAAGCGTTGGCGCCACAACGCCATGGCTTCCTCCTTCATCTCGGCGAGGCTGAGACGGCGCTCCCGCATCCGGTTCTCGCGACGATCCTCGTCGGTGAGAAGCCACGGGGGAGGCGCCATCTCCCGCGTCGGCACCTCTGGGAAGTTCATGTCCCGACGGGCCGCCGGAGGTGCCACGTCGCTGCATCGTATGTGCGGGCGGCCTCGTGGGCGGTCTCGAAGGTGCCGAGGCCGAGGCGCACGTTGCCGGACCAAATCTCGGCAGAGAAGGCGCCGGACGGGCGCGCGCGGACGCCACGATAGCCCGAAACTCCCCGATGGCGCGGCGGCATGATGGCACGGTGGTGGCGTCGACGGCGAGGTGAGAAAGCGGCAGAGGGAGCGATGAGGGAGCAGCAGAGGGCGCATGGCGAGGTGAAGAGCGATGGGAGGGCGCGTGGCGGGCGCTGCATTTTATAGGCGCGCCAAATCTAACGCGCGACCGGCCGCTTTTTCTCGCGCGCGCAATTGTTTTCCGCGCGCCTGAGTTTCCCGCCTCCGCTGAAGCGCGTGAAACCGTTTTACATACGCTAAAATCGTATTTTATCCTGTGCGCGCGTTTTTTCAGCCACTATTGAAGATGCTCTCACCACTGCTCAGTGCTGACATATACAGTGGCATGCGACGTACACATGCTACAGACGCTGTTTCTAGTGTTGTGTCTATTCATTTTGCCAAAAATAAATAGGGATGTATGCAAACAAAAAGATAGAAAAAAAACAGAGCTTGTTTTTCTCATGAATGATGTACACGTCGATCAGTACGTATTCAGTAAGAGTACTACTCAGTTAGCAGCCAGGGCCTGCACTTCTCTCGCCATATCCGCGACCATCCGGCCGGGGCGGCGACCCCGAGTCGTGCGCCGGCGTCGACGAAGACGACTGCCTTGGTGTTATCCCGCCGGCTGCAACAGCCCGCAGGTCCACGTCACCGCTCTGCAGTATGTGCGCATACCGGTGGAGGTCCGGGAACTCCTCCCGAGCAACGGCTGCCGGGGCGTTAATCTGCGGACGGAAGGCCACCACGGGTCGCTGCTGTTGCCGCAACGACGGCGATGCCCCGCCTCCGGGCGCCAGGAGCTGGCCGGCGGCATGGCGGGGTGGCGCAGGCGCACCGCCGGCGCCAGGGAAGTTGAGCTTGGCCTTGGCGCCCTTGAAGCGGAGCGCGGCGGCGTCGTAGGCGCGTGCGGCGTCCTCGGCGGTGTCGAAGGTGCCCAGCCATACGCGCGCTGCCTTCACGGGGTCGCGGATCTCCGCCGCCCACTTGCCCCACGGCCGCTGTCGCACGCCACGGTACCGCGGACGCTGCTGCTGCTGCTCCTGCTCCGACGCCGTTGATGACGACGATGTCGCCGCCGCGGCCAGAGGAGCGCTGTGTTGGCGGGTCACAGCTGTTTCACCCATCAGTACATGCATGCATGTTGACACACGATGTCAAAGATCAAATACTTGAAAAATTATTGTGTTAATTGAATATCATACTTTTTAAAGAGAAGGCATCCACTGCCCAGTTTTTCTTTATAAAGCTCAACCACTAATTTTTGTTGAGTATTCCTTTGTAAAGAAATATAAAAGCGTTTAAATTATTAAAATAGTAATTTAAACGTTTTTATATTTATTTACGGAGGGATGGAGCATTAGTTAGTTTTTTTCTTTGACATGTTGTAGGATGATTGTAAGATTGTCCTGCCACGTAGGCTGACACACGGACAATAATGTAGACGCAAATGGCTGTCAGGGATCGATCTACAGTTGGCGAGTTCCAAAGTCTAAACTTGTCCAAAAAAAAGCTCGACACGTGCCTCCTGAGCGTACGAAATCTCGTTTCCCTTCCTTCCGTCTTCCATTTTTTCTGCTTTCCTGTCCGCCTTATCGATCTAGACTTCTCTATACGGAATCACACACGGATCGCGTAGAATCATCTAGATCAGCACGCAAAGATTCCAAGGACATCAAAAGGAACCAAAAAAAAAAGCTGTATGGAAGCTGCAGCATGCACAGATCGAGCAACGTATACAGCACCTTGCTGCCCGGGCGCGGTTGCACCGGCGGCGACGGCCGCCGGTCGAGTGGAGCTGATGACGTGGGTGAGCGCCGCCACCATGACGGCGAGCTCGTACTGCTGGTGCTGGTAGCTCGTCGTCGCGACGGCAACGCCAGCAGCCTCCTCCCCGACGACCTCCGGCTCTCCATGCCCATGGTGGTCACCTCGTTGTAGCGCCGGCGGAGGCGGACGAGGTGATGGCAGCGGACCTCTGTTGTCGCGACGGTGCCCCGGAGCCGGAGGAGGAGGAGGAGCGCTTCCGCTTCCGCTCGGATGATCCACGCTTGCTGCCCTGTCGGTTGTCACCGGCGCCCGGCGCCACCCGCGGACAGGACAAGGCCCGATCGATGGTTAATGCCGATGTGTCATTCGCCTAGTAGCTGCTGTGGTTTTGATTTGGCCTGGAGAGTAAAGACCAGGGGGCTATAGCGAGCGAGCTAGCTAGCGGAGATAAGGATGGGACTGACCCCCTCGACTCTCGAGTGCGTGGGACTGGGGCACCCCTTCCTTCCTGAAGCTTCCCTTTATAACCAAGCCACCTGCTACTAGCTACGGTTTTGCTAAGTTTAAGTTCAACAATGCTACATCAACGAAGAGTTATTTAGGGCATGTACAATGATGGTATCTTAGAACTGCCACGTAGAATAAATGATGAGATGAAGAAAAGAAAACTTATAAGAAAAGACTTGTCTTCTTTTATTTAAGAGAAGACTAGAGATGATCTCTTAGCATAACATGTCTCATCATGTTTTCAGAAATAGCTAGTTATTGAATATAAGCTAAAAAATAACCCATTGTAGATATTTTTTTGTCATCTCTAAATTACATGCAAGACTTAAGATAAAACTATTTTATCAATCATTGTACATGTCCTTAAGGATTACGATCTTTAGCTAGCAGTCTTTCCTTAGATCAGGGAAGAAAGAGACCCACCCCTGGTGAAATTCAGGAGCCGGTGGAGAGATTTTATGGTAAGTCCCGTAATAGCCCCGTGACACGCCAGTGTATTTAGCATTTTTGGAGTAAGTTAGACTTAACCGATGCGACCAATGCTACACAACGACGGTCTTTTACGGGATCAACGAAGTACCTTCGCAGGCATGTTTGGATTGGTTTTGATTGGATCGAAAATTCTAAAACACGCAGGCCGTTTACAGAGATTCTATGGGTCTTTTCCTAACTAATTTTCTCCCCTCTGAATTTTAGTGAGGGTGGGCCTCTCACCTTATTTTTATCTGATCAAAACATGCCAGCTAAGCCATTCCAATGATACCGTAAAAATCCATCCATGCGTGTAGCCAGGGACGAAGCTAGAAAAAATGCTTAATGGGGTCGTGTCTATGACAGTAGGGTCATCTTCTGTAAATAGATAGTGATTAGTACAAAGTTAGTGAAGGATTTCTTATTTTCATTGGGGTCAATTGACCCCAATGCTTACAAGGGAGCTACGTCCCTGCGTGTAGCATTGCTCTAACTGATGCTATTCGCCAATCCTATGCCGTGTAGATTTTGCCTTTTAGCTTTCTTTTCTACTATGTGTTATTTGTATCCCTTTGATTGATTTTATTTTATCTTCCTTTTCATGCAGCTCTGCAGTTGCACATCCGTCAGCACTGTGCAATTGCATATCCATCAACCACACACAACTGCAGATGCACGCCTATGCAACGGGGCAGAACTATAGTTGCATGTACGCTAGCACAACTAGAGGTATATGTCTGTCGGTTCTATGCAATTGCATGTCCACTGACCACATGCATTTGTGCTGTTGTTATACTTATACATCCGTCGATTTTGTGCAATTGCACATCCGTCGAGCTCTCGCTAGATCGTGCGCAACTATATTTAGGTACTTTATTTATTTTAGCGCCAATTTAAAAGTCCACAAATATTATATTCATGTATTAGAAAACATAAATAAAAAAGTAAGGAAACATATTAAAAAAACTAAAATGAGAGGATAAAAATGACAACATCACTCGATTTAGACTTGATCGAGTCAATTGATATCCAGCCACACCCTAGTTGGTGGAAAAGTTTTACCACACTTTTTCTCATGCAAAATATTAAAAAGTACGGCAGAAAAGTTGTTCCCCAAAAATCGATTAAGTGTGAATGAACAAACAAAAGGCTGCAATGAAAATGTAGCGTCTCACAGCACCGGTTGATTTTCTCATGTTGAAATCGATGAAAGAAGCCATCTGATTCAAACTTTATTTTCTCCACCTCTTCTACGATAATTCTTATGCAACTTAACAAAACTGATAAAAAATTCAAAACGAAGGTAAAAGATATGTCTCATTCCTTAATTAAGGAGTTTAAAGTTGCTTTTACGAAAGAGTTAAATACATCTACGGTACACCAACTTGCACCGCGGGAACACTTTCATACAAAAACTTGAAAATTGAGACAAATGGGTCACTAGACTTGCTTTGCAGGAACAAAATCACACAAATTGAGTCCGAAATGGCCATGTAGGACGCCACGTCGGTTGTAGCGACTTGCACGTTCCAGAAGGAATATTTCCGAAAACATCCCCATTGTATGTTAAAATAACAAACTGAAACTCTAACTGATAGTCTGAAACTAGTACCTGTAGACACATACACTTAACTGGAGATGAGCCCTGATTCCTACAGCATGGAAGATGAGCCGCTGAAGTCACCTATGTCTACGTGCGTGCTCCAGGGCTGTAACTACGTCGTGCTCGAGCTAGCTTCGTACTCCGGTCAAAAGTCAGAAACACTAGCTTCTTTGCCCGCCCGGTGTCGTGTTTTTGCGGCTGCTGCGTGGTGTCGTCGGCGACGTTTTACATGCCGCGAGCTAGGACCTGCTAGTCATGGCCGAGCTCTGGAGCCGCCGTCGCAACTGGCTCTGGCGCCATCGTGTGCTGTCGACGACGGACAGAAGATGAGCCATGTTCCTTCAGGCAGTGTGCACGTAAACACAATAAACGACGCAGTGCCCAGATGCTTGATCTCCTCTACATAGCTCACTGGCGAAACAACTGTCTCTAAATCTCAGGTCTTGGGTTCTGACTCCTATGTCCCATTTTTTTCTACTTTTTCAGCAGGACACCTCTGTATGTGTTCTGTACGTTCTGAACCTACAAACAACTATGTTTGCTCTGTTTTTCATGTACATGCTCTGTTTTCAGATGGATAAAATTCACTATGTTCCATGAATTTCAAATTTAACTTCAGGATTAGAAAAATTCATAACATTACCTCCCTCAAAACGAAAGAAGAAACACTCAGAGCATGTCGGCTAAGACAAAAACTGCGCCAGCCGAGCCCGAGAAGAGCTCAAACTTAGCCCGACTTTGAATTAACAAAGTCATCAACCGGCCAGGATTATAAGGGCACCACATTACAAAGGGGATGAATGCAAAGCAAAGCGGAAAGAAGATACAAGCTGCTAGGCAGAAAAACACAATGGCAACAACCGGAGCCAAGCACACAACACCGTTGCCGACGACCAGCACTACGCCTCTAAACTACATTTAAGTAAATTCGGCCACTGAATTATGAACATATATCAAAAACTACAATACACTGATTTCTGCTGCTCAATTTTGAACCTATATCAATTCTGAAAGTGCAATACAGTATTTCGCATTTCTGAAACTGATTTGAACCTATATCAATTCTGAACCTATATTCTTCTTTACTGGACGATATTAACGACAAAAATCTGAACCACATGCTTAACATTGCAGGGAACCCCATATATCTAGCATTGTTTCTGAACTACATTTCAGTAGATTCGCCACTGAATTATGAACATATATACAAACATACAGTACACTAATTTCTGCCACTCAATTCTGAACCTATATCGATTCTGAAACTGCAGTACAATATATCATATTTCTGAAACTGATTTGAATCTATATGGTTTCTGAATCCATATTCTTCTTTACTGCACTATATTAATAGCAAATCTGAACCCCATGCTTAACACCACAGCCAACAAATGTTTCTGATCAGAACAGGGGACACCACAATACATGAAAAACACAGTACATCTATGCCGAATCTGATCAAACACTGAATCTTAACCACACGCCTCCCTAAACTCCACAAAAAGCCAAGACTTTCATCTATGCCGTGGCCACAAATACCGACGATCACACCCGATCAAAACCCTAGCAGAACATGACCAAAGAGGGGATCCGGGAGCGGGAGAACTCTATTTCGTGCCATAGTCCGGAGGAAATTCGCCGACGCCTCAAGGACGTGGCTCCATCCAGCATAGATCACCACAGCGAGGCGTCACGAAGGAGACGAACCAGCCACAGCGATGCGGAACAAGCCACGAAGATGAAGAGCGAAGGGATTTGGAGAGGGTTACTGGTGCCAACGTGACTTTTGGCATAAGTACAGGGTTATCCATAAATCTTTCCCCCTCCTCAATCTCAATCTGGACTACGGGTTCAATGTTTACATTATTCAGGGAGGTAGTGGGGTTTCTACAAACTAACCAGCCACCAGCTCGTGCTCCCCTGCCGACGTGGCGTGCCGTTTCGGACTAATTTGTATGATTTTGTTTCCACAAAACAAGTTTAGTGACCCATTTGTCTCAATTTTTAAGTTTTTGTATGAAAGTGTTCCTGCCGTGCAAGTTGGTGTACTGTAGGTGTATTTAACTCTTTACGAAAACAAAAGCGATAATGAAACGACAACAAATAGTGCAAAAGTTTGGCAGCACAGTACATGGCTACGGCCGTCATAATGAGTTACCCTTGTCGATGGGCGATGGCTATACTTCTGTTGTCGAATGCCTCACCGGTTGCCACCATTGACCACTTTTCTCTATTTGTACTTAGGGCATCTCCAGCCGCTTCTGTGAAGGCCTTCTCGAGCGTTTTTTCGGCGCCAAAAACGGTCCACAAGGCCCCTCAGGAGCCCGATTTTCGCCGGCTTAGGCCGAAAACAGCGCCGGCGGACCCAGCCCGAACCCGACGCGCTGGGGGGCGCCCGGGGGCGCCGGGCAAACTGTTTTGGCGTGAAAAAGCCACGGGCCCGCCGCGTCAGCGACACGGCTCTCTTCTCGGCCCTTCGTCGTCCTCATCGCCTCGTTTCCCGCGGCGAATCAATGCTAAAGCTGCCCGCGGTCAGCTGCACCATTGATGCCTCACGGGCGGCCTTGATGAAGACCGGACGACGCGTCCCTCGCCCTCGCCTCGCCCGCCACACGCATACACGGTGGCACGCAGCGCCGGCCTATATATGACGCCCGGCGCACTTTCGGCGACTCACACTCTCCCGCCGTCGTCGTTCTTCCTCTCTCTCCTCTCTTCGCCGTCTCAGTTCACACCCATGGCGGCGCTTCCCAGCGGCAGCTGGCGGCGAACGGCTTTGGCCGCCGCCATCTTCATGAAGACGAGGCTCGCCTCCTTTACGAGGCCGACTACCCGGTCCCGCCGGACATGCGGGTGCCCGGGGCGTGGAGGATCAGCGCGGGCGGCGTGCCGGTGCCCCCGGTACCCATCGGCGCGGCGCGGCGTGCGGAGATCACACGCATCCGCTCGAACCTGCCGCAGGCGGCGAGGGGCCACGCACGTCCCGACAGCCCGCCTGGGAACCCTACTTCCGCCGCCGTCACGCCCGGCTCGAGGCCACCAACGGCGTCGTGCCCTCCGGCGAGCTCAACGCCGCCGGCGGCGTCGGTGGTGGGCGTGCACGGCGACGTTGGAGGCCGTCCTCGAGTACATCGAGGCGGCAACATGCCGCCTCGAGTACCCGCTTCCTTCCTTCTCACGCCGGGAAGCTCTCAGACCCCGAGGCGCATGGAGACCGGGGGTCCTCCTCGTCCGGCCGCCAGCCGCTTCCGCCTGCCAAGCCGGAGCCCTGTGACACGGCGGTCGGGCCGCGCACCAGCTCCGGCGTCCGTGATCGGCGCTTAACGCCCTCCACCCACTGCCGCTTGCCCTCGTCGAGCCCAAGCCGGAGCCCGGCCTCGCTGAGTACGAGGAGATAGCCCGGCGCGCTGCCTCTCCGACGAGGACGCCATGCGCGGGCGCGGACGACTACCTCCGCTGACGAGATGGTTCGGCGGCTGGCCTCGAGGAGATCGCCGCCCATAGCGTGGGCGCGAGGACGAGCACGGGCGTCGTGGTCCTCGACAATGGCGGCGACGACGACGACGACGACGCCGACTGGCTCCAACCCGCCGTGCCAACCGGGGGAGGGATGCAGCAGGGACGGCGGAGGCGTAGGCGGGGGCGGCGGCAGCGACGACGACGACGGCGGCGGTGACTACACGCGGTTCTACAGCCTCCTCGGCATGTTGAACCGCGTGGGCGGGCGGCGAGGGAGACGGCGGGGGTAGCCCGCGGTAGTTTTTTTTCTTTTTTTGTAATATATGTTTAAGTTTGAACTAAACTCGCCGATGTTTGCGTTGCATTTGAGTCGTTTTGCGCCGTGTTGACTTTTTGACTAACCGTGGTAGGCGCCGCGGGGGCATCACGCCCCGATTGCGATTTAGCGCCGGTGCGCCGAGGCGATTTTTGCCCTCTGGGGACCAACGGCTGGAGATGCCCTTATCGTCTCCGCTCTCCAGGCGGCTGGATGCGCCGATGATTGTCGCCGTTGGTAATTTTCATGGGTTCTGCCTTTTCACACTCATCACTCATCGTGTCTAATTTCTAATCCAGTTTAGTCATGTGCTCGCACAAAAAACAGGACAAAGAATGAGTTTTCTTCTACCTCGGGGATACATCACTGTCTGATTGATAACGTAAAAAAGGGTAATTACGCCGCCGGTTCTGCTTTGGCTAGGACTGACACGTGATATAATGCTCCGTCTGAGTTTTGAAAGACATGGTTTATCTTACCATGGTCTTCGAGACTGGACTTATTTTTGGTCGTTAGCTTCTGTTGACACTGCAAGGTCTTGAACGGGAATCAAGGCTCCTATATAAATATATCGAAGGGCCATAGGCCGTTCTTTATTAAAGGGAGCAAAATACAGTTACAACGGTACTGGCCACAAGCAATGGCCCAGCAGAATACTGAGGCCTGAAGCCACACTAAGGCCGGCCAACAGCCTTACAGAAGAGGAAGAGAACAACGCCCTAGATTACCCAGTAGTGTCAGTGTCTAAGATGCATCCCGCTGCTCTCCAGGTGGCCAGATCTTCCCTGAAAGCATCAAAGACCTTGTCCACACTGCTGGCCTGCTGCTCGAAGACTCTGGCGTTCCTCTCTTTCCAGATTCGCCAATGGATCAGGATGGTAATGGTGTCGAACACACGCCTCCTCGTCTTGGGTATTTGTTGTCTGGCGCTTATCCACCAGTCTTCAGTAGAAGTGTAGCTCTCATTTGGTATTGTGAAGTTGGCGCCTGACCACTGTTTAATCCTAGTCCACACAAGCTGCGTATGTCTGCAGTGTACGAAAAGATGGGTGCAATCCTCCAGTTCCGAGTGACATAGTTGGCAGCAGGGATCGTTGGGCCAGCCCCTGCTCTGCAAATTGTCCGCTGTCAGGCATTTCTTGTGGACCACTAACCACATGAAGAATTTGCATCTGGGGGTCGCCGATTTCCATATAGGCTTAGCGCAAGCAAATCTGGTATTCACCAAGAAAAACATCATGTACGCCCGAGCTGACCGAGAACGCTGCATTGTCAGTTAGTCTCCATCTCGGGAGTCCCTGCTGCCCTGTTGAAGCACAGTTTCTTGCACGGTGTCCCACACCTCTAGGTCTTGGGCAGGGCTCTCGATGAGATGCCGCCTGGATGTCTCGGACCCAGCGTTGTTAGATGAGCCTCTCGACAGACATGCCTTTGTCCTTGACATATGAGTATAAAGCTTGCGCGGTGTGGGCGATGGATCTCCCGCCCGGGAGCCAGTTATCAACCCAGAATCGGGCGTCATGACCGCTACCCAGCTTTATTTCGCATGCTGCATTGAACATTGCCACCACTTCCTTTTCTGCCTTGTCCGGAAAGAAACTCCAAGGTCTTGCCTCCTCGTCCCAATTCTTCCACAGCCACCGACAGCGGAGAGCCATCCCAAAACTCCTCAGGTTCAGAACCCCGAGGCCGCCAAACTCCTTGGGCCTGCATAACGTAGCCAGGCGTAAGGTATAAGTGACCCCGCTGATCACGCCGCTTCTCCCTTCCACACAAAACTTCTGCATCTTCGTTCAATTAATTTGATTGCCCAATTTGGAAGTGGAAGGACGGACATATGGTGAATAGGCGGTGCCATGAGGACAGATTGGCACAGAGTCGGTCTTAGGATATTGCCAGCATTTTTGGTTTCCAACCCTTCATCTTACTGGAAACCTTGTCCACCAGAGGGAGAATATCATGGCGTTTGAGCCTATAGATCGACAGAGGCAGTCCCAAGTATCTGAAGGGAAACGGCTGTTTGTCGCATTGGAAGTGGTTGGCCACAATCTGTAGCTGTTCCTCATCACAACGGATCCCTGTGATTGAGCTCTTTTGGAAGTTAATGTATAGTCCGGAGGCCTCCCCAAATAGTTTGAGTATGCCGGCCACCACATGTAAGTCTGTCCTGGAGGGGGCGAAGAACAGGATGGCGTGTATGATCTCTTTTTTTGATAGTACAGTTTCTAAAACGTCTTACATTTACTTATGAAGGGAGTACTAAAAAATAGCCTAGCCAAGCCTAATACTATGAGCTACACGTGCATATGTACTCACTCCGTTCCCAAATAATTGTCTTTCTAGCCATCTCAAATAGACTACAATATACGGATGTATGTAGACATGTTTTAGAGTGTAGATTCACTCATTTTGCTCCGTATGTAGTCATTTGTTGAAATCTTTAAAAAGACAATTATTTAGGAACGGAGGGAGTAGTCGGTTGGGGTGGATACACCGTACCTAGACGCTCCATATATCCCATGGTGGTTATTCACAGCACTTGATCATATGCTTGGTCCTCCATGTATACAAGCATGGCAGGTATGGGATATGAATATTAATTACTTCCTCCGTTTCTAAATATTTGTCTTTCTAGCCATCTCAAATGGATTATAACATACGGATGTATGTAGACATGTTTTAAAGTGTAGATTCACTTATTTTGCTCCGTATGTAGTCACTTGTTGAAATCTCTAGAAAGACAATTATTTAGGATCGAAGGGAGTAGTATTATATACTCCCTTTGTTCTAAATTAGAAGATGTTCTAGTTTTTTTCTGAATAGAATGTATATAGGCATGTTTTGATGTGTTTGTTCACTCATCTCAATTCGTATATAGTCTATATTAAAATATCTAAAACATTTTATAATTCAAAACGGAGGTACCCCTCACGTAGACAAAAGTAAGTGTCATGTTAATTTCTCTTTCGATATGTGCATATACTGGTATCAGCTTGCTAGCGTACCTCAATTGACTTTGACCTCTTGATTTTCTTCAAAACGATATTGCAATTTGCTCAACCAACGCTCAATGATGCACTTTGAACATCTTACTTCTTGTATTTCCCTGCTAATATTTTCTGATTGGAGCAGATATGGGATCTCACAGTCACAGAAGCCCTGAATCAAAAACAATCTCAGAAAGCAACCGCCTTCAGCAAAATACAGAAAGTACGGAACTCAGGAAACCACGAGGAAGTTGCATCACGTCTCCTCAGGTTCAAGTCGTTGACTTGGAGTCCTCGGTGTTCACATAAGGTCAAGATAATCTAGTGGCCTTTTCCCCTTCAGAGAGAGCAAATAAAGCACGCCCACTGTCCTTTCTAACATGTCGTTTTATAACTTGTCCAACGCAGTCGACATTGCAGCAACAAAATGATGGCCACTAGTACGTGCAGCATGTTTCAAATTAAATTTGACATCAAACTGCTTGCATCAGTCTGCGTATTTGAAAAGGCGATGATGAAAAAGAGGTATACACTGGAGACTGGAGAGTATGATTCATGAATGAAGGGAGGTTATCCTTCCACTGTTGCTTGCTTCAGCTGCCAAACTGAAGGCATGAGCAACGGGATACAGTTAGAGATCACATGCTCAGCACCAATTTATTTAAGCTTACTTGCCATGACGTAAAATATGAAAGTAACCACTGGTCGCATAGACTACTAGCCCAAACACGGAGTGATGACGAATATGGCCTGTGCAATTGGAAGTGTTGTTTAATGTATCAACCGCCAGTGGGTGATTGATGCACACTCCACTCGTTGGCGCGGAATGCATCATGCATTGCATTTGGGGCTTCTTGTTAAACATGGTTCTCATTGACTTGTTAACAATCGAGACGGACAGTTGTTGGAATCTGATTCTCCTTAACATTGCGATGCACACAATAAGAATCCGGTTATGGAGCCCAATTCTACAACAAACTATGTAAATATGGTGTATTTCCCAGTGGTGGATGAGATTAATCACAAGCCATTACACCACCTGACAGTAGGACAGTAGCTAGTTTCCGAGCAATGCAAAATTCCAACATTATACATATACTCCCCAAAAAATCCTGCTCGTTGGTTATCTAAGAACAATGTTTTCAACCTATCTATACCCCTCAAATGTTAAGAGTTGGGGCCTGGCAATATATCCAGTTGCAAAAGGGAACACCAGAATGATTCTCTAGGTAGTAAGCGTGTGTGTACATGTCTGAGCTACTATCTGAACTCACCGAAAATAGTATACAGGAGGAGAGGCCATGATGCATTGCTGTATGAGTGATAATTGCTCCCTGAATCAAGATGCTGTGCAGCTCGCGACTCTGATGAAGAACAGTTTCTTCTGAAGACTGGGCATGACGCCCACTACAGTAGCAACTCAGCAACAATGCGATCTATTAGTGCTACCAATTTGAAGGTGGCTGTGTAGACTAGCCCTTGTGTTATATGGGCTCATTTGTGTACAACTTGAACTCACAAAAGCAATGTTCAGGGAGAGCTAATCCCCTCCCCATGATATAATCCTCTCGGTGAGCATCCCACATGGCCTTAGCTAGTTGGTCCCCTGCCACTCCAGCAGCCGTGTAGTTTGCGAAGGCCCTCCTACTCAAGACCAATGTCTTCTGCAGCCCTTGCATTGTTCTCATTGCAGTTACCATCTTATCCATATTTCCAAAGAACGTGGTAACATAAGCATCGCTGTTGACTGAAACATAGTAGTCGAGAGCAGCCTTTGTGTTGCCATGCATCCTCTCAAAATCTTCATGAGTCAGGAGAGATGATTTAGTATACATATTTCTGTAGATCGAAGTGAAGCCGTCAAGTTCCATTAGCCCATCCCCAGCAGCTAAATAAATGTTTGTCTCTGTAGGAATACCTAGTGCTTGGAGGATAAATGCTGTTTCACTTGGTGTTAGAGGGCACTTTCCACGGTTCCTCCACAGATGAGCAGCATCACCAACCAATACATTCCTGTCCTCCCCACGTGCAGCTTCAATCGCATCCAGTGATTTGGAAGAAAGGGCACTGTATTCACATCGACTGTAGGCAACCATATCTGGTTCAAATCTAAGGTGAAGTGATAAGAAAGGTTTTGGTATCGCTTGGAGAAGCTCCATAGCTTTGGCTTCCACCTTCTTGTTCAACTTGAGTGCATTGTAGCAACCTTGGCAGTAACAAGCTTTCGCATGTGATGGATATCTGAGAAAATACAGGCATATACATCAGCATGGGAAAAAGGAAGCCTCACCACAGCGATAAGTTTAAAAATCGACAGAAGTCAGCAATTAAATCAATGACAATGAATAGAAAAATTGCAAACCATGAAATCATTGTTGCATTGCAAAGAACTAACTATAGAGTAACACTAACTAAGTTTATACTACTCCCTCCGTCCCAAAATAAGTGTCTTGAGCTTAGTACAAATTTGTACTAGAGCTAGTACAAAGTTGAGACAATTATTTTGGGACGGAGGGAGTACTAGTTATCTTAATGACTTTATTCTCCGCAAATCTACATCTTGTGGATTATACAATATTCTTGGACTGATGACAATCATTATAACAGAACCCAGCACAAATTTATCAGTAGGTCATCGTATCACAAAGCAGATAACAAATCAGGTTTAGGTAATGTGAAGTTGTTGGAGTTGGTAAAGAGTGCGAAGGCGACATGTTCAACAGTAAGGTGTAGCGGAGAGGTGCATGTTGAGATGGATGTCTGGCCACACAATGAAGGATCGAGTCCGAAACGATGATATAAGGAATAGAGTTGGGGTAGCACCAATTGAAGAGAAGCTTGTCCAACATCATCTGAGATGGTTTGGGCATATTCAGCACAGGCCAGTGCATAGCGGACGGCTAAAGCGTGCTGATTATATCAAGAGAGGTCGGGGTAGACCAAACTTGATGGGAGGAGTCCGTAAAGAGAGATCTGAAGGACTGGAATTTCACGAAAGAACTAGCCATGGACAGGGGTGTGTGGAAGCTAGCTATCCATGTGCCAGCACCATGAGTTGGTTGCGAAAAAGGCTTTGTTGTTGGTGTTGTTGGAGTTAGTAATTTAGTCATGTAATAACCAACAAATCAGGGCACGTCTTTGTTGTTGTCTTGCATTGCATGAATTGCCATCTTAATTAAACAAAGTTATCACGCGAGAATATAGTGTGTCGGTGTATTTATTCCAGTTATGTGAGCTCAAGATGAATGCAAAGGGAAGGGGGGGGGGGGGGCTATAAAGCTTTGAAGATAACTTTTATATGAGACTGCACAGTTTTGGATATCAAGGCAGCATGTCAAATTCAAAGGTTGATCAACATATTCACTCCCAATATTTGCACTGAGCAACAAAAAGATAAACACAGGGAAATAATTGCATGGTTATATCAGACATCTAAACAAACATAAATTTGGCTAATGCATATGATTTTCTACACTGCTTGATGATACTATGTCTCATGGAATCTGCTTCATAGTACAAGGAACTCCTACTACTGCAATATTTTTTTTAAAGGATTACTGCAATCTATCTACTTTAAGTTACAGGTAGATATACATGCCCTCGAAAGACACAAGAATTCTAACAGTGGAGAACTTCATCGCCAGCCTTATTATTATATATCCATCCTTCACATTATGCTAAGATCCTCAGCGGCAGATACAATTCGAGACATTTGACGTGAACAATGAACAAAATAGCTTGGAAAAAAAATGGACGGTATGAAAATGGAAAGCAGATTTCAGGTATCAACTAGATAATTGGGAAATACCTATCTTTTCTTTGGCTCATGGCAGGTGTCAGAGAAATGTATCGATGTTCTAAAAGAGCTGGAAGAACTGTTTCTACATAATCAAAATGTTCTTTCCGTTTTCGGCAATCGACCTTAAATGGCTCTTTCAACAATATCTCCTCAGGCATATCCTTCACCACCTCCACATAACCTCTAGTTTGCTCAATGAAGTGATCAACATCAAATACGTCTGCAAAACCACTGACAAAGCATTTCGATAAGCACATGATTACTTTTTGAACAGAAGTGCGCTACATAGCAACAACAGTAGAAGCCTTTGTTTCACCCCAAGTGACTCCAGTACCTAGATTCGTTCCAGTATGCAGCAACCTCAAACTTTGGCAGAACCATTGTCGCGTTCAGAAGACGTGCAACCGCAATTCCATCACACAGCTGCAGAACAATTGCACCAGAGGTCAGAATAATTACAACTGAGGAGCTCGTAACATGGCCAATCGACAAAGGCACACCACTGCATAACATTCTATACAACGCTACCTATTTCCTAAAGCTAAATCATATGATCCCATTATTGACTCCGGGAGCCTATACTTGTCACTTGTGCATCCAGTACATGGCCAAATGATCCAAGTTTAACATTACATACATAAGAAAACGAAGTCTTATACTCCATTACAAGGAGGATAAATCAAGTTTAACATACATCGCGCCGCAGCTGGTTGAGGCCGCCGTAGCAATCTATCCTGATGTAGCCATTCCTCGTCGACGGAGCTGCTGAAGGAGAGCGGGGATAGAAACCAATCATCACCACAACTCAAGCTAATCCTAAACCCTGACCGAAAACCACGAAGCACACAAGGCCTCACCGGGCATTGCCGTCTGCCACCACTCGCACGGCCGCCACTCCGCCAAACGCCGCTGCGCCCATATGAGCCGCGACCCCGACGGCGAATGCTCCCTGCGGGAAAACCCAATGCGGGGGATCTGTAACTTCCAGGAAGAGTCCAGAAGGACCTGGTATGGCAAGTCGGGGCGGGGCGGGGCGCGTACCTGGAGGCTGGTAGGGCGAAGAAGGATGGGGAGGAGTGCGGAGAGGCAAGGAAGAAGAAGAGGGCTGCCGCGAGGAGGAGGGCCGGGAGAAGGAAGCGTATGTGGTGGTGGGCCCACCACGACGCCGCGGTCGACCACATGACCGCCGCGCGACGCCGCTACCTACGAGAAGCACCGGATCTGATCGCCGGCGGCGTCACCGCGACCGCGAGCACGGAAGTAGGACCTGTCCGTCAGAATGCGGGTCCCACCTGTAAATCAGGGACCACCTGTCATGGATGGTTATCCAGATCGAGAGGTGGCGTGCGGAAATGGTGTAGGGCGGTGGTCCAATAGAAACAGCGTTAACTTCCTGAAAATGGAACGCGGGCCCGATGCGTCAGCCCCACATGTCAGCGTCACGAAGTACATCATGAAGGTGGATGACGCGAAGGGCTTATCTGCAAAACGACACGCACATACCCTTTTTTCCGCCTGCGGCGAGATCTCCGACTGCCACAAAAGCGAAGGTCTCCTCCGCCCGAATCGAAGCCGTCGTCTCGAACTCCGTCCGGAGCCCACACCCACAACCTGACACCCACCCCCACCCCCACCCACACGCGACGCGAAGCTGGCGCGGGAGGCGGCCGACGCGAGCGCCCGCAAGCGCAAGGCGGCGGACGGCGGCGACACCGGCGCCGCGGCCCCGGCCCCCGAGGACGCGGCCATGGGCGACGCGCCCCCACCGGCCCCCGCGCCGCTCGTCGAGGGGGGAGGAAGCGATGGGGCGGGGCCTGACCCTAACTCGCACCGGTTGAGCCCGGAGACCGTGTCGGTGGAGCTCTCCATGGGCGGGGACTACTACCACGCCTGCTGCGGCGACCCCGACCCCGACCCCAAGCCCGAGGGACCTCAGGTGCCGTACATCGGTAACAAGGTGAGGCATCTCCACTCCTCTCTCATTCCGCAGTCGCTATAGGCTTGTCGTTTGTTCATGTGGTACAATTGGCCGGGATCATCGCACCTAGTGTTGCTACTCTGCCGCCCATTTTTGGCCGAGGGCTTTTGTTGATTCGATCCTATTGATCCAGCAGTATGCGAATGTTGGTTCTGGTTACTGTTGTACTGGAATTTAGTTTCGTTGGTCAATTGTCGTTTGAAATGGCCAAGGTTGGATACACGGGGAGCAATTCATGTTCTGTTATAGGATCAAGGGTTTATTATGGGCTGGCGGAGCCCTTTGTTTAATCTTCTGGTGTGCAGTACAATAGGTAACAGACTGAACGATTTTGTTCGAGCTTGTCAATGTAGGAATAGCCTATGAAAAGTTAGGGGCAACTCGGCACTGAAACTGGAGAACAAAATTTGTTTCTACTTTATTGTAGTGAAATTTATGTCAGAAGTTGAGCTAGTCTATGCCAGGATTTCTCTAATATGTGCTGTTATGCTTATAGTTTGAAGTTCAAAAATGACATGACAGAAAGCCATATGAGATGTTGTGGAACGACATCCACGCAGTTTTCATGTCAAATGAAATAACATACTGAGACTGATCTCTTATTCTCTTCATTTCGGTCAACTAGTTGGTTATCTCAAGTGCATTTGGCGGTACATGTGAATCCAAATGCTATTTAACGTACTGTTATGGTTATCTCAATCTGTATATTTATGGTGTTGTTTGTATTAATCTGTAATTTTGTTCTGCTGCTTTTGTTTTGCCTTCCATATTAATTACTGTTGTATCTTATCAATTTGTTTATCTGACTGGCATCTTCTGAATCTTGCAGGAACCTCTCTCCGCCTTAGCAGCAGAGTTCCAGTCTGGCAGCCCCATTTTACAGGAGAAAATAAAGGTTGTTGTTCGTTTGCTTGTTCTGATACATGATAACTGTATTATTTTTCTTCATCCAGTGTGCCATTGTATGGTGCTTCAGTTTGTTCCATAAGTTTTCTTGCTTAACCTGCAGTTGCTTGGTGAACAATATGATGCTTTAAGACGAACACGAGGAGATGGAAACTGCTTTTATCGAAGCTTTATGTTCTCCTACCTGGTAGTATTTGTGGTATTGGTTTTCACTCAAAGTACGTCCATTCATAATTTGACGATTGTTTGGTTTGCTGCTAGGAACATATCCTTGAGACACAAGATAGAGCTGAGGTTGAGCGCATCCTAAAAAACATTGAACAGTGCAAGAAGACACTTTCAGGTCTTGGATACATTGAATTCACTTTTGAAGACTTCTTCTCTGTAAGTCTATGCAATGTTTGCTTTTTGCATCTCTCCTTAGTTGCCCCATTCTGCATCACTTTTTGCTCCACTTCATCTGATCTTCCTCACTTGAATAGCTTTTAGATGTGCTCTTTCTGTCTATGTGCACTTGTTTGCAATTCCTTCTACGTGTCTCTGTGGAATTTGCTAGATGACTCATTGGTAATTAGGAACATACTTTTTTTTCTGTAATGAAAAATAAAGTAAATGCATGCCTGTAACCCCTGTGCACTGTTAACTGTCACAACTGTTGATCTAAGTAAGCATACTGCACGCCTTTTCTTCAATCCCTTGATGAATGCATTGGTTTGTTGCTCTTTATGAGTAAAATCCGCTGATGAATGCAGTAGTCTTAGTCGTTAATAACTAAATATTATACACTGTCTTTCTGAATGCCATGCATTGTGCCCAAGCAGATGGTCTTTATTATGTTTTATGGTCTTGTTGGGAGCTCTGTTGTTGGTATATGATATGCATTGGTTGAAAATGATGGGTAAGTAGAGATGCTCATATTGAACTTGAACCTTGCTGATTAATCTATATATGAAAAATAGAATTATTGTTTTGTTAAATACTCCCTGGACTCATTGCCTCCTTAGTCCTTGCTGAATATTCTTCATCCTTGTTATCCTCAGATGTTCATTGAGGAGCTGCAAAATGTTCTGCAGGGACACGAAACTTCTATTGGGTAAATATTCTATAGTTGTGTTTGTCTCCTTAAGGCATAATCTCATATGAACAAAAGAAAATAAGTGTTGTTGGAAGAGGCATTTCTTAACTGTGCACATTGTATGGCATGGCCATTATCAGAGTTTTGCTTTTGTGGTGAATCTGTTTTGTTTTCATGTATCTTTAGGCCTGAAGAACTTCTAGAAAGAACCAGGGATCAGACGACTTCTGATTATGGTTTGTACAACCAGATATTTGTGATGTGTCTTTCTTGACTTATGATAACATTATTTTCTTATTGTGTCTTCTTTAGTTGTCATGTTCTTTAGGTTTGTTACCTCTGGTGAAATTCAAAGGAGGGCTGAGTTCTTTGAACCATTTATTTCTGGCTTGACAAATTCGACCGTGACTCAGGTTAGCTTCTTAGTTTTGTTCTTATATGCAACACTGGGTGGTGGGAACATAGACATTGTACCAGTAGTCATGTATATACCCCTTGTCAATATGTAATGCACTCTCCTCTTTGTAGTGTAAGTCTATTTGATTGGGTGTTGTCGTTTTGCATTGCATGTGAATTGTGGAAATCAAGAGTGTTCTTGCAATAGTTTCACTCCATGCCCCAGCTTTAATTGCTGCTAAACAGGTTGACTGGTGAGATTGTAGTATGCCATTTACTATGGGTTTTTAACCATTCGTTAGGTATGGTGCCTCTGTTTGTGTCCGTAGGCAGTATTCCTACAGGAGTACAGGGCCAGTTTCCTTTAGAATTATTACACAAAGCTAACACTAGATATCATGTGAGTAGGACAGAATTAGCAGCTCTGTAAGCAGTGGATTATTCTTCGTGGGATAGGCCTCTGTGATTCAGAGGAATTTCGGAGGATTTTATTCCCTATGAATATTTCATATGGAGCCTCTTGATTTCGAGGATTGGTAACCATAGGAATTTTCCCTGTGGACTATTTTGCATCCAGTTCCAAAAGAATTTTCCCTTTGTTTATAAGACAACTATGGCAAACACCTAACCTTTCAAGAAAGTTCATGTTCTTATCCTGTGTGCAGCCGAACAACTTCTATTTTGTGCCCTCATTTGAATTCCTGCAGAATTTAACTTCCCATAATGTATTATCCTATGTTTTCCTATTCCTTGGTTTTAGCCATGTTAGGACAAGAGATAATGTATTCACCTGTGTTTGTGTGGTGCTATCCTACATGCTTTAATTAAACTTCAGTTATGTTGTCTGCTGTCTATAGATATGCAGTCGAGAGACTGACCCTGATTTGGAAATCGCATTGCAGTTTTGCAAGTCTTCTGTGGAGCCAATGGGCGAGGAAAGCGACCATGTGCACATTATTGCTCTGTCAGATGCGTTAGGGGTGCCAATCCGTGTGATGTACCTAGACCGAAGCTCCTGTGACACAGGCAATCTAAGTGTGAACCACCATGATTTCATTCCTGCAGCCAATTCCTCTGAAGGTGATGCTGCAATGGGATTAAATCCGGCTGAGGAGAAACCTTACATTACTCTGCTCTACCGGCCTGGTCACTATGATATTCTCTACCCAAAGTGATCTCTGGCTGATGAAACACCAAGGTTGATTTTTCCCATGAATTCAGGTTGAGAAAACGTTGTCTAGAACC
This sequence comes from Aegilops bicornis, assembly GCA_021605145.1. Taxonomy (NCBI): domain Eukaryota; kingdom Viridiplantae; phylum Streptophyta; class Magnoliopsida; order Poales; family Poaceae; genus Aegilops; species Aegilops bicornis. Next base: position 354,712,071 of record CM038675.1, on the reverse strand, counting down.
GTGTAGTTGTGTTGCTCCTGCATGCTGCCAAAGGCAGCCTTACAAGAGGGAACTAGTGTGTTCTTGGGGCGTAATCATAGCATGCTTTACTTGTCACTGCCCTCAAATTTGAAGTTTTCCTTGTTGTAAGTGTACTCTAGCACAACGATTTAACATTGTGGTTGACTGTTGAGAAGACCCTCTGGATATCGTGACTAATCGTGGTTCGTACTTGTTTTTCCCTGAATTATTTACTCCTCTGCATCATAATGCTTCATCTCAGCAATCAGTTTCTTTTGTTCATAACTCATTGAATTGGGACATGCTCCAGGTTGATGCCTGGGTGCTGTCCATTATCTCATTAGCATGTATTCCCTCCGTTCCTAAATATAAGTCTTTTTAGAGATTTCAATAAGAACTACATACAGATGTATATAAACATATTTTAAAGTGTAGATTCACTCATTTTGCTTTGTATATAGTCTGCATTGGAATCTCGAAAAAGACTCATATTTCTAAATATAAGACATTTTGGCAGTTTAAATTGAACTCCCAAAACGTCTTATATTTGGGAACAGAGGGTGTATATAGGAAGGCATGTCATCTTGCCCATGAAATCGCTAGTTTTCATGCTTGTTTCTACACGATGGACATTTCTAGAATTGATGATATCTCTGCCAGAACTACAGAATTAGCTTTCATACCTTTCTTGCTCACAAATCATGTTCCTTGGTTTTTATGTTTCAGTCACTCCACTTTTATTCATGATGCTTGTGTTTTATGTTTTCCATAGTTGTTTCTAGCTTTGCCTCTAGCCTAGACTCAAATGAGCGATGGCAGGACAGGTAAATGATGGATCTGGAATGGTTGCTCGGGGCCGTGTCTTTTCCATTTTATTATTATGAATCTCATACTCCCTCCGATCCATATTACTCCCTCCGTTCCTAAATACTCCCTTTTCCCGGAAATACTTGTCATCAAAATAGATAAAAGAAGATGTATCTAGACATATCTTACTTCTAGATACATCCATTTTCATCCATTTTGATGACAAGTATTTTCGGACGGAGGGAGTATAAGTCTTTTTAGAGATTTCAATATGGACTACATACGGAGCAAAATGAGTAAATCTGTTCTTTAAACTACATCTATATACATTCGTATATAGTTTATATTAAAATCTATAGAAAGACTTATATTTATGAACAGAGGGAGTATTTGTCGTTCAAACGTCTAAATACATCCATTTGAGTGACAAATAATATGGATTGGAGGGAGTATTGGCATCTGCTTCTGGCATATACTCCCTCCGTCCGGAAATACTTGTCATCAAGATGGATAAAAGGAGATGTATCTAGATGTATTTTAGTTCTAGATACATCTTTTTTTATCTATTTTGATGATGAATATTTCTGGACGGAGGGAGTATAAGCTTTGTTGCATGTTTTGGCCCAAACTGTATGTGGTGATCGGCACTGGTTACTATCGTTTCTTCCTATTCTCTGTCTGTACCAGGTAGCATTTTCTGCTCAAACTGCTACACATAGACAGCCTGCTTATATAATGAAGAGAACAAAAAGCGAAAGTACTGTGGTGTCACTAAGGATGTGTTTGTTTCGTCAAATCCCGCCCGTCACCTGTTTACAGTGTAAAGTGATACCGTTACATGCGTTTGGTGAGGCACCTCTGTAATCAGGTCCCTCTGTAATCAGTTCCGGGCCAGCTATCAATCGATAACTCCCACCCCCCACTGGTAAAGGTTTCCTTACCGCTCCCGACTCAGCTCCTCCCCCACGACTAACTCCTCCCCTGGATCTCGCCGCGCCGCCGCCTCCCTTCGAGCCCCGCGCCGCCGCGCCGCCGCCTCCCCTCGAGTCCAGCGACTCCACGCCGCCACCTCCCCTCGACCCCCTTCGGTCCTCTCCTCCTGGTCCAGCCGCCGGGATCGACCTTGTCACATCAGTCGCCGGGAACGACCTCGCCAGCCGCCTCAGACGCCGATGAGGGTGGACCATTGAAGCCGCCTACGAGGAGCAGCAAGGCCAATCTGCCCATCTCCGGATCAATCTCCCTCCATCAACCTCCTACTGCAGATCTCAAGGTTAGGGTTACTAGTCCATCTGTTCTTGATCTTCAAGTACAGAAATATGTGTTCTTGATCTGTTATAGGTTGATGTCTAGCACATATTTCCATCCCGTAGCTTCACCCATCACCATCACTCCATCAGAGAGCTGTGTTTTTTCCATCCCGTAGCTTCACCCATCACCATCAAAGAGTTGGTTGTCTGTGTAGCCAATTTCCCATCATCTATCATGTATTGAGTGCGCGACTAGAACCGGAAGCCCACTGACTTGAGACTATTCAAACCAGAATGTTATTAATCTCTAGTCTGCGATTTGTTCGTCTATATGCGCCGATTGCTTTTATTAGTGGATGACTAATGGAGTATAATTGGTGCTCTGTCCTTTCTATTTTTGTGATGTGTTCTTGATCTGTCTAGTTAGGTAACTAGGCAAATAGATGAATTAGGTTGGCTGATCACGAAAAGGAAGGAAGGTGTCTTGTTCGATGCATGTTCCTGTTGTAAATTTGACCATCTTCTTTAGCTTTCTGATGTGAAGGAATATCCTGATACTTGGAACTTTGCATGACCAGTAGATCGACGATGATATCCACATGCATATCAACTAGATATTGGTTGACTGTTCCTCTAGTTTTCTGATATGCAATTTTCCTATCCATATGCAGCAGTTGTATTTGTATATGACTTAGTTAGGCTTCTGATGTGCAAGTTTTTTTGAATCCATTGTACCTTTGCATGACAAATGCATGTGCAGGTTTTTTCGTCATCCTAAAATCTATCCAGTTTCTTGTTTTGTACTATCACCAATTTTTAAGAAAGAAAGTCATACCAACCTTAAATAGGTATATTTTCCTTATGCAGTTATGGCTCGTCTTCCTTTAACTGCGAGGCGTGGAAGGAGAAATGCAATATTTTTGAATCTGACCACTTCCATTATGCTTGTATACTATTATGTGTGGTTCATGTTTGCATTAGCTTATAGGAGAAAATGTTGGCAAATAGAAAGGAGAATTAAAATTAGAGAGTTAAGGGAGAGAACTTGTATCGACTAATTGGTGAGAGCGACGCTATGTGTATAAGTCAACTTCGTATGGATAGGAGAACATTTCATATATTATGTGAGATGGTGAGAGATGTTGGTGGTCTAAAGGGTACAAGGAACACATCATTAGAGGAGATAGTGGCATCATTCTTGTATGTGTTATCACACCATCTAAAAAATAGGACAATAGGAAAATTCTTCTATCGAAGCCCTGAGCCAATTAGTAGAAACTTCAACGCTTGTCTTCTAGCTGTCTTGAAGCTGCACCATGTGCTACTTAAGAAGCCTGAACCTATACCCGAGGATTGCACCGATGATAAGTGGAAGTATTTCAAGGTAAATAGCTACTAATAAAAAATATTATTCACTAGATGATCTCAATAGTGGTAGAAGATGCTAATATTTGCACATTGCTCTTTATGTTGTAGAATTGCCTTGGAGCATTAGATGGCACACACATAGGCGTAGCAGTCCCAGCTAATTTGAAAGGAAGGTATCGATCAAGGTTGGGTGATATAGATACAAATGTGTTAGGTGTATGTGCACCTGACATGCAATTCATCTACATATTACCCGGTTGGGAAGGTTCTGCACATGATGGTCGGGTTCTTAGGGATGCCATCTCACGGCCAAATGGGTTGCGTGTCCCCGAAGGCCAATATTATCTTGTCGATGCTGGCTACACAAACGCAAAAGGATTTTTAGCTCCATATCGAGGTCAAAGGTATCACTTGGGTGGTTGGACACCACAAAATCCACCTCGTAGCGCAGAAGAATATCTCAACATGCGCCATGCCAGAGCCCGAAATATAGTAGAAAGGTGCTTTGGAAGGCTGAAGGGTCGGTGGGGATTTTGAGGTCTCCTTCCTTTTTTCCCATGAAGACTCAATGTCGAATCATCATGGCATGCGCACTCTTGCATAATCTTATATTGCAAAAGATGTCTGTCGACCCACTTGATATCAACGAGCCAATAATACAAGAAACATTAGAAGACATGGAGGAAGAATTGGAACAACCAGAATTCATCACTTCTATCTCAACTTCGAATGAGTGGACAAATTTTCGGAATGAACTTGCTCAGGGAATGTATAATAGACATAGGGCTGCTAGGGCGCATTGAGGTACAAGTTATTTCTATTTGTTCCCTTCTATATATATTTCCATCTCATTTACATTTGTTTCCTTTCAATTATATTTGCAAGCTACAATTGCATCTCGTTTGCATTTGTTCTCTTTCATATATATTTGTCATCTCATTTGTACCCATTCTTGCTTGTGCAGATATGGACCGTGTGGATAGCTCGAGCACGTCTCGTGGAAGAGGCAAGAATAAAAGGAATTGGTCTTCCGATGAGGACGATGAGCTTAGTAAATCTTTGTATGAGTTATCTTTGGACCCGAGGTGGAAAGCTGATGGTGCCTTCAAGGGTGGATACCTGGGGATATTCGAAAAGCATCTTGCTGAAAAGTGTCCAGGCCGTGGTATCACTGCATCTCCGCACATTGAATCAAGAGTGAGGCACTTCAGGAAGAAATTTGGTGCCGTTGAAGTAATGCTATCCAAAAGTGGTTTCACATGGGATGGAAGTCGAAAGATGATTCAGTGCGATAAGGCACAATATGAAGCTCATTGTCAGGTAGATCACTTGAACCACTAAAACTGAATTCCTTAGTAATGGTTTGTGCTGAATTTCCTTGCTATTGTACCTTGGTTACCTGTTATTGTAGTGTTTTCTCTTCAGTATTTTTTGTATTTGGATCATCCCTTGCTGCCTTGTTAGTGCTACTATTCCTAAGATATTCAGAAAGTAGTACCGTTTCTATCCCTTGTTATTGTCCTTGCTATCGAAAACCAACTTTCTTCTTTTGTAAAAAAACATGTAGATTCACAAGGAGGCTAAGGGATTGTATGGTGTATCATTTCCATACTTTGAACAATTGGCTGCTATCTATGGCAAAGACATTGCAACAGGAGAAAGTGCGGAAGGCTTTGGAGAGGCAGTGGGAAACTTGGAGAAGGAAATTGCTATGGAGGAAGAAGAAAATGAGGAAGAGGACATGATCTCAACAGGAACAGCTCGACGGTCCATTGACACTTGCTCTATTGATACAACTAGTTCGAAGAGGCAGAAAAAAGAGCCAAGGCCAAAGAGGGCGACGGGACCAAGCGATCCATTTGCAGCCATGCTTCAAGATGTTAATAGCCAGCTGAACAGCGTGACACAACATGTGGGTGCAATGACAACATCATTTACAACAGCAATGGCGCGAGAAGCAGCACAAGAAGACCCTCAACAGAAATCAAGAGAAAATGCAATTAGTGAATTGTCTAGGCTTGCATTCTTGGGAGCGAGATCGTTGAAGCTGCAACTATATTCGCTAAAGCTCCAGAGCACATGAACATGATGCTTGTGCTTCCAGGCATTCTGAGGAGGGACTTCGTCCTGAAAATGTTGTCCGGTATCTCTTTTACACATGAACCTATTGTGTATATCATTTCCCGAATTTGTTTTTTGTTTTCTCGTAGCTACTGTAAATTGTCATTGCTAATGTTAATGGAACCCAGGAATGCGTTCTGGGTGTAAAAGAACATGATTGTATGCCTTGTTGTTACAGTACTAGTGTTTGCAAATTTAAGTATCATTGATATATGTCTAGTAATATTTGCCCATGTCCACCCTGAAAACATCTGATTATTGGCTACTGATTGGCAGATGAGAGGAAGAAAGGTTGATGGGAAAGGAATATGTTTTTTTTCCAACAGCGGCGTCATGATTGGTGTGTAAAAAGCCCCCTCCTTTTCCTTATTGTTAACTTTGTAAATGTGTTGAATGCATGGTAGAGATCCCCTCTTGTATATGCCTACCATTTGCAATCTCTACTTCACTAGTTGCTTGTTGAAAGCGCCATCTCTTTTGAATCGGTTCATTTGAATAAGCTCATCTAATGCAAGGAACAAAACAAACTAGTCGTCCTAATACTGGTATATACAAGAGTGACTCCTGAAAGCCTTGTATGAGTTTGTACTGGAATATTCAGAATTAAGTTGTTCAATGAACAAAAGAGTCTTCCTAGTTTTTCTACCAGCAAATGTGAGCTATGTGTAGGCTTGGTCAAGTAATTTTGCAATTGAACAATAAAATAATTTCTAGTTAAACTTGTTATTACCGGTTGTCGCTTGTGTTTCTTTATTTCTCATTTTATCTCTTGCTTATTCGCAGATGATGAGAACATAAGCAAGTTTGAGTAGAAGAGAAGATAAATGTTGTGGCAGATGAAGATCGATGGAAAAGCTACTTTGCAAGATTCCGAATCGTCCCAAGCTACCTTTCTATTTGTCGTATAAAAACAATTTTAGGGACTAATTATGAAGTTTATTTTGAAGTGTAGTAGAATTCCGAGTTTGTATCCAGAGGTTAATATGCATTTTAAAAATGTTTAATGTTGTTAAAGTGGTGCCAAATTCTGGTTAAAAGATATCTTTGCTTTGGATGCATGCAAAAAAAAAATCTAACTTATTTGTTTGTTTGATGAATTTGAAGCTATCTTTGGTGAAGCACTAGCAAGTTGCATGTGAAGCTGTGCTGATGTATTCATATTACTTTGCTTCTTGTGCTCTGTATGTGGAATTCTCGAGAGGGCTTGCTGATATATTTGTATTACTGTGCCAAGACAAACATTGTTAAGGGATCTGTTGCCTTTACATAGCTGAACCAAACGAAATGTGGTTTTTCCAATCCGGAGCTGTTACACTATGTAATCTGTTTCCCTTTCCCTTTACGTTACCACTCGTGTAAACAAACACCTCCTAAAAGTGACATAAAGTTACGTGCGAGCCCAAAGCCCTGGTGCTGAAGAAGGAAAAGAACAGAGCGGGAGATGACTGATTTTGCATTTCGTGGTGGTGACCTTTGATCTGTGAGCCAACCAATCAATCCAAGGCATGAAATGATGCGGTTGCAGGAGGAAAAGGTTGACAAGCCAGCAGCGTTGACTCCCTACAGCTGCACCTGTACGTACGCAAGTGTGTTCTACAGGAGGCTGTGTACCTGCTGAAAGCCATCGTGCTTTTGTCTTTGCCTTAACTTGCAGAGCCGTATGCGTCTGAGAAACATTGATTGCAAAGTTTAATAATCTTGCGGAAGCCATGACCATCGCGTTAGTAGTGACAGTGACACGAACGGGATGCCACTCGCTTTCTCAGTTCCTGCACACCAGGGGATCAAACTAAGGACCTGTTTGGTTAGAGCCTGTGGCTCGCCACACAAACTGTGGCGCTCAAAACAAACGCCGCTCCTTAGGCAGAAATTTCTACTGCGGATGCTCCTATGGGCCGTGGCGAGCCAAATATTAGTATTAGAACCAAACACATGCCAAAGGAGCTGTGGCACGCCACACTTTGGCGTGGCAAGCTAAGGTGGCAACCAAACAGCCCCTGAACCATCTATCTCCTCCCTCATTTGCTTGCTGGCTTCATCTTTTTTGTTCCCAACAAGCAGGGGTTTGTTGTCGGACTCATGACAAAATCTAGTCATTTGTTTCGTTAGAAACAAGAATGACCCTTAACCTCACGGGTGAGTCCATCTTTCATGCCAAAGGATCGGTCCTAATCCTTCAGAAAATACGATGTACATACTTCCATAAATCTAAACGAATGTTGCAGCATATCAGGAATGGGTCGGGACTCGGTAGTACCAAGTGATACAGTATTGCTGTCATCTGGTACTAGTACGAGCAGCTGTCAGCTACTGGTAGCACCATCAAGCATATCCGTCTATCATGCACGGCGGGCCTAGGAATCTTTGAACGGGCCACCCGGACCCACGCGGCTGCACCAAAAGAAAGCCGAAACGCATGGGGGAGTGCCTCGCCTGTCAAAAAAAATTCCGCCTGTCAAATCGCCCCGCAAATGTTTCGAACAGAAAGGATCCGGACATTTTTCTATCCAATGACGGCCAACAAATTTGTCTTAACTGGTCTGAACGTTCGAAATCTCACTAACCGACATCAAACTAGGGAAGGTTTGCGGACGCATGTCACGTTGGACTCCGACAACATGGACCCACCTGAAACTCATTTCTCTTTCTCCGCTCTAGAACCCTTTGCTCTGCATTCATGCCGGCCAGAGCGGACGTGACTGGGCGACCGCTTACCCACATTCATGTTGGCTGATCCACACGGCATTCACCCCGGCGCAATGACTGAGAAGCTTACTCAGGTCGCTGCCCGCATCGAAGCAGCGCGAGTCCGCCTGCCCCGGCTATTTAAGTCGCCCGACCGCGGACACAAGCTCTGCACCACCAAGCCGCCACCTGTCCTCTCCCAAACCCGCAAGGAAAGGTTTGCGGATGTCCGTCACGTTGGACTCTGACAACATCGACCCACCTAAAACTCCTCTCTCTTTCTCCGCTCTGGGCATTCATGTCGGTCAGAGCGGACGTGACTGGGCGACCGCTTACCCACATTCATGTCGGCTAATCGAGACGACATTCACCCCGGCGCGGCAACTGAAAAGCTTACTTTGGTCGCTGCCCGCATTGAAGCAGTGTCAATCCGCCTGCCCCGGCTATTTAAGTCGCCCGATCACGGACGCAAGCCCTACACCACCAAGCCGCCACCCGTCCTCTCCCAAACACGCAAATCTCCACCACTGGCGGTGACGATGGGCAAGTCCAACGCTTCCAAGTGGTTCTCGGTGTGCTCCTCCAGATCCGGGGGAGCTCTGTATCCCGGCGTCGTTGTCCAAGGTCATCGGGGCCCTCGTGTCCACAACTCCCTTGAGCATCAAGACTGAACTGATCTCCTCAATGAAGAATGTCGTGGTTTTGTCACGACAGATGTCCTCGTGAAAGGACTTAGTCGTGAGGCCATCGCCGCGAGGTAGTAGCTTGAACGGGGTTGATCGGTCGAAAGACAAGGGTTTACCCAGGATCGGCCCTCTCGATGAAGGTAATAACCTACTTCCTGCTTGACTGATATTGATGATGATGATCTTAATTACAAGGGTGCAACTTAGCTAACCTAGTACTCGAGGGATTGTAACCTAGTCTTTCTGCCTCAGGACCTCCCCTTTATATACAGGTCGAGGCCCTGGGCTTACAACAGAATCCAGGTCGTGCTACAAACTGCCCTGATCGGTTTCCTACTTATCTTGTTTCCCAAGTAAGGGAATTACGAAACCCTTGATGAAGCCGCCTCGGACCGCAGGGGCCGTAAGCCGGCCCACTCTATGAGTCGTCCCCATGGGCCTTGAGGTCTGGATAGCCGCAGTCCAGTCTTATTCTTTTAGGCCGCCACTGGATAACCCGACCCTGAATGGGCGGGTCATACCATGGGGTTATATCCCCAACATTAGCCCCCAGATTGACTTGGATTCATCCATGTTGATCTTCAAACTGATAAAAATTTCGGGTCATTTTCCCCTTTTGAATCTGCATCATGGTCGGGTCATTAGTTTCGGCTTATGATACTTCCAAAATTAGCATTTTCTATCTCTTTTGAACTGTGTTGTAATCTTCCAGAATTTCAGGAGCTCAAGTGTGACTTCACAGCGAGTCTTTTATGTATATTTGTTAGGCCCAAAAATCGCGGTGTCCCTTACTCGAAAAGTTACTGTGCCTCCTCTATTTTCCGCCTACCTCTTCCCCTTCTCTTTACCTTATAAATATAGCCATAGGGGCTCGGCCTCCACTTTTTACCGTGTCGTTCCCCTACTCCTTCTTCCTTGCGCCTCGGTCTCCCACAACCGGAGCTCTGCCGCCGTGCAACCGTGAGTCCTCTGGCGACGTCAACCGCATCCCCTTCTTCGCGCGTGCCACCGTCAAAGCTGCCCGAGATCATCCCAGAGTCGTTCACTGCATCCAGGTATGACTCATTTCTTCCTTTAGATATGTGGCAATGCTTCACCGTTCTTAGTATCTCGTCGTAGTTCATCAACTTTCTTTGGTTCATACCACCATTGCCTGCTATTTAGATCTAGATTCAAACGATTCCCCCATAGAAATGCTCCATTAGTGATAGCAACACCATTTTTGCCTCTGGACACTTCATATATTTGTTAAATCCTACGAATAGACTAGTTGATGCTTCCAGTATCCACCTTAGGTTTAGTGAATATTTTCCTTTTTGAACCATTTTATAGATCTGCAGTGGCAATCGTTTCAACAGAAACTTGTTTTTGTCAACACTTAGTTGAAAACCAAAAGTCCTTTGAGTAGAATGAGTCGCCTTATGCTTTGCCAGCTTATTATCACCTTTTGTAACTTGCCTAATTTTGATAATCATAGTTGCCCCTTATCTAGCCGGCTCAATATTTGAGTATCTTGGCGACTCATTAATAATGGAACAAACATGTTGACATGCCCCATAGTCATAGTAACCTCATTATTTTGCCAGCTCATTATGTAAACCAACTGGCGACTTATCGTTCATAAAATGACCCGCCATTCATACTTTGCCCACAGTTTAAGCCCTTTAGGCGACTCATCATGGCCAAGACTGACAGGGCCAAAACTGATAAGGCTTGCAACTGTGTCCAATCCCAAGTTTCCACCCTAGTGCTTGTTGACCTCGTGGGGCAGGGTCTTCTTCCGGCTCAAGAAGTAGTCGGCTGGCGGGCTCCTGAGGAAGAGAGCACCCCCCCAACCCGAAGAAGGAAAAGGCATTGTGTTTGTTGATCATCTTCATAGGGGCTTCTCACCGCCCGAGTCAAAATTCTTCCGGGATTTCCTTAAAATTTTCAACCTCCACCTTCAAGATATTGGTCCCAACTCTGACCAATCTATGTCAATTCCAAGTCTTCTGCAAGGTTTATCTTCAGACAGAGGCGATTGTCCCTCTCTTCAGGGAGTTTTTCTATATCAACCACCAGACCGAATTTGCAGATGGTCCTACATAGAGATTGGTGAGGTGTCTGTTCAGAGGCGGAAGAACTGCCTTTTTTCAGAAGCTAAACTACCGAGTCATCCAAAAGGATGGAATAGAACCTGGTTCTATTGCAAGAAAACTGCTCCTACTGGTGAAAACCCATTGTCGGGTTACAGAATGGAGTGACTTAACACAACCGAAGTTTTTCCTGGTTGGCCTTCTAAAGAAGAGCGACAAGTAGTCGCCCATATATACTCTAAATTGAGGACCTTGCCAGCAAATGGCCTCACTGGGATCTATCTGACGCGGTGTTGGATCAGCTAGAGAATTCAGCCATTAAGTCAGAGGGGCGATTTAATGTGCAATTATACCGGCGACTTAGCTGATGTACAATGTTTCAGCCAAGTTGACTTGTTAGTTGATGACATAAACAAGGTCATGAAGAAACTACTAGGAGAGCCCCAAGATTCATGTAACAAGACGGGGCTTGCTCCTTTCTGTATTAAAAACCCAACGCCTCCAGTAAGTATCTTTGCACTTTTATTTTTCTCATTGTGTATTTTGATTTTGTTCATCTTATTTTTGACTTCCAGCTCATTGCACATGCAGGCAAACGACAAGTTCTGAAAGAGGAAACAACGAAAGTATGCTCCTCCCCCAGCTCCTCAAGAAACTGAGCTGGTCGTTGTAGATAAGCCGGCCGCAGAGAATGAGTCGGAGGTAGAACTTGACTCGTTTGGTCTTCCTTTTATTCAATTAGCTGATGATCATTCTTCCCATGATAACATCGAAACAAGTCGAGCCGGCGAAGCTGAGCTGATTTCCTTCTCTTCCGGCTAGGAAACTTTTGTCCCCAAAAGATCAAGAAAAGCTGTCAGGAAGGTGTCATTTTCTCATCCACACGCTTACTTAGACCCAAAATTTCTTTCGAAGAAAATGCAGCAAGCCGGCAAGCGCAAGCTCCGGAGCAATTCTGGCGAGTTGATTGCCGGGTTATCACATGAGCCAGTAGCTTGAAAGCGACGGGTTGAGGTGCCTCACAGTCATACTTCATCTCTTTCGCGAGCTGGACTTACTAGGCAACCTGATGCGGTGCATCCTACGATCATCCCCTTGTATACTACGACCACTCCCCACGACCCAAGGAGACATAAGATGAGACCTCAAGCATATGCCATTGGACACAAGGTTAACTCACTCCTCTTCAAATCGTCACTTTCCACATGTGAGAAATGGATACTACCTCAAACATATGTGTTATGCATGACCAGGAAACAAGAGGAAGACCATGGAACAACTAGGAGCATTGGACAAGACGGCGAGGACACCAAGCACGAGGAACAAGAGGAAGAGCTGCCAGAAAGCTACAGCTCTTCGACGTTTGACGGTCACCAGACGAACGGGCCTTACCGGACGTCTGATGCCTGGAGGTCCAGTCTGCCAGAACAACTACAGCCGAAGGCCCAGTCTACAATGACCGGGCGGCCGACCGAGACCGAAGGTCCGACACTAACCAGCGCTGGACGATCGCCAGCCTCCGGATATCTGAGAACACCGAACCAGAGCCAAAAATTCAGAAGTCCTGCGACTTCCGGACGTCCGGACGCCCGTGAGCCATCGGACGACCGGAACCCACCGGACGTCCGGTAGCTATCTGCGCACAGTAAGTTGGGCCGAAGCCCATGTACTCCTCACTTACCCCTTCGTGGCCCTAGACTACATATACTCCTCCACCTCTACCATTTTAGGGTTAGAAAAGGATTAGCTCATTTGAGATAGAGATTTGCTCATCCACTACCTCCTCCTCTTGAGAGAGAGAGAGAGAGCACTCCCATGGAGTTCAAGACCTCCATGTGAGAAGATCCCGAGGGATTCAAGACCCCCTAGTGGGAAGATCCCCTGGTGGATTCAAGACCTCCTCTTGGAGAAGAACTAGCTACTTGTATCTTTCCTTTGTTGTCTTTGGATCTCGTGATCTCTTTGCGTTCATGGATCTAGCATATGTGTGATTAGATCGAGTCAATTTGAGTGTTTCCTCTCGTTCCCCCTCGTGTTCTTCGTGTTCTTCGTGGGATCCCCTCCATTTCGTGAAAGATCGGCCACTAGGGTTCCACCCTACATCATCTTGGTATCATGAGCCACGTTGATCACGAATTTGGAGTCTCCCCCACCGTTTTCTAGCCTAATTTTTCTTTGTTTCGTCCTAAATTTCGAAAATCCCCACCGAAAATTAGCCCCAATTTTTTTGTGATTTGTTGGTTTGATGATATTTTGTTGAATTTGATCCATGGGTGTGCTATTTTTCGAGTGGATCTAGCATCTCCACAAGTTTCCCCACTTCTCATCCACGAAATCTTGTCAACTTTGACCCCAAAATCATCATTTTCTGCCCAAAATCACATCCCGGATCTGAAATCCCGAGTTGACCCAGACCCACCGGACGACCGACGTTTTCTCGGACGCCTGGAGCCCCCGGAACCATCGGACGACCGGTATCTACCGGAAATCCAACGCCCCTAACCAGAGAGGAATCCTCGGAAGTCCGACAATTCTTGGACGTCCGATAGCCCAGAAAACTAACTTCGATGAAATTTTGTTTCGGCCATAACTAATTCATCTGAACTTCGATTTTGACGTTCTTTAGCTCGTTTTGAAGCTATTGACATCCCCCACCCCACAAAAATACCTCCAACATCATTTGACTCCATCCAATTTTTGAAACTTTGGCATCTTTGCCTAGGGTCTTCACCACATTATCCGCTATACCACCACCAACTTCCGCAATCTAACCCCTTTTGTTCCCCATAGCATTAGTGGTTGCTTGAGTAGTGATTTAAGTCTCTTAAGGTGTTTCGGCTACTTAGGGACGGTTACTTCGTCATCAACCACCAACATAACTTCCGCATAACCTTGCCCACTATACATTTCCGCCAACTAAACCTAACCCAATTTTGTTTGAGCTTGTTTGAGTTATGGCTCGTGTCCCCTAAGGTGTTTTGGCTACTTAGGGACGGTCACTTCAACTCCGACTCGCATAACCCATCATTCCACTTCCGCATTTCCGAGTGCAAAACTACCACCGCTTTCCACTACCACTATTTGACATTTGCCTTTGGAGATTTTGAGTTGTGGTTTTTCCGTTTCCTAGGATGTTTCGGCTAACTAGGAATGGTTCGACATCGACAACACCGCCGCTCAACTTCGCCAAGGATTCGACATCGACCACCTTCACCATTTTGACACCCTAACCGTAAGAAAGAACGGTAACCTCTATATCATCTTGGTATCGTGGTATCCCTTCATTGTACATTCATTCTTGCCATTACATTGTTAACCCCTAGCCCATTTTGCGTCACTTGTCTATCAGGAGTAGTCATTGAGTATTGCCGGCAACGTTATTTGTGCACATTAGTGATCATCGATCTACACCTTCCATTGCATACATACCATATCATATTGGCATCGTCTTGGTATCATAGTACCATCCCTTGTGTCACAAGATTGTTCCCGCATATACACAGTTTCTATCTTGGTTTGTGCATTTCGCATAGTGGCCAAAGAAAAAAAAGAATAAGCTTTTAAGCAAAGAGTGAACAAAGAGTTTGTAAGCAATAGCCATAGCATCATACCACATTGCATATAAGATTGTCATATCCGATCATCTTGGATCATCCTGAGAGAATCACCGGGAATCATACATAATAGCATACTTGGGATAGAAAATTGATACATTTTGCATATTATAGGTTGTGCACAAGTGTCGTATCCGCCTATTGAGCAATCGTGCTAGCGTCTCTCTTGAGTTGTGCAACATGAGCGTTTTCCGCAGATTCCACATTTTGTGCTCATTCCTTAGTTGCACGACCCTATTTAACTATCCGTGTGTGTATTTTCGTGAGCTACCCATTGCTATTGGTCTACTTGTTTCACTTGCGAATTTTTGAATCTCTTTCAACATTATTGACTCTTGCTAACATTTTGCATCAAATTTTTGTGCCACTATCCTCACCGAGCTCCACCAAAAGCTTTACTTATGTAGGTGTGAGAATTGACAAGATCCGGTACCAATTGTGCTATTTCCTTGTTACATTATTGAGTGATCATTGATCCATCTTCAACATTGGATAAGGTACATTGGTCTAGTTCTTTCCTTTCTTCCACTCACATTTACTCGAGTCTTGTGATGGATAGGCAAGACATTTCATCTCCGGTCTTCCACGACAACGACGGCGCGAACAACTACATCACCAAAACGTCCATCTCCGAACTACAACAAGGAACGAAAGCCGCACAATAAAGATTGCAAGAGCGCATCGACAACCTCGCCATCGACATACGACACTTCGAAGCACATACAAGAGACTACTTCGACAACAAGCTTTCTGCATAAAAGGAGGAGAAAGATGCAAGGTTGGAGGAGATTCGGGCTTTGTTGGTCAACCATTCTTCCCCTTCATCATATTCAAGGCGGCGACGCTCAAGTCGAACATCTTCAGAGCGCCCAAGTGATGCAAGCGTAATTCGTCCACGTCCACATCTACATGGCGACCATCATCACGTTCGTGATCCACATCATCATGAAAGGCAAGTCACCTCCAAGCATCATGTGCACGATGACGATGAACGCCATCGACTATGAGCTCAAGCACGACAACATCATCATCAAGATGAAGATGCTCCAGACGCGCAAACCTACAAGTCCCAACAAGCTCTACATCAAGCTACGGCCAAACTTCATGAGCACACGAGAAGACCGCGAGACAAGCACCACCAAGAGGAAGCTACGGCTAGCACCACCACTTCGGCATCTTCGCCAAGTGTTATCAAGGCATCTTCGCATTTGGACGTACGGCATCTTTGCCTACTTCCCACGAGTACGCCTACATCGACGTCATCAAGTACAAGGCGACCACCTACAAGCGAGGGCGACACTTCCATCTTCGTAAGCCGCCCAAGGAAGATGGCCGAGCATGGGAACATCCCTTTGGTCATGGAGACGAGCTACGAGGTGCCACATCATATGGGCCTCATACAAGACAACGACAAGATGGTCGAGCAAGGGCCATCCCCTTCAACCACGGCGACGAGCGAGAACCTCTTCAACAACATGAAGACGACACCCCAATGGGACTCATACTCCGAGTCAAGCTACAGGACCACACATGAGACGCTCTCTTTGGTCTCGGAGGAGAGTGATGATTTGCCACTTCCTACGGCATTCATCTTTGGAGGCATTATGGATGAGGACGTTGAGCATGGGACTATCCCTTCAACCAAGGCGGCGATAGGAGTTGAGCATGGAGACATTTGCACCTACATCTCTCCGACACCCACATATGATGAGATGCCCCAATTCCCATGTGAGGAGATCCACCACCACATGAGTGATATGAGTGACTCCACCATATGTGACATTGAGTGCATTTCCTATGAGAGGATGAGTGTGACCACCACTAGCCCCGCACACGAGAGCATGTCACACATCCTATGTGAGGTTGAGAGCCATTTGTGTGACTCCACCAACCATGTGAGTGAGAGCATCTTACTGGGAGTGAGTGAGCCACAACATTTAGAGAGTAGGTAGTTGAGAGGGCACATGAGGCCACTATGATTTCTAACGACTTAACATCTACTCCTACTGTATTTTCCCTTTTGGTGCTAGATCTCCAACAAGACGAAGCGTCAATCCTGGATGAGTCCATACCTCTAATGGGAAAACCGATGGTCATGATGGACGATAATGCACCCCCACATGGTACCATCAAGTTGATGAAGCTAGGGACCAAGCATCAATATTTGACACCTCACCTACACCACATGAGTGGAACTCCAAAGGTAACATAGGTGATGGTACTTCACTTGTCCCACTAGTGGACTATCTTGCAAATGATTGCTTGCATGATGCTGATCACCTTGTGGAATCATCACATACTATGTCTTCTACATGCTAGATATGCCACCCATTTATGACGAATATGATGATGAGCATGTTGAATTTCCTAGTTGTGATGCTATGCTCCATAGGATATCATGTGAAAATTCTATTGGTCACGTCATGTTTGATAATCCATTAAACTTGTCATATGCTATGAGTGAGATCTCCCATATTGCATCATTACAATCTCAACATAGTAACTATGCATGCCCCATTAAAACCCCATTAAAATAAATCCCATTTGCACTTATGACATAGATGACGAGATGATGGTTATAGGATTTTGTTTCTCTTGCGATGATATTGCTATATTTCCATTAACAAAGTTATGCAATTCATGCCATATGCCATGCCATGAAAATGAATGTACATCGCATGATTCCATACATTGTGTGCATCATCCCATGAATAAAATTGCCACACATGTATATGGTGATGCATTACAAATTCCTTGCCATGAGAATAATTATAGATTGCATGAATGCATCCAGTGTGTGCACCATATGCATACCATTCATGACAATGATCTAGGTGTTACACATGATGCATTAAACCCTTTGAGTCTCCATTATGCTTTACATAACAACAAACCTATCATGATGGATGACATTTTTCTATATCATGCATCTCATTTATTTGAACATTGGATATGGTGTGCTAACCAACACATGCACGTATGCATCATAATGGATGATGTGTACATATACCACGCACACACATTTTTCCATTTTCCTTTGTTTTGTGTAGGTACTCATGAATACTCGTCAACCTCACAATCCCATGAGTTTACGAAACGAGCTCTTGAGAGCAATGGTGCTTTGGGATTCCGTGGACTATCCTTACCACCATTTCCTCCATGCAAGGACTTCGCACATCTCTTTTACTTGTCTCTCACACGGCTATGGCCTATATACCATTTGTCACCTTATGCCCATTCTCTCGTGTTCACTTTGCATGTTATGCCTCTTTACATGATTTTACCATGCAATTGTGACCCTTGCTTGCATCTACCCATGATTCACCATTATGCTACTCCTATGTGTATTTGCATGCTTGGTGGAGATACTAGTTGCTATTTCCATGTTCTATACATGCCCCATGCTATTCTTGATTCTTGTGTTGGGAGAGTCATGATGTTCCATTGCTATTTTCATAGGACTTCTTGCCAATACAATGATGATACCTTACTCACCCCTTGTTTTCGTGCTTGTGATATGTCATGTGCATTATGTATGCCCACTATTTGCACACTTGACATGATTGCCATGATTCCTTCTAGTATGTTGCATCTTCGCACTACTAGCTTCTATGACTTGATCACTATGATTGCTTGCTATGTTGCATCACCCATGATACATTTTTGCTCACTTCATTGGGTTGTTGACATATATGTTCATGCCTCTCACATGATTTGTCTTGATCATTGTCTCTTGTCTCCATTGGTTGCACCTCTCATATTCCATTGTAGTGAGTGCCCCCATGTTATGCTTATTGATCTTGGAGACTTAGACATCTTATTTGTGACACATGCTTCTTTGATTGAGCTCATTGTCTTTGGTTGTACTCGCATCATATGCTTCCATACCATGCCACATTCCCTTGTATCTTATTATGATAAGAATGATCAGAACACTTTTTGGGTATTTCACCACACGAATGATAGGTGTTGCATTTCCGCTAACCTCATTTGTTTTTCCAAGTGTTTGTCATGTTCTTTCAATCTGAGGGATTCATTAGGTGGTTCCATCATGAGACATATTGGTCATGCGAAGGCGCACATGATGCACGGCACCAACATTTTCGACATCCTCATAAAGGTGAACTACTTCCCTTTGAGCCATCTTCACATACGCATACTGGATGGGTCATTCTTTCATTGTTGTCTCCTTCTTCTAGTCTACATGATACATCTATTGGATGGAGGACCGACATTAGAGATGGACCCTATGGACCTTCAAGTTGAGGAGTGCTCGCACTTAGTGGATGCACCTAGTTTGGAAGCACCACCAGACCACCACTTCTACCACAACATTGAGCCATGGTATAACACCACCCATAACAAATTTGCATCTTATGCATGGATTGACTCACATTATGATTTCCTTGTTGCATCTTGTATTTCCATGTCATCCATGATATATGAGTTTCTGAACTTTCTTAGCAAATTTGTTGTGATATTTCTTGATGGCATATTCATACATAACGATCACATTGCCCATCATCAATTGCATGATCACATAGTCACACTGAGCACCAATTACCATGTTCATGCTTTTGATACACCATCCCATTATGACATCATTTTGCACAATGGTTGCATTGATCACATCCACACTACATTTGTGTGCACAATGAATGAATTTGCTCCCATGAATTCTTTGCATATCATTCTATATCATGTTGATAAGCTTCATGCGCTTTGTCACGAACAATCTTGTCGAACGGACTCATACCTACTTGATGGACGCCTTGTGTGCACTAACCATTGTATTTCCGAGTGTCGCTTGTGTTTGCTCTTTTTGCATGAATACCACTCCGGAGATAACTCGGAGTACTTGGATTGCACCATGTCTTCAACTTTGTCCAACTAAAAGTCCGTCTACGACAACCATTTCCATGGTGATGAGGATCACGATCCGAGGTTGGATCTTTCCCAAGGGGGGGGGGAGATGATGTGGAGCATCCTATGATCATCCCCATGTACACTACGACAACTCCCCACGACCCAAGGAGACATAAGACGAGACCTCAAGCATACGCCATTGGACGCAAGGTTAGCTCGCTCCTCTCCGAATCGTCACTTTCCGCATATGAGACATGGCTACTACCTCAAACATATGTGCTATGCATGACCAAGAAACAAGAAGAAGACCATGGAACAACTAGGAGCATTGGACAAGATGGCGAGGACACCAAGCTCGAGGAACAAGAGGAAGAGCTACCAGAAAGCTACAACTCTCGGACGTCCGACAGCCACCGGACGACCGGGCCTTACCGGACGTCCGACGCCTAGAGGTCCAGTCTACCAGAACAACTACAGCCGAAGGCCAAGTCTATAGCGACCGGAAAACCGACCGAGACCAGACGTCCGACACTCCCCAGCGCCCGGACGACCGCCAGCCATCGGATATCCGAGAACATCGAACCAGAGCCAAAACGTCGGAAGTCCGACGACTTCCGGACGTCCGGATTCCCGCGAGCCACCGGACATCTGGTACCTGTCTACGCACAGTGTGTTGGGCCGAAGCCCATGTACTCCTCACTTACCCCTTCGTGGCCCTAGACTATATATACTCCTCCACCTCCACCATTTTAGGGTTAGCAAAGGATTATCTCATTTGAGATAGAGCTTTGCTCATCCACTACCTCCTCCTGTTGAGAGAGAGAGAGAGAGACCACTCCCATGGAGTTCAACACCTCCATGTGAGAAGATCCCGAGGGATTCAAGACCCCCTTGGGGAAGATCCCCTAGTGGATTCAAGACCTACTCTTGGAGAAGAACTAGCTACTTGTATCTTTCCTTTGTTGTCTTTGGATCTTGTGATCTCTTTGTGTTCATGGATCTAGCATATGTGTGATTGGATCGAATAAATTTGAGTGTTTCCTCTCGTTTCCCCTTGTGTTCTTCGTGTTCTTCGCGGGATCCTCTCCATTTCGTGATAGATCAGCCACAAGGGTTCCACCCTACATCACAATCCCTTAACCCTTCTAACTCATATTATCAGGAGTCAGATCCATCCTCTAGAGAATCAACCACCACCAAACTACCGGCTTTCACCATTAAGCGTGGGTGAGTTCTTGTAATATCTTGCCTTGCTTATTGCAACATCTTATTAACTGAAAAGTGCTTATATTTGTATCAGGGCCAAAGCCCCAGGAAAAAGGTTGGCGAGTTATCCATTGCCCCTACTAATCCTGGCACTCAAGACCCGCCGCAGGATAACCTGGAAGACCGGTTCACTCATGTGAGCGTGGACTACCCGGATCATGAACCAGAGATGGTTCATGAGCCGGTACTTACCGATAAGCCACCGGCGAATGAAGCGACAAACGCCGTAGATGAGCAAGCCAGGCCAGATAAGCCAATCGAGGACGTCCACCCGCCAAGTCCCGCTCATGCTCCCAGACCTCGTCCAAAAGCTGAAGATGTCAATCGGATGGAGGTTGACATGGATGTAACCATTACTGGGGCGGGACAGAGTGCTCCTGATGCCTCAAGCACTTTGGCCAAGATTCTGGCCAAAGATGAGCCAGTCCCGTTGGATAAGGGGAAGACTAAGTTGGAACTCCCTGGCTTAGAGAACATGAGCATTGAAGAGCTGCATCAGAGATTTCTGATCCGGTTGACTGAGAGCCGGGATGCGGAGATAGGCATGGTTAACATGCTAAAGCAAAAATATGAGGTATGACCTAATCCTTTTGTTCAATACTGTATATACATACTTATTTAGCCCCCAAGTCTTAGACATAGGACATCATGAGTATGGGTGAGACTTGCATAGAATTTTGACAAGAGTGTTGTAGCCCCCAAGGGCCCGGTTGTTATCAAAATAACAAGCTGGTTCTTTTGAAATTATCAATGTAAATTTAAAGAATGACATGTAGCCCCCAAGGGCCAACTCATCTCTGTGAGAGAGCCAGGTCTTCAAATTGTTTATTATAATTAGTGAACTGGAGAAAAAACACTATGTAGCCCCCAAGGGCCGGCTCATTTTCATGAGATGAGCCGGGTCTTCTCTTTATATCCTTAGTTGAAAAATGACTTGCATTAGCCCCCAAGTGCCACATATGTTGCTTGCAGCTACTTGGGACTTGATTATAGGATAACTTTTCTTCGTGTAGCCCCCAAGTGTCAGGTCATGCGCCCTCGCCAGCTCAGGACTTAAATGAATGGTATATGAATCATTTGTTTGACCTACAGGAAACACTGTGCACTGCCGAGTCAAAATTGACGAGCTTAAAGAAGGAGTTTGATGGAGAACAAGCCTTGCGAGTTAAAGCAGAATCAAGCTTGCAATCCTCCTCAGAGGAACTTGAGAAAATCAAGGCTGCCTTTGGTGCGGAAAGAGCCGCCATTGAGACCGAAAAGGCCGCCTTGACTAAACATGCGGGGGATGCTGAGGGTCGTCTTACAGCTGAAACGCAGGAGTTGGTGGACTTGAAACGTCATATCACGAATATGACTATTGCTGTTTTTGGTAAGCAACATTTGTTGTAGTCTGTAAATACTTGACAAAGTATGATCCGACTTATAACCTTTATGAGTGCCTGTCTTGCAGGTAAAAGAGACGAACAAGGCATCCAAGTACCCCTAGTAAAGTTGAAGGCCATATACATGTTGCTAGAGCAACTATACTCAGGCAGCCTTCACGCTATTATGGCCGTGAAGGGCGGAAAAGAACCGCCAACATTGATAAAATATGTGCTCAGACAAGTTTCAACCATCCCGAAGCAGCTGGAACAATGGAGAAGATCAGCCGCCCGAGCCGGCGCAATGCAATCACTTAGCCATGCGAAGGCCTTCATACCAGAGATGGACCCGACTGAGATGTCTGGTGGGTTTCCAAAATTTAACGTTGATGGCAGCCAGTTTACTTAAGGGATTATGCTCGTTGCTTGAAGGAAACGCGTGTTTTGGCGAGTCAATTTTCTAAGGAGCTCGACCTGGCCAAATATCAGCCAGTGTACAATGAATCAAATGTACAGGTCCCCTCGCCAACCTTCGAGCCGATTGATCTAACTCCACCACGGCGTAAGAACTATTTTGCTCCTAATGTTGACCCATCAATTATCATGCAAGATGATGTTGTTTTGATGCCTTAACCAAGATTAAATGGGATTCGAGCGATCAACAGCACGAGCAAGAAGAAAAGGCGCATGATGACCCGGAAGCTTCTGGTGCTGAAGATCGTCAAGCTGGCATTGAGCCGGGGAACATCAACCCGGAGGGCGCAGGAGCTGGCTTGCAGGAGTATATGACTCCTGAAAACTTTGTTGACATGTTGAGCTCAGTTGTGGCTATGTAATAGGTAGTTCAATACTGTGCTTCATCTGCAATGTCGTGCACCTAACACTTCTGAAAATATAGCCTTGAGCCGGTGTGGTGTTTTGTTAACCCGCCCGATTTCCTTATGCTTGTGTTTTGTTTCTGCTTGCATTGATGAGCAATAGTTGATACTGTAGGATATGTAGTCATTACTTTGACTCTTGGCCGCGTAGTAGTGGTAATAGATAATAACCATGTTTGTTGTTTGAATCATGCGACTCATGATCGTTGAGAGCTCAATCTTGATCAAAATAATCTGGTGTTTTGTTGACCCGACGACTTATGGTCGATATAATGTTTGATCTAGTAGAAAATAAATTTAAACATAGATAACTCATCTCGTCCCGTCGCTCCCGAGTCGCCCCCGTGCGACGGCGGGGAGGCCCCTAGATCCTGTCGCCCTGACTCCCCCTCTCGTCCTCCTCCTCCCTCGCCGCAGCCCGAGGGCGCGGCCAGGCAGAGCCTTGCCGTCGCCGGTGGCGGCGGGGACTAGGTGCCCTCCCGCTCGTGGGGAGTTGGCGTGGGCCAACGCCCCCTGGCCAGAGCGTGGCGTGCAGCCGGACGTCACGACGGGGGCTGGTGGCGCTCCAGCTATCCCATTCCCCATGGCAGGCGGCTTCAAGATCTGGGGCACCACGGTCGCCAGGGACGACGACAGCGTGACCAGACCGGCAGCGGCGCGGCCGGATCTGGGCTCAGGCGTGAGCTTGGTCTCTGGGTCGTGGTCGGTGCGATGGCGAGTGCGACACGTCGGCATCTTTGTCTGGTCCTTGACAACCTGGGCAACTCTGGGGGAAACCCTAGATCTCCATGGGATCGAGCGATGGCGGTGCTCTTGCGCCGTAGTCCCTCTTCAGGGCATCATTTTGGAGTTTGCTACGGTCGAAGGAACCAGCGAGGCCGGCGCCGTACACCCGGTGGCGCAACTGCCGATGAAAATCGCACCGACTACGGTCATGGTGGACGATGGCGGCGTCTTTGACGTCGTTTCCTTGTCGAGGCATCGTTGTTGCAGTTGGCGTCATCAGGCTCGGGATGCTCCGGGGGAAACCCTAGACCTGGTCTCCCGGATCAGACGATGATGGCGTTCTTAGTAGCGCTTTCCCTCATGGGGGCATCGTGGCATCGTTTTGGAGTAAGTGATGTGCTGGAGGTGACAAGAGGAGGAGCGGTGCTTCATCACATACATTGATGGTGTCGGATCTCGATGGCATGGCGCTCTGGAGGTTAGGCGTCTGATGTGCGATGATGGAATCGCGCAGGAGGTCGACGCTGTCTGGCGTCATGGTGGCGTCGGCGGCAGCTAGACCGGGCAACGTTCATGCAATAGTACAGCTCTGAAGATGGATTGGTGGTAGGTGGCTGCGGTGGCCTCATACCCGGCAGGCGTCCTGGTTGAGGAGCACGCCGGACTGGTGGGTGCCCATACCTGGCAGGCGTCCTGGTTGGGATCTCAGGTCTTAGATGTTAGGTTTGGCTGCGAGGTCTGTTTGGTATTAGGTCCAGACTATCAGCATCCCTTCATTAATTGGATAGGAGTAGCGACACTTTTGTTGCGTAGATGGTGGCTTCAGTCTTACTGTTGTATGACTTTGTAAGGTCTTGTGTGAATAATTAATAAAGTGGCTGCATGCATCATCCAGATGCAGAGGCCGGGGGTCCTCCTCCATTTCTAAGAAAAAAAGATAAATTTTAAGCCGACTTTCAAGGCACGACAAAAACACCGACTTTCGAGGCACGAGTCTTGCTTTAACGAAGCTGGCGTGATAGCCCTTGGTTTATCCTAGCTCTCTATAAGCCGGCTCTCACATGACATAAGTTGGCGTTTACTTTGACAAGTTTAGGGTCATAATAGATTGACTGTCAAGAGTACGCCGGGTCATCTTGGTGGATGAGCATCAAGCAAACACGAAGGTTTAACCAAGATTTTATAATGACATATGTTGGGTCAAGAGGGATGTTAATAGCTAAAATTTGATGAGTTAGAAGCCCCCAAGTGACCTATGATCAAAAAATAAAGACTCACGCGCAATATATGGGATGAAACGACAGAGGCCCTGAGTTTCGAGGATGCAGGCTTTATTAATATTGATCATAAAGGATATATACACAAAGGAGTATGTACAAAAAACTAGAGCCAGTGGCTCTAAGTGTAATAAGGACGGAGATGAGCAATATTCCAAGGCCTGTTGGTCTCCTCCTTAGTTGTACGTGACTTATCATGTTCAAGTATGTCAATCATGTAATATGACCCATTGTTGAGGTTCTTGCTGATGACAAAATGCCCTTCCCATGGAGGGGAATGCTTATCCATACATGTCTATTCTTGTATCAGACGGAGCACTAAGTCGCCCTCCTGGAAAGTACGACTGCGAACTGGACAGCTGTGATAGCGACGTAGGTGTTGCTGATATATTGCAGACCGTGCAGCGGCAAAGTCACATTCTTCTTCCAAGGCATCTAAAGAGTCCTGACAAGCTTCTGCATTATCTGCTTGAACATAAGCTGCCACTCTTGGAGAATCATGATGGATGTCGCTTGGTAACACAATTTCTTCGCCATAGACCATGAAGAAAGGCGTGTATCCAGTTGATCTATTGGGGGTGGTCCGTATACTCCAAAGGGTGGAGGGGAGTTCCTCAACACAACAACCCAGAGTACACTATAGACGAACCATGAGCCTTGGCTTGATACCTCGTAAGATCTCCTGGTTGGCGCGTTCTGCTTGCCCATTGGACTGAGGATGTGCTACTAATGCTACATCAAACCAGATACGCTCTTGTTGACAAAATTGCTTCATAGCTTCCTTGGACAAGTTAGTTCCATTACCGGTGATGATGTTGTGTGGATAACCAAAGCGAAAGATCAACTTCTTCAGGAACTGAGGTGTTGTTGCTACATCACAATTGCTTATTGGCTTCGCTTCAACCCACTTGGTAAACTTATCAACATCAACCAGAAGGTGGGTATTCTTGTCCTTGGATCATTTGAATGGGCCAACCACATCAATTCCCCAGACAGCAAACGACCAGGTGATTGGAATCATCTAAAGTTCTTGATAAGGAACATGAGCTTGACGTGCAAACTTCTGGCATCCATCACACTTACGCACAATATTCTCAACATCTGCATGAGCTGTGAGCCAGTAAAAGCCGTGTTGAAAAGCCTTCGCTACCAGGGATCTTGAGCCGGCATGATGACCACAATTGCTAGAGTGAATTTCATTGAGGATCTTCTCGTCCTTCATCAGGGGAAACACAATGTTGAAAAACACCTTTGATGCTTCTTTTGTGCAACTCGCCGTTGACAATAGTCACGAACTTGGAACGTCGAACGATCTGACAAGCAATGAGTTCATCTCAGGGAGTGATACGTCTTCGTCCTATCTACTTTTGCAAACACTTTTGCCCTTGTTTTTGACTCTAACTTGCATGATTTGAATGGAACTAACCCGGACTGACGCTGTTTTCAGCAGAATTGCCATGGTGTTATTTTTGTGCAGAAACAGAAGTTCTCGGAATGACCTGAAACTCCACGGAGATTATTTTTGGAAATAATAAAAAATACTGGCAAAAGAATCAAGGCCAGGGGCCCACACCCTCTCCACGAGGGTGGGGCGTCCCTACCCCCCTGGGCGCGCCCCCTACCTCGTGGGCCCCCTGGTGCTCCACCGACCTCAACTCCAACTCTATATATTCACGTTCGGGGAGAAAAAAATCAGAGAGAATGATTCATCGCGTTTTACGATACGGAGCCGCCGCCAAGCCCTAATCTCTCTCGGGAGGGCTGATCTGGAGTCCGTTCGGGGCTCCAGAGAGGGGAATCCGTCGCTGTCATCATCATCAACCATCCTCCATCACCAATTTCATGATGCTCACTGCCATGCGTGAGTAATTCCATCGTAGGCTTGCTGGACGGTGATGGGTTGGATGAGATTTATCATGTAATCGAGTTAGTTTTGTTAGGGTTTGATCCCTAGTATCCACTATGTTCTGAGATTGATGTTGCTATGACTTTTCTATGCTTAATGCTTGTCACTAGGGCCCGAGTGCCATGATTTCATATCTGAACCTATTATGTTTTCATGAATATATGTGAGTTCTTGACCTTATCTTGCAAGTCATTTGTTGGGGAACGTAGTAATTTCAAAAAAATTCCTACGCACACGCAAGACCATGGTGATGGCATAGCAACGAGAGGGGAGAGTGTCTGTCCACGTACCCTTGTAGACCGTAAGCGGAAGCGTTATGACAACGCGGTTGATGTAGTAAATGCGTCTTCACGATCCGTCCGATCCAAGTACCGAGCATACGGCACCTCCGAAGTTCAGACACGCTCAGCTCGATGACGATCCCCGGCCCGATCCAAAGAAAGCGTCGGGGATGAGTTCCGTCAAGACGACAGCGTGGTGGCGATGATGATGCTCCACCGACGCGGGGCTTCGCCTAAGCTCATGACGATATGACTTCACCGGCGCAGGGCTTCACCTAAGCTCATGACGATATGACCGAAGTGGAATATGGTGGAGGGGGGCACCGCACACGGCTAAGGAACGATCCG
Source organism: Aegilops bicornis (assembly GCA_021605145.1). Classification (NCBI taxonomy): domain Eukaryota; kingdom Viridiplantae; phylum Streptophyta; class Magnoliopsida; order Poales; family Poaceae; genus Aegilops; species Aegilops bicornis. The sequence goes on along the minus strand of CM038675.1, from coordinate 354,684,556 downwards.
TAGATCAACTTGTGTCCTCTAGGGTGCCCCCCTGCCCCCGTATATAAAGGAGCAAGGGGAGGGGGGGTGCGGCCAGCCCAAGGGGGGCGCGCCTGGAGGAGTCCTACTCCCACCGGGAGTAGGACTCCCCCCCCTTTCCTAGTTGGAATAGGATTGGGGAGGGGGAAGAGGGAAGGGGGGCGCCACCCCCCCCTCTCCTTGTCCTATTCGGACTAGAGGGGGAGGGGGGCGTGCGGCCTGCCCTGGCTGGCCCTTTCCTCTTCTCCTTATGGCCCATCAAGGCCCATTGACCCCCCGGGGGGTTCCGGTAACCCCCCGGTGTTCCGGTAACTTCCTGTTTTCATCCGGAACCTTCCAAGTCCAAACATAGGCTTCCAATATATCAATCTTTATGTCTCGACCATTTCGAGACTCCTCGTCATGTCCGTGATCACATCCGGGACTCGAACAACCTTGGTACATCAATACTTATAAACTCATAATGAACTGTCATCAAAGCGTTAAGCGTGCGGACCCTACGGGTTCGAGAACTATGTAGACATGACCTAGAACCATTCTCGGTCAATAACCAATAGCGGAACCTGGATGCCCATATTGGTTCCTACATATTCTCTGAAGATCTTTATCGGTCAAACCGCATAACGACATCGTTGTTCCCTTTGTCATCGGTATGTTACTTACGAGATTCGATCGTCGGTATCCAATACCTAGTTCAATCTCGTTACGGTAAGTCTCTTTACTCGTTCCGTAATACATCATCTCACAACTAACTCATTAGTTGCAATGCTTGCAAGGCTTATGTGATGTGTATTACCGAGAAGGCCCAGAGATACCTCTCCGACAATCGGAGTGACAAAACCTAATCTCGATTCATGCCAACTCACCATATACTTTTGGAGATACCTGTAGAGTACCTTTATAATCACCCAGTTACATTGTGACGTTTGGTAGCACACAAAGTGTTCCTCCGGTAAACGGGAGTTGCATAATCTCATAGTTGCAGGAACTTTGTATAAGTCATGAAGAAAGCATAAGCAACATACTAAACGATCAAGTGCTAAGCTAACGGAATGGGTCATGTCAATCACATCATTCTCCTAATGATGTGACCCCATTAATCAAATGACAACACATGTCTATGGTTAGGAAACATAACCATCTTTGATCAATGAGCTAGTCTAGTAGAGGCATACTAGTGACTATTTGTTTGTCTATGTATTCACACATGTATTATGTTTCCGGTTAATACAATTCTAGCATGAATAATAAACATTTATCATGATATAAGGAAATAAATAATAACTTTATTATTGCCTCTAGGGCATATTTCCTTGATCTCCCACTTGCACTAGAGTCAATAATCTAGATTACACGATAATGATTCTAACACCCATGGAGTCTTGGTGCGATCATGTTTTGCTCGTGGAAGAGGCTTAGTCAACGGGTCTGCAACCTTCAGATCCGTATGTATTTTGCAAATATCTATGTCTCCCACTTGGACTTGGTCCCGAATGGAATTGAAGCGTCTCTTGATATGCTTGGTCCTCTTGTGAAATCTGGATTCCTTTGCCAAGGCAATTGCACCAAGATTGTCACGAGAAGATCTTCATTGGTCCCGATGCACTAGGTATGACACCTAGATCGGAAATGAACTCTTTCATCCAGACTCCTTCATTTGCTTCCGAAGCAGCTATGTACTCCGCTTCACATGTAGATCCCGCCATACGACGCTTTGTTTAGAACTGCACCAATGACAGCTCCACCGTTTAATAAAAATACGTATCCGGTTTGCGATTTAGAATCGTCCGGGATCGGTGTCAAAGCTTGCATCGGCGTAACCATTTACGATTAGCTCTTTGTCACCTCCATATCGAGAAACATATCCTTAGTCCTTTTCGGTATTTCGGGATGTTCTTGACCGCTGTCCGATGATCCACTCTGGATTACTTTGGTACCTTCTGCCAAGCTTATTGCTAAGCACACGTCAGGTCTGGTACCTGACATTGCATACATGATAGAGCCTATGGCTGAAGCATAGGGAACATCTTTCATTTTCTCTCTATCTTCTGCTATGGTCGGGCATTGAGTCTGACTCAATTTCACACCTTGTAACACAGGTAAAAGACCTTTCTTTGCCTGATCCATTTTGAACTAAAACTTTATCAAGGTATGTGCTTTGTGAAAGTCCAATTAAGCGTCTTGATCTATCTCTATAGATCTTGATGCCCAATATGTAAGCAGCTTCACCGAGGTCTTTCATTGAAAAACTTTTATTCAAGTATCCTTTTATGCTATCCAGAAATTCTATATCATTTCCAATTAATAATATGTCGTCCACATATAATATCAGAAATGCTATAGAGCTCCCACTCACTTTCTTGTAAATACTGAGGCTTCTCCAAAAGTGCATAAAACCATATGCTTTGATCACACTATCAAAGCGTTTATTCCAACTCCGAGAGGCTTGCAGGACCATAAATTGATCATTGGAGCTTGCACACTTTGTTAGCACCTTTTGGATCAACAAAACCTTACAGTTTGCATCATATACAACTCTTCTTCTAGAAATCCATTCAAGAATGCAGTTTTTACATCCATTTGCCAAATTTCATAATCATAAAATGCAGCAATTGCTAACATGATTCGGACAGACTTAAGCATCGCTACGGGTGAGAAAGTCTCATCGTAGTCAACCCCTTGAACTTGTCGAAAACCTTTCGCAACAAGTCGAGCTTTATAGACAGTTATATTACCATCGTCGGTCTTCTTCTTAAAGATCCATTTATTCTCAATGGCTTGCCGATCATCGGGCAAGTCAACCAAAGTCCATACTTTGTTCTCATACATGGATCCCATCTCAGATTTCATGGCTTCAAGCCATTTTGTAGAATCTGGGCTCACCATTGCTTCTTCATAGTTCGTAGGTTCAGCATGATCTAGTAGCATGACTTCCAGAATAGGATTACCGTACCACTCTGGTGCAGATTTTATTCTGGTTGATCTACGAAGTTCAGTGACAACTTGATCTGAAGTTTCATGATCATTATCATTATCTTCCTCGCTAACTGGTGTAGGTGTCATAGAAACTGATTTCTGTGATGAACTACTTTCCAATAAGGGAGCTGGTACTATTACCTCATCAAGTTCCACTTTCCTCCCACTCACTTCTTTCGAGAGAAACTCCTTCTCTAGAAAGGATCCATTCTTAGCAACGAATGTCTTGCCTTCGGATCTGTGATAGAAGGTATACCCAATTGTCTCCTTTGGGTATCCTATGAAGACACATTTTTCAGATTTGTGTTCAATCTTATCAGGTTGAAGTTTTTTCACATAATCATCGCAACCCCAAAATTTCAGAAACTACAACTTTGGTTTCTTGCTAAACCATAGATCATAAGGCGTCGTCTCAAAGGATAATGACGGTGTCCTAATTAACGTGAATGCGGCCGTCTCTAAAGCATAACCCCAAAGCGATAGCGGTAAATCGGAAATAGACATCATAGATCGTACCATATCTAGTAAAGTACGATTCTGACGTTCGGACACACCATTACGCTGTGGTGTTCCGGTGGCGTGAGTTGCGAAACTATTCCGCATTGCTTCAAATGTAGACCAGACTCGTAACTCAAATATTCTCCTCCACGATCAGATCGTAGAAACTTTATTTTCTTGTTACGATGATTTTCAACTTCACTCTGAAATTCTTTGAACTTTTCAAATGTTTCAGATTTATGCTTCATCAAGTAGATATACCCGTATTCCTGCTTAAATCTTCTGTGAAGGTGAGAAAATAACGATATCCGCCACGAGCTTGAACATTCATCGGACCACATACATCTGTATGTATGATTTCCAATAAGTCTGTTGCTCTCTCCATACAACCGGAGAACGGTGTTTTAGTCATCTTGCCCATGAGGCACGGTTCATAAGTACCAAGTGATTCATAATCAAGTGATTCCAAAAGGCCATCTGTATGGAGTTTCTTCATGCGTTTTACACCGATATGACCTAAGCGGCGATTACCACAAATAAGTTGCACTATCATTATCAACTCTGCATCTTTTGGCTTCGACATTATGAATATGTGTATCACTACTGTCGAGATTTCAACAAGAATAGACCATTCTTCAAGGGTGCATGACCATAAAAGATATTACTCATATAAATAGAACAACCATTATTCTATGATTTAAATGAATAACCGTCTCGCATTAAACAAGATCCAGATATAATGTTCATGCTCAACGCTGGCACCAAATAACAATTATTTAGGTCTAAAACTAATCCCGAAGGTAGATGTAGAGGTAGCGTGCCGACCGCGATCACATTGACTTTGGAACCGTTTCCCACGCGCATCGTCACCTCGTCCTTTGCCAGTGCTCGCCTATTCCGTAGTCCCTGTTTCGAGTTGCAAATATTAGCAGCAGAACCCGATTATCAAATACCAGTGTGCTACTACGAGCTCTAGTAAGGTACACATCAATAACATGTATATCACATATACCTTTGTTCACCTTGCCATCCTTCTTATCCGCCAAATACTTGGGGCAGTTCCGCTTCCAGTGTCGATCGCTTGCGGTAAAACACTTTCGATTTCAGGCTTAGGTCCAGACTTGGGTTTCTTCTCTTGAGCGAAACTTTCTTGCTGTTCTTTTGAAGTTTCCTTCTTCTTCCCTTTGCCCTTTTCTTGAAACTAGTGGTCTTGTTGACCATCAACACTTGATGCTCTTTCTTGATTTCTACCTCCATGACTTTTAGCATTGCGAAGAGCTCAGAATTGTCTTAGTCATCCCTTGCATATTATAGTTCATCACGAAGCTCTTGTAGCTTGGTGGCGATGATTGGAGAATTACATCAATGACACTATCATCCGGAAGATTAACTCCCAATTTGAAGTAAGTGATTATTATACCCGGACATTTTGAGTATGTGCTCCTTGACGTAACTATTCTCCTCCATCTTGCAGCTATAGAACTTATTGGAGACTTCATATCTCTCAATCCGGGCATTTGCTTGAAATATTAACTTCAACTCTTGGAACATCTCATATGCTCCATGACGTTCAAAACGTCGTTGAAGACCCGGTTCTAAGCCGTAAAGCATGGCACTTGAACTATAGAGTAGTCATCAGCTTTGCTCGCCAGACGTTCACAACTTCTCGGCGTTGCTCTCAGCAGGCTGGCACCCAGCGGTGCTTCCAGGGGCGTAATTCTTACGTGCTGACAATGAGGATAATCCTCAAATTACGGACCCGATCCGTGTAATTGCTACCATCATCTTTCAACTTTGCTTTCTCAAGGAACGCATTAAAATTCAACGGAACAACAGCACGATCCATCTATCTACAGTAAACATAGACAAGCAAAATACTATCAGGTACTAAGTTCATGATAAATTTAAGTTCAATTAATCAAATTAAAAACTCCCACTTAGACAGGTATCTCTCTAGTCATCTAAGTGATTACGTGATCCAAATCAACTAAACCATAACCGATCATCACGTGAGATGGAGTAGTTTTCAATGGTGAACATCACTATGTTGATCATATCTACTATATGATTCACGCCGACCTTCGGTCTCCGTGTTCGAGGCCATATCTGCATATGCTAGGCTCGTCAAGTTTAACTTGAGTATTCGCGTGTGCAAAACTGGCTTGCACCCGTTGTAGATGGACGTAGAACTTATCACACCCGATCATCACGTCTTTATGCGGGTACTACGAACTTTTAGCAACGATGCATACTCGGGGAGAACACTTCTTGATAATTTTAGTGAGAGATCATCTTATAATGCTACCGTCAATCAAAGCAAGATAAGATGCATAAAGGATAAACATCACATGCAATCAATATAAGTGATATGATATGGCCATCATCATCTTGTGCTTGTGATCTCCATCTCAAGCACCGTCATGACCACCATTGTCACCGGCGCGACACCTTGATCTCCATCGTAGCATCGTTGTCGTCTCGCCAACTATTGCTTCTACGACTATCGCCATCGCTTAGTGATAAAGTAAAGCAATTACATGGCTTTGCATTTCATACAATAAGCGACAACCATATGGCTCCTGCCAGCTTGCCGATAACTTCGGTTACAAAACATGATCATCTCATACAATAAAATATAGCATCACGTCTTGACCATATCACATCACAACATGCCCTGCAAAAACAAGTTAGACGTCCTCTACTATGTTGTTGCAAGTTTTACGTGGCTGCTACGGGCTGAGCAAGAACCGTTCTTACCTACGCATCAAAACCACAACGATAGTTTGTCAAGTTGGTGCTGTTTTAACCTTCGCAAGGACCGGGCGTAGCCACACTCGGTTCAACTAAAGTGAGAGAGGCAGACACCCGCCGGTCACCTTTAAGCAACAAGTGCTCGAGCGGTGAAACCGGTCTCGCGTAAAGCGTCTGGCGTAATGTCGGTCGGGCCGCTTCATCCGACAATACCGCTGAACCAAAGTATGACATGCTGGTAAGCGGTATGACTTATATCGCCCACAACTCACTTGTGTTCTACTCGTGCATATGACATCAACGCATAAAACCAGGCTCGGATGCCCTTTGTTGGGGAACGTAGTAATTTCAAAAAATTCCTACGCACACGCAAGACCATGGTGATGGCATAGCAACGAGAGGGAGAATGTACGTCCACGTACCCTCGTGAGACCGTGGCGGAAGCATTATAACAACGCGGTTGATGTAGTCGTGCGTCTTCACGATCCGACCGATCCAAGTACCGAGCATACGGCACCTCCGAGTTCAGCACACGTTCAGCTCGATGGCGATCCCGGGCTCCGATCCAGAAAGCGTCGGGGATGAGTTCCATCGGCCGACGGCGGCGTGGTGGCGATGATGATGCTCCACCGACGCAGGGCTTCACCTAAGCTCATGACGATATGACTTCACCGGCGCAGGGCTTCGCCTAAGCTCCGCGACGATATGACCGAATTGGAATATGGTGGAGGGGGGCACCGCACACGGCTAAGGAACGATCCGTAGATCAACTTGTGTCCTCTGGGGTGCCCCCTGCCCCCGTATATAAAGGAGCAAGGGGGGGTGCGGCCAGCCCAAGGGGGGCGCGCCTGGAGGAGTCCTACTCCCACCGGGAGTAGGACTCCCCCCTTTTCCTAGTTGGAATAGGATTGGGGAGGGGGAAGAGGGAAGGGGGGCGCCGCCCCCCCTCTCCTTGTCCTATTCGGACTAGAGGGGGAGGGGGGCGTGCGGCCTGCCCTGGCCGGCTCTTTCCTCTTCTCCTTATGGCCCATCAAGGCCCATTGACCCCCCGGGGGGTTCCGGTAACCCCCCGGTGTTCGATAACTTCTGTTTTCATCCGGAACCTTTCCAAGTCCAAACATAGGCTTCCAATATATCAATATTTATGTCTCGACCATTTCGAGACTCCTCGTCATGTCCGTGATCACATCCGGGACTCGAACAACCTTCGGTACATCAATACTTATAAACTCATAATGAACTGTCATCGAAGCGTTAAGCGTGCGGACCCTACGGGTTCGAGAACTATGTAGGCATGACCTAGAACCATTCTCGGTCAATAACCAATAGCGGAACACGGATGCCCATATTGGTTCCTACATATTCTATGAAGATCTTTATCGGTCAAACCGCATAACGACATCGTTGTTCCCTTTGTCATCGGTATGTTACTTGCCCGAGATTCGATCGTCGGTATCCAATACCTAGTTCAATCTCGTTACCGGTAAGTCTCTTTACTCGTTCCGTAATACATCATCTCCCAACTAACTCATTAGTTGCAATGCTTGCAAGGCTTATGTGATGTGTATTACCGAGAAGGCCCAGAGATACCTCTCCGACAATCGGAGTGACAAAACCTAATCTCGATTCATGCCAACTCACCATATACTTTTGGAGACACACAGAGAGTACCTTTATAATCACCCGATTCACGTTGTGACGTTTGGTAGCACACAAAGTGTTCCTCCGTAAGCAGGAGTTGCATAATCTCATAGTTGTAGGAACTTTGTATAAGTCATGAAGAAAGCATAAGCAACATACTAAGCGATCAAGTGCTAAGCTAACGGAATGGGTCATGTCAATCACATCATTCTCCTAATGATGTGATCCCATTAATCAAATGACAACACATGTCTATGGTTAGGAAACATAACCATCTTTGATCAATGAGCTAGTCTAGTAGAGGCATACTAGTGACTATTTGTTTGTCTATGTATTCACACATGTATTATGTTTCCGGTTAATACAATTCTAGCATGAATAATAAACATTTATCATGATATAAGGAAATAAATAATAACTTTATTATTGCCTCTAGGGCATATTTCCTTCATCATTAGTCACCTACTATGTGTTATGATCCGGCAACCCCGAAGTGACAATAACCGGGACCACTCCCGGTGATGACCATAGTTTGAGGAGTTCATGTATTCACTATGTGTTAATGCTTTGGTCCGGTACTCTATTAAAAGGAGGCCTTAATATCCCTTAGTTTCCAACAGGACCCCGCTGCCACGGGAGGGTAGGACAAAAGATGTCATGCAAGTTCTTTCCCATAAGCACGTATGACTATATTCGGAATACATGCCTACATTACATTGATGAATTGGAGCTAGTTCTGTGTCACCCTATGTTATAATGTTGCATGAATAATTGCATCCGGCATAATTATCCGTCACCGATCCAATGCCTACGAGCTTTTCACATATTGTTCTTCGCTTATTTGCTTTTCCGTTGCCACTGTTACAATCACTACAAAACTATCACTGTTACTTTTGCCACCGATACCATTACTATCATACTACTTTGCTACTAAATACTTTGCTGCAAATATTAAGTTATCCAGGTGTGGTTGAATTGACAACTCAACTGCTAATACTTGAGAATATTCTTTGGCTCCCCTTGTGTCGAATCAATAAATTTGGGTTGAATACTCTACCCTCGAAAACTGTTGTGATCCCCTATACTTGTGGGTTATAAAGACTATTTTATGGCGTCGTTGCCGGGGAGCATAGCTCTATTCTTTGAGTCACTTGGGATTTATATCTGCCGGTCACTATGAGGAACTTGAAAGACGAGAAAACCAAAATTTATCCCTCAACTACGAGGGGAGGTAAGGAAGCGCCATCTAGCTCGCACTTGATTCACCTACATTTTGAGTAAGCTTGCGACACCTAAACCTGCTTCTGCTATTAATTCTGATATGTCGCATGTTATTGATGATGCCACTTCTGCTATGCATGATACTTACACTACAAAAAAATACACTTCTGTGATGATACGTGTTTGTCACAGTAGGTCGCGTTTTTTGTCATGCATGTACATCCATGACAAATTTATGACAAAATCAAGATAGTCATACCTGTGCTGTCGTAGAAGTGTTCCATGACATTACCAAAATTATCATCATGGAAGTGTCCACTTCCATGACGATAAATCGTGCGTCATGAAGTGCTTTCGTCAAGGGTGACCGACACGTGGCATCCACCGTAATGGAACGCCGTTAAGCTATCGGGTCGGGTTTTGGATCCGATAACCCGTTAACGGCCCGACCAATGGGGATTTTCCACGTGTAAAATCATCATTGGTGGAGAAAACTGCGTGTCGGCTCATCATTGGGACAGATGTCATCCACTCATTGGACGGAAGGCGCCTATGATACGTCGACACGTGGCACGGCCCAACAGAGGCCCATTCACGTGAAAAGGCCGGCCCGAAAAATTAGCGAGCCAGCCCATATAAGGCCTACTTGTGTCGAGTCCATTTAAGCGCCACGGCCCATACGAGATGTGCCAATTCGACCCGTCAACGGCCCGTTAAAGATTTGACACCATTGCAGCCCATCGTCGATTCGAGCCCGTTAACGACCGCTATATATTTGGGCTCAATATCGGCCCGATGAGATTTTGGCTGTTAACGGCCCATTTAATGGATGGGCCAATTTTCGGATGTACATCTTTCGGCCTTTTAGCGACCCATTTAAATGTTGGGCTAGTTTACGGCCGGTGTGTCTTCGACTGTTTGACGGCCCATAAATCTGATGGGCCATTTGTTGTCGGACACGAGTTTGACCTTTTAGCGGCCCATTTAAGTGTTGGGCCAATTTTCTGGCCTGGTGTCACTTTCAGCCTGTTGACGACCCATAAATTAGTTAGGCCATTTGTAGTCGGACCTGATTTTTGGCCTTTTAGCGACCCATTTAAGTGTTGGGCCAATTCCCGGCCCTGTGTGCCTTTCGGCCTGTTAACGGACCATAAATGAGTTGGGCCATTTGTAGTCGGACCTTAGTTTTGGCCTTTTAACGACCCATGCCCTTCATGGTCCAATACTAGCCCGGTTTCTCTTTCAGCCTGCTAAAGGCACACAACACAGTTGGGCCATTTACAATACGACCTGACTTTCGGCCTCTTAGCGGCCCATGGTCTTCATGGTCTAGTACAAGCCCGCTGTCTCTTTCGGCCTGCTAAAGGCCTCTGATATAGTTGGGCCATATGTAGCCCAAACTTTGTAACGGCTTTGTTAACGGCCCGTGAAATAAGCAGGGCCACCTGTTGCCCGCTTCGATGTCGGCTCGTTAACGACCGGGAGGTAAGAGGGCCGACCATTAACTTTCGGCCTTAGTAACGGCCCATTAACTTAATGGGCCCACTAAAGTTCATTACATGTCTTTAGGCCAAATTAGATAATTTGAGCCCATTACGACGAGCAATTATGCACAGGACCAAAACCGATCATGCAAAGGTACGGCATACAGGGAATAATGTTGCACATCTAGCATATACTACAGGAAATTACATCCACTGGGAACTCGAAGATTGATGCCAGTGCAAATAAATGAGCGTAACCGACCATCTACAACGTCTGTCTGCAACCTCGGCAGAGATGGCGCCCATAAGCATGTTGGCAAGTTCTTTCTGCTTTGCTACACTTTCTCTAAAAACATTGATCGGTTGTTGTGTCACGACTCTGCACCTCGATTCATCCACCATTTTCATCATTGCTTGACCATTAAGTGGTTCACAAACATACATTTATTACATTGCATTGAGATAGAGGATCTTGAGCAGATTCGGATGGCAATTTTGGTAGGCTTGTATTATTGATAGTGGAGAGTGTCTCGACCACTTGCATCATAACATAAATTAGGGGCGGAACCAAACAGATTAATCATGAGTTATTGCCATATTACCTGGCCTAGATTCTTTGGAAAGAAACAATGGGGTTGCCTTCTTTGTTTTTCGAGTTCGTCTTCTTATCTTCATGACATGCACAAAATTAACACACTAGCATTGCTATCATTGGTCAAGTCAGATAATAGGAAAGCAATATTGACACAACGAACGTTTGGGCAACTAGCCTACACCAAATTAACACAATATGGCACAGCTATCATCAGCCAGGTAAGGTACTACGAAAGCAACATTGACACAATGAATGAATGGGCAACCAGAGAAGCACTACAATTTAGTAATGTGCGTGATATGAGATAGTACATTCATGCAGCTCAGTATGCAAAACTACCAGGCAGTTTTCCTTACAAAAATCAACATTGGCGCCTTTAACATTTTGCTACAACTAATTTTAGATCAGATAAAGGTTAGATTCATGCCGATTAACAAAATACATGTTGATGTAAAAATATAGTGATATACAACAGCTACTTACATCAGCATTGGAGCACGAGAGAATTCCCAAGATATTTTCCTCGAATCTGATCCCAATGGAGGAAGTCTTCTATCGTTTAACCTTATTTTCTAAAAGAGAGATGGGTAAGAAACATGTAGAAAATATGATCGAGAATGCTATAAAATTTCATGATGCGAGGATATGCACACGCTTCTTAGAATGGAGTTGACATTCTTTTGCTTTGGACTGGAAGCGGACTAGTTCTTTGTACTTTGGAATCGCTTATTATCGGTGGGACTTGGGTTTCTCTGTCTTTGGAGCGGTATCTATGAAAATGGAGTTGGTTTATTATCTCTTGGCGTTTGGATCTTTTGCAAAGACCTGGTTTGTAACCCTTGATTCTAACATAGCCGTCTTCCCCTTGCATGCCTTATATAGAAGAATGGTGATTCGGTTATAAAACATGCTATAGCGAGAGATGGAATAGGTCTTGAAGAATAGAAAGGCATGACATATTGACATGTATTCCTCCATCCAGAAATAAATGGACGGGTCTAGGCGTATTTCAGTTCTAGATACATCCAGTTTATACATTCCTATGACATTTAATCCGGATGGAGGGAGTATGATGTAAGAGCTAGGGATCTGACAGGACAACACGGAAAAAACACTAAAAACCCCCTGCAGAACCAAATTATTCAAACCCACTGATATGAGATAGTACACTCATGCAGCTCAGGATGCAAAACTACCAGGAAGTTTTCCTTACAAAAATCAACATTGTGGCCTTTAATCATACATTTTGCTACAACTAAATTTAGATCAGATAAAGGTTGGATTCACGCCGATTAACGAAATACATGCTGATGTAAAAATATAGTGATATACAACAGGTACTTACATCTACATTGGAGCACAGAGAATTCCTGCAAGAATCTTTCCTCATAAACGATACCATTGCAGAAATTCTTCTATCTGTTAAGCTTATTTTCTAAAAGAGATGGGTAAGAAACATGTAGAAAATATGATCAGCATGCTATAAAATTTCATGATGCAAGGATACGCACACGCTTCTTAGAATTGAGTTGACATATTTTTGCTCATTTGGGCGGACTAGTTCTTTGGCCACTGGAATCTGCTTATTATCAATAGGAGTTGGGTTTCTCTGTGCTAGAGCAGTATCTATAAAATCTGGAGTTGGTTTATTATCTCCTGGCGTTTGGATCTTTTGCAAAGGCCTTGTTTGTAACCCTTTAGATTCTAACATAGTCGTCTTCCCCTTGCATGCCTTGTATAGAAGAATGGTGCTTTAATTATAAAACATGCGATAGAAGAGAGATGGAATATGTACTGAAGAATAGAAAGGCATGACATATTGACATGTATTCCCTCCATCCGGAAAAAAATGGATGGGTCTAGGCGTATTTCAGTCCTAGATACATCCTTTTTTATCCATTTCGACAACATGTAATCCGGACGGAGGAGTATAGTGTAAGAGCTAGGGATACGACAAGACAACACAGCAAAAAAACACTAGTTGAATGTAAAACTATATGCTAGCGGAATACGTACAGAAATAACTAAGGCAACATACACGTGTATGATTGGGAAAATAAGATGGCATTGCAACAGAGCACTAGAACAGCACTTCAATGTAAAAAAAACATGGTATGGCAGACAGATGAAGTACATACTGATGAATAACAATGCATAAGATATTCAGAAGCATGATGTCCAAATTAAGCAGATGGCATTGCGATAGAGTAGAACGACAGTACTTGAATTTGAAAACATGTTATCATGAATGGAATAGGTCTTGAAAAACAGGAAGGCATGACATATTTCCATGCATGATCAGCATGCTAAGCACATGGCATTGCAACAGAGTAGATACACTCCACATTATATGCATGTTGTACCCATATCATAGGCCAAGTTAGAGCAAGGACCTTGTGGGGTGAAGAGGATTCATCATCTTTCTGCAAGTCTTGAAGAACCGCCTTTACATGTTCCATCATATTGGGTATCATTGACATCAAGTTTATTGGCCTTTACATTGCTCCGTGAAGTTCTTGTGGATATATCAGTGTGTGCAATTATATCTGACATGCATGGAAGACAACTAGTAGTAGATTTATGTAAATGAGTGCTGTAGGAGGCGACATAAATAGTAGGACTAGGGTTAACTAGCAGCAACAGGTCTCATAAACTAAAGGGAGAACACAGATGAAAGCTACAGAATATGTATCGTTTGTACTCGAGATTAACTAGATGGCACACAAAAGTATTAAAGAACAACATAGGTAATACTAGAAGTGGTATAATACTGTAATCACCAGCCCGTGGGATAGCATTGGCTGATGGATGATAACTATGGAACAACGTTACCTAAAGAACAAGTATCTTAGCTGAACTATGGAATAGCGTGAACTCCTGAACAAGACCCGTAAGAGATCAGCATGAACATACAGTCAAATTTGATGATCTATTTTCCGTGCTTAAATGAATAACAAAGCCATAAATGTTGCACACAAGTAAGATGAGGGTACAACCTATCTGGCTGCCATCCATAGGAGTGAGCATCATGTCTTGACTTGTCGATGGCCTGCGGTTGTTGTGGATGTCCATGTCGGGCACGCGCATTCGATCTGAGGAACTGTTGAGTGGGGACTGTAGCTCCCTTCTGGTGTATGCTTCCCTTGTTGGAGCAGCTGCGGTAAGTCGGAAGAAGGTGTGTCTGAAGATGCAGATAACGCATAATGTTAAGAATGACATATCTCTTTGATCCGAAGAAATACACTAAAAGATCAACAGCAAGGTATGAGAGTGGTCACACGTCACATTGTTGATCAAGACTAAATTGGGGTCACACGATTTTATTTTATTTTGGTCTTGTCCGATCTCGTCGGATGGCTTGATGGCCCGTCTTGTGCCTCCCGGTGACACTGTTCGGAATCTTCCCCAAAGAGCCCGCCAACGGCAGTGAAGCAGCCTGCCTCCGCCGTCCGTGGCAGGCCAAAACCCGCCTCCCCGCCATCAAGATCGCCGTGGTTGCGCCACGGCCAATCCACAAAGACTCCCGTCATCCAGATCCGGCGGCGGTACCTTCAACCCACGCAACTCTAAAAGATAGCCATATAAGCATCGCTTCATGGCGAACTTGCGGCCCGCACCTTTACGTTAGACACCAGCCAACCGACAGCCTAGGAGCTCCGCCGCCTCGAGGTGCTGCTTCCCATTGGGAATCGATTGGCCCAGAATAAAAATTCAGACAAGCGGCGTCTAAATAAAGTGATTTCAGATGAGGGTGCGACCTATCTGGCGGCATGGTGAAGTAGGCAGGTCCATTGCCGAGTCGGTGAGGCCGGGCCTTGATGTGGTGTTGGCGGCGAGGAAAGAGCGATGTCGCCATACGGTCAATTCTGTGAAGCGGCCAGGACTCGGACGGATCCGAAGATGGAGCAGCTCGGCGCCGTGAACAACGGCGGGGTGAATCGGCTCGATGCAGTTCACGCGGCCGTCGTCAAGGCAGCACCAAGCAACCGCAGAGTAAGAGGCACACGGACGATGCAGCACGGCAATTGGACAGTGTCTCCGGCATTAGGGAGGAGGCGGCCGTGAAATTGGTGCGGTGGGGCGCTATGGAGGTGGGGCTGAGGTTTCATGCGGCTCGGGAGAAGGAGCTTCCGGGAGAAGGTGATTTGGTGCCCACGAGGTCTGAATGGGGGCGCTGGGGGATTGGGAGGAGTGGAACCATGTCTTATGGACGCATTTTACGAAATGTGAGGGGAGTTCTGATTCTACCCTTGCCTATAGGCTTCTTGGCACGGTACGTGTCTTGAGGGTCAAGGATAGTAGAGTAACTTTGCTTCTCCCCAAATAGTGGGCGGGAGCGATTTGAGGCGAGGGCGTGTTTTGAACTATAGTGGGCGCGGCGATTTGAGGCGAGGAGAGCGTGTTTTGAAATAGTGGTAGCGAGCTATTTGGGCGAGGAGAGCGTGTTTTGCCGACCATGGTTTATAAATTATTCGCACATGTCATTTCGGTCGAGGAGAAAGGCGCGCTTGGATGAAGTTCTGAACCTACCCTCGATGTACAACGGGCCAATTGATGTGTGTCCCACATAGGACGGTAATTTCGCGTCTCCCATTTATTTGCTCAGGCGAATTCCACCGAGTAGAGAGGATGTTTAACGGTTCGTTCAAATTTTGGGAGAACGAGCATCCACGTCTACCTTACCAAGTCGATTCGAATCAAATTTTGAAATATTAGCTTGCCACTTCTTTTTTAGATGGAGAGATGATGCTTAGGAATAATGTGTTTTTACATGCTCGTTGCTAGCGATTTACTATATGACAAATAGTTGACCCACTCAAAAACGCGAATCAAACCCAAAATGAAATATCTCGATTCAATGAACTAGCTCGTTCAAGAGGGTCAAAATAGTGAACTAAATCCAAAATTGGACACCTCAATCGAGTAGCATGTTGTACAGTGTTATAGTACTCCATGAACATGTTGAAAGTCAAATTAATGAACTTGTTTGATATACGCATATATTCGTTCATGTGTGGATTGCAGACAACATATTCTCCAATTTAAATATTTGAATGCAAGTTTATATCGAAACATGGTTTATATCAGTCTTTGATGCATAAAACGCGACCTCCCCCTCTCCCGGACTCCAGTTCTCTCTCTCTCTCTCTCTCTCTCTCTCTCTCTCTCTCTCTCTCTCGCCGACAATCTTCAATTTTGTCGCACGCATCCGACACAAAAACCTTGTTGGTCCCTCTCCCTTTATCTCTCTCTCTCTCTCTCTTTGTGTGTGTATGGGGAGGGGGGTCTTTCTAGTTCGGTTTCATATATACACCATCTATAGGTCTCTCTCGCACACTATGTATGATACTCTAGCTAGTCCAAGCTAGATATCTTGGGTGCACTCATCGTACGCACACAAATTCCTTGGCTCTTTGCCTATGGTCTCTCACTCAATTGTAGGCACACGCAGTCCCCCCTATATGTATATGACTAGCTAATCTTAGTCTCCATCACAAACATGTGCATGGTCTATCTCGATTTCTCTCGGGGCATCTTTCTATCACAAGACGCACTCCCTCGATCTCCCACCCATATAGTCCCCTCACGATCTCGAGGGGATCTCTCTAT
Organism: Aegilops bicornis; assembly: GCA_021605145.1. NCBI lineage: Eukaryota > Viridiplantae > Streptophyta > Magnoliopsida > Poales > Poaceae > Aegilops > Aegilops bicornis. The sequence continues at coordinate 354,667,762 of CM038675.1, read as the reverse complement.
CACAAACACACCCTCTCTCCCTCCCCATGCGTCCATGCCATCCATGTGTCCCTCTCGACCTTTTTTCCTTGTTGGCAATACCTGTATTGGACATGTGCTACAGGGGTGTCTCTCTCTGTTGCAAACAATCACACACTAGCTATCTTCGTGTATCTCCTTGCCTCCTTTCCATCTCGGAGATGCATGCGTGATATGTTCGCATAAGAAACGAAAAAACACACTCTCTCTCTAATTTATTGTTTGTTGTCACTTTCTCTTTCACACACATACTCTTTTTGCACACTTACTCATTCTCCTTCACACGCACTTGATCTGTCTCGACTGAGGCACTCTCCTCCGTCCATAGCACATAGATTTATTGAAAAGTCAAACATCACAAAGTTTGACCATGTACGTGGAGAAAAAGAATTACATCTAGTACGGCTAACATATACCATTAGATTCACCATGAGATGTAGTTTTGTATGATGTATCTTTGGTATTGTAGATATAAATAACATTTGCCTAAACCTGATCAAAGTTTCCAAAGTTTGACTTCTAAAATTTTTACATGCACTACATTATCGAGCGGATGAAATATCTCTTTCCCCCTCTCAGCTATCTGACGCACCACTCAGCCTTATCGGGGTCCTGAATCTCTTTCAAACTTTATTGGTCAGTTTGGTTCATGACTTGACCCTCATGCCTTGATGGCCGGTACTGCCTGGTGTGGACGTGAGATGTAAAATATTTCTGCTGGCGGGCTTGTGTGGTCTTGAAGCGTTTGGTTCATGCAGGCTAGGCAAAGCATCAACGTCCCATCAATCAATCCATGCATTAATTATTTAATGCTAATATCCATCCATGTTGTTGTTAGCCTCGTGGCACTTACGACCGTGCACGGCCAGCGTTAAATCGATCGCTTGGGCGGGCTACTTACGATGTCGGAGTTCAGCGAAGCTAATTAAAGTGCAAGGAACCCAGCCAAAGCGGGCTTTCTTTTTCACAGGTAGCAACCAAACAAGCGTGCATGAAATCCAGCCACAACCCTGTGCCACGCAAAAGATGCTCACGACGCAAGCCAAACTGGCCTTATATCTTCTGGTTCACACATACACATGTCTCGCTCATGATCCAACACTCTTCGCCCTTGTTCTCTCTCCATGTGACACGCACCCCCCCTAAGTACCATAATCCCTCACTCCATCATCGGCTCTGTTTGGATCCATGGGTTAGAGTTAGTTTGGGTTAGTTTGGAGTCAACTAACCCAAAAAGATCCAAACAAGAGGGTTAGTTTAGGTTAGATGCATCTAACCCATCCAAAAAAACTAACCCATCCAAGAGGTGCTTATTTGGGTTAGTTCTTCTCGGGACCACTAATAAACACTTTTTCTCTCGCTCTCCCGTAGCAGATCCTCCCCACTTCCTCGAAGCTTCTCGTCCTCTCCCTCCCTCCCTCTCTACTTTTGGCGTGAAGGTGCCTCGCCGTATCCGCGCTCCATCTAACCCTGCCATCCAAACACCTCTTTACTTAGAGTTAGTTCAGGGTTAGAATCTAACTCTAACCTCTAACTGAGTTAGAGTATCCAAACAGGGCCATAGGCGCAAGCACTCCCCCCCCTCCTAAGTATGATTATCTCTTAGTAGCCATTAGGAACACACGTATTGTCTCCTTCCATCCATACGTCTATCTCGATATCTCTCGGGCATCTTCTATCGCAGACACACCTTGTCACTCGATCTCCCACCCATGTAGTCCCATCACGACTCAGGGATCTCTCTATGAAAAACATACACTCTCTCCTCCCCATGTCTGCATTTTCTACGTACATCTCTCTCGACCTCTCTCCCTTGTTTGTCCGACCCCTCTTGGCCACGTGCTAGGGGTCTTCCTCTCTCGGTTCCAAACAACCACACACTATCTCCTCACCTTGCCTCCGTTGTCGAAGATGCATGTGTGATATGTTTGCATAAGACACGCACGCCTTTTCTCCACTTTCATCGTGTGTTGTCCATGTCTCTTTCACACACGCACACACACTTTTTTCACTCTCTCTCTCTCTCTCTCTCTCTCTCCCCCTCTCGTTAGGGACTCTGTCACATCCATAAGCATATGGATGTTTTGAAAAGTCAAACCTCAGAAAAGTTTGACCAGGTATATGTGGAGAAAAACATTTACATCTGGAACAATCATTAGATTCATCACAACATGTACTTACTTCATACTATCATTTATCTTTGGTATTGCATATATAAGTAATTTCTTTATAAACTTGGTCAAAGTTTCAAAAGTTTGACTTAAAAAAATGTTGTAACTACATTATGGAACGGAGGGAGTAGCTCTCTCTCTCTCTCTCTGCTATCTCTCACGGGCATCCGCTCTCACTCGAACTCTCTATACCGACGGATTATACGCTCACTGTGTCAGCGTATAGCTTCGTATATTGTTTAGTTGACCAGTCAACCAATCCACATGCTGCGTTGTCAGCTCGTGTTCTGTATCTTGGTGTGCTGGCCCATGTGGCAGTGGGTGAAAATAAGTAAACTAGAGGGAAAACTTCTTGCACGCGAAGGGCCTTTTCGCGCACAATTCACCACTTCTTGGGCGGCATGCATGCAGAAGGATGCACTCGCGCACCCAAAGACACAACACACACCAGCACACGTGTACACCGGCGTCGCCGCCGGTTGAGATGGACGGCGAGGCAGCCAACAAGCGGAGGCGGCTCGAGCCAAAACCGCATCCGGCGAGCCTGGACTTCATCAGCAGCCTCCCCGACGACACTGTCAGAATAAATGACCACGGGTAGCCTAGCCGGCTCCCCGTGGAACCTCTGAAAAAATTATAAGCCAATCAAGCCATCCAACATCCAAGACGCAGGGCCGCCTTCCCCCAGCCGACTGAGCCTCAGGCCGGCTGTCAGGAGGCGTCCCGACCCCAAAACCTACAGGAAGAAGGCCACAAGAGGTCAACTCCCAAAGAGCCGGCTAGTGGAGGGCCGACTCCGCGGAGCCGGCCACGAAAAGGCCGACTCCAAGGAGCCGCCCCCCAGCGAGCGGCCAAGGCCGCACCCTCAAAATCTGTGCCCACATAACGGCGATGGAACGGGGC